>JAJMIH010000018.1:0-221606 GCA_030575175.1 Sugiyamaella novakii
ATCTGGTCTGGACCGTATGTCGTGGCCAGACCAGATACCCCTAAGATCTCCGCTCCGCGGAGCAAAGGGTCCGGGCAGAGCCCGGCCGCCGGAGGCAAAAGAGCGATAAAAGACAAGTATTAAGTACAAATGCTGCTATTGACGTGGGCGTTTAGATCCATGAGGGTTATTTGAATCCTGCCATTGCTGCTGTGGAGGCGGTTGTTGACCATAATATCCAGCCGGTGGAAATCCAAATCCAGGCGCAAATCCTCCAGGGAATTGAACCATTGGATTGAATCCTCCTTGGATGGGATAGCTATTAAACCCCTGCATACCACCCATCGGAGGAGGAACCGCATTTCGTCCTGCTCCTGTGTTTCGATTCATGCCACCTCGATTCTGTCCGCCCGTATTCCCTCCCACCCCACTACCACCTGTCCTCATTTGTGAGGGTTTGTTATGAGAAGTACGGAAGGGTGCCGCTGATGGTTGCGTGTATGTTATGATTAACTTTAAAATAAGCTGCGAATCTGGTGATGCCGATTGGCTTTCATTTTTTCCGTTCGCTAATGACTCTCGTAGCTCCTTTTGTTTGTTTATAAATGATTCATAGACTTTTCTTGTTGCTTCATTATCAGTAAATTCAATATAAACCGTTCCTTTGGATTTGCTATTTACTTTATGCTCATCGAAAATCACCGTCTTGATATATTTCTCTTGACCGGCATCAACTACCCATCCTCTAACCTCTTCTTCGTTGGTCCACCACTCTAAATTATAGATTATTACTGCAAATGATGGTTCATTCGCTGGCTGTGGCGAAGGGTATCCACGGTTATTATTGTAATTATTATTGCCATATCCTTGGTTATTATTGTTAAAGGGCAATGGACTTCGCCTATTATCTCCAGTATTATAGTTTTGATTTCGATTAGACTGATTGCTACTTGAATTACTATTGTATGAAGAACTCTGCTCAGGTTCTGGTTCATGTTTCGGAGGTTCTACGCCACCACTGAACCCTCCTTCCAGATCGATTTCATAATCATCAGGCATTATAAAGGTGTGTAAAAAATCGTTAAATGATTCTACTAATTGATAGTTTGAAGTTCGCGATGTGCTGCTGCTTCAGGACTAAATGTCGATCTCGAGAGTAAGGTTGAGAGCCGGGTAAACGAAGTCCACGCGTTGATAAAGTTCGAATTTATGGTAAGAAATATCTGACATTATCCGCTAAAGAGCTTCAGATAGATGAGTATGAGTAAAAATAATATAGTGATTATATTTGTATTTATAGAAACTAGGAGAATGAATAGTAGAATAATATATATAGTATATAAAGAAAAATCACGTGATGAGATGAGTTTAGTTGGCCATAAGAGTGGATGGCACGAGGAAGAGATGATTTGCCACAAGGTTTGTGAATGTGGCAAGCTTATGGTGTAGACCAATGTTGGATTGAAGAAATGGGATTTTAGGAAATGCAATAGCGCTTTAAGCAGTTAAGCTTCACTGCTGGCATTCACTTAGGGACTTAGAACTATGCTTCTGCAGATAAAGTTATCGGTCAACTTCACCGAATGCTAAGTTCAGAGCGAAAAATATTAGAAGGTGAGAAGAGACTGAAACCAACTGTGGAAAAGAGAGCACGAAAGCGTTGTTGTGCTGATTTTTGTGAGTATCACGGATCTGTCATATAATATCCACGTCTACTGCGGCATTCAGAGAAACTGTATTAGCCACAGAGAAAATTGGCTTCCTATAGAATATTACTTTGTAGTAATTATTACAACTTATTTATGTATTTGAGGTGTAAGAAGCATACGAAGCATACTAATTTGTCGGGATAGACGATCGTGACGCTGATATCTTGCATGGCTGCAGAGCTTATCGTGCATAAGAAAGAAGCTAACCTCAGTCTGACAACTCACCTCAAATAAAGTTATAATTGTTTAATCTAATCTGAGTTTAAAAGACCTTATGGTATACAGTTACACCCATTATACTTAAGTGATTCTCTACCCAATTGATACATAGGTACATCATGGAAAAGCGAAATCCATTCTAAGTTTCGACGGAATTGAGGTATTACATGGCAGTGCTTGTTCTATTGCATACGACTTGTCATAATTAATCGAAGTTATTGAAAGTAATCCTCGTTATAAGCACCTAATTACAACCGAGTTTTATTACCAGGAGAAGGGAGGAGAAGAGGCGAAATAACCGTATACGCTCAACAAATGAATATGGAAAATGGGCCAAGAGCGCAATTCCGACTATCAGGAAAAGCAGGGTTACAATAAGAATGTCAAAGCAGATAGATTGTAAAAAGACTATTAGCTCTCTGGTAAAGTTATCCAGATGATTATAATTTTGAAGTAGACAACGAGCACTTTATTACGTATTCAAAAGAGTCTCGGCCAGATTGCAGTGATCTCATCAAGAAACAATAATGATAAAATCCAATCTTGAATTAAGCGAATAACCTAACATGTCTCTAACATATCAGATTACTATACACAGTAGAGAAAAATACTTAAGCAATTTATTAATAGCAAAAAATGTAGAAAACTCTAGTAATTAATCATCGGCTCAGTGTTCCTTCTACTATCCATCACAGTTGATCGTTGTATATTTTCAAGCAATTTATTTATAGCAAAAATTGTAGTGAACTACTTATTTGCATCAATTATTTATCTTAGTAAATTTTGAAATAAGCAGGGAACCCGGGTCCTTTTATATTAGATGGGTATGGGTATAAATAGAGATAAACAGGGATATATTATTTGTCCTATCCCTTTATTATATGATGTTTTGGATTTGAATTAAGTGCATATAACTAGCCCCATTACATGCATATGAATTTAAACAGCTTATGGCAGTGGCTTTAAACCTCAAAGATCTCGTATCCCACTAGCAAATTATACTAATCACGTCCATTGAGAATCTTGCAATTTCTTCTAGAGTTATCTGATTATAGTCCCCTGTTCTGACAGCGTATACGTCTAATCTTACCAGCATTTGATAAGGGTTAGGTTAGGTATTGTATTCGTTCTCAGATGTGCCCGTTGTGATTAAATTAGGCTATTTAAAGTTGCCAATAGCGCATCAGATATTATTCTTTTCCGCGATAATATAATGTACCTTATAGTCGCTTATTGTCATGTCCACTTAGACAGATTGTACACGCAGAATCGGAGATCATTATCATCAACGAAAAGTAAGGGTCGCTCGTGCTTGTGACGCACAAGTGATAATGCAGTAAATAAATCCACATAAGGTAGCTGAATTGATCCATATCTGCTTGACGAAATTGACCTTCACATTAACGATCACTTCCCGCTTGTGATGATAATGCGGCGCATCTGTAGAGGCGTTCTGAATCAAGATTATCAAATATAGCTCAAAATAAACAGTAACAGTAATACCATACAAATAATCATAATAACTTGATTGTATTTATTCTCCGCTATTCTATTTATTCTGTTCTCAACTCCCTTATTTATTTACTATCCAATTAACAGCACAATTTTTACAGCACCTCATGGACGACTCTGATGATGACTATGTTGACTTCACTCCTGGACCAGATGATGATTTCGAACTGGACGAGCCAGATGGAATCTCTAGGAGAACCAGAAATAGAAATCCTGGCGGTGCTTCCACAGGTAAAGGAATCTCCCCTAAGAAGGGTAAATCTGTCGCTGATAGTAAACTAAAAGGAACGAGTGGAGGCTATTCCTGGGAAGATGAGTATCATAGGAGTTGGGATGTTGTCCAAGAAGATGAAGGTGGTAGCTTAGCCGGTGCAGTAGCTGGTTTAGTTGAGGAATCAAAGAAAAAAAGGATAATTAGAGATTCGAAACCATTACAGAGGGGTATTATTCGAAATCTGATCCTCATTCTAGATTTCAGTTCTGCTATGCTTGATAAGGATCTTCGACCGAATAGATATCAGTTAATGGTCAACTACGCAATTGAATTCGTTGGAGAATTCTTTGATCAAAATCCAATTTCTCAACTTGGAATTGTTGCTATGCGGGATGGTTTAGCAATTCTTGTATCCGAATTAGATGGAAATCCATCTGAACATGTTCATAAATTACAAGCATTCCGTAAACAAGAACCAGTTGGAGTACCTTCATTACAAAATGCACTTGAAATGGCCCGTGGTTTACTTTACCATGTTCCGGCTCATTGTACAAAAGAAGTTCTTCTCATATTTGGTGCCTTACTTTCATCAGATCCTGGTGATATTCATAAAACTATCGCCAGCCTCGTTGAAGATAAGATTCGTGCTAAAGTAATTGGTTTAGCAGCTCAAGTAGCCGTCTGTAAAGAACTGAGTACACGAACGAATTTTGGACATAGTGAAAATAATTATGGAGTAGTTCTTAATGAACATCATTTTAGAGATCTCTTGATGGAGACTACGACTCCTCTGGCTGTTTCAAAAATGGGTGCGTCAGTCAGAGGTAATATGTTAGTTGAGATGGGATTTCCATCCCGGATATCTGAGTCTGAACCTACTCTTTGTGCTTGTCATTCGAAAATGACCCAAGGAGGTTACTTATGCCCACGGTGTAAAGCCAAGATCTGTTCATTACCAATGGTATGTCCATGTTGTAACTTGACGTTGATTTTGTCCACCCATCTAGCCCGTTCATATCACCACCTCTTCCCATTAGCATCTTTCATAGAAGTAAATGCCACCAAAAGGGCATTATCTTCAGAATGTTTCTCGTGCCAACTTCAGCTGCCGTACATCACCTCATTAACTGCGCCCACGCATCGTTACGCATGTCCTAAGTGCAATAACCAGTTTTGTATCGACTGTGATGTCTTTTGTCATGAAACACTACACAACTGTCCAGGATGTGAATCAATGGCATATCAGCCAAAACGGCGCGCTGTTCCACTTCTTCCTAGGCCAGTGCAAAGACTCAAATTGAACGTTAACAGTACATTGTCGTCAGCGTCATCCACTCCAGCTCCTGAGGATTAGAGTTAAGGCGAAGCCAACGTCCGGGCGCACACTGGAGCAGACGATAGAGCTCTTCAACTGGAGGCAAAATTGAAAAAAAAAATTTGCATATATGTACATAAATAATTAAAATAAAAAGAATAAAAATGCTATGCAGATGTCTAGGCATCACCTTTAACTACCCAATTTAGTCCGTCTTTCTCTTGAATGACTTTTTTTGCTGGTAAATCCCAACCAACAGACCCACTTCCAATTGCAGCACCGAAACGTGGAACAACCCAACATTCACGTTTTGTAGGATTGATATTTCTAGGGCCATATGGTGATCCAAGTGGTTTAGAATATGTGATTAATGCAGAGGATCTACCTACATTTGACAATTGAGATGGGCTGATATCCGTCAGAACTTTCATCCTTACTTTTGGCGCTTGATCAGCTTTATGACCTTCGCTGGTGTGAACTGATGCGTAAATTAAGTACTCTGGTGGAGCACTTCCAAGGTTCGATAAGATTGATGCCGGGTGGATATAAACGTAAGGGTCCCGAGGTTTATATGGATCGATATTTTGAGTGGTTGCCGGGAATAACGGAACATAGGGGTAAGAAATAACTCTCTGTTTAGATTTAACCTGCTCGTTGCCAACTATGTCAGCCCGCCCAGCAACTTGATCAATGAAACCAGCAGCAATCATTTGTTTGAGAGCTTTAATCTGAACAGCTGAGGGAGGTCCAAGCTTGGCATTCAGTTTTTGAACCGTGCTATCAACAGCTGTTGGTCGAGTATTAATTGCAACAAGATATGAGATTTGTTTTCTAAGTTTTGATATTTCGTCCATTGTCTTAAATCTAAGAAAGTTCTTTTTACAGAATCCTTCAGGGTCCTTATCATAGTCATATGCACAAACTGAAGAAAGCGTTTTAAGTGCATCACATTTGGAATCAAGAGCAGAGAATCTGCTCAAAGCACCGAAATAATCACGACGAAGTTTTCTATTTGCTTCTTTCAATTCAATTGTAATATCATTGTCTTCATCATCTTCATCCTCAGTGGTGTTATTAAGACCAACTTCTTCTTGTCCTATAAATGGGTCCCCGACTGTTAATGCCGCCACTATTGCTATTATATAAGGTAAACAGTTAAGTTGATTCGAAATAATTAGCATCTTTGCGAAACGAGGACTCAATGGGAATAAACTCATAGACTTGCCCAAATCAGTAAGAGACGCCTTGTCGTTGATGTCCGCCGATAACGCACCCAAATATTGTAATAATCTCAATCCTTTACCAAGACTATTCGATGGAGGAGGGGTAGGAAATGGGAAATTAAGAATATTATCTATTCCCATTGATTTCATTTGAAGAACGAGACCTTCAATAGGCATACGAAGGATTTCTGGTTTACTGAATTGATCAAAATCTCTTTCATAAACTGCAGAAGAGAAAATCCGATAACAATGACCAGGACCGGTACGTCCGGCACGACCGGACCTTTGATCAGAACTTGCTTTAGAAGTCCATGATACTTTGAAACTTTGTACGCCAGTCTCTTCGTCGTAGTGACGTTCTTTTGATCGACCACAATCCACAACATAACGAATACCTGGTATAGTCAAACTTGTTTCAGCAACATTAGTCGCTACAACACATAATCTACTTCCCGCTGGAGGATCTTGGAATACTTTCATTTGATCCTTGGTTGGGAGAAGTGAATATAGAGGTAAAACATGCAAAGGGGCGTTAATATCTTGTCCTTCTTCAGTTGTCTCTTCGAATCCTTCTTCTTCATCGTCCTCATCATAGTCATCAATCATATCATCATCAATATCGCGGTCTATTTCTTCTGGTTGGTCCATTTCATCAAGTCCAAAGTCAATGTCTTCTACTTCCGTTACAGATTCTTGAGCAGAGACCCTAACTTTCGCAGACGATTCGGTAGCTGCGATTGGCTTACAAGCTTTTTTAAATGGAAATGCCTGTCGTAATCTACGACAAACCTGATTGATTTCATTCTGACCAGTAAGGAAGATCAATATACCTCCAGATGGAAGCTTCTGGTGGATCTTAACTGCTTTTCTGTAAACCTCATCAACATAATTATAAGCAGTCTTTCTATTGAAATGAACTGAAACTGGGTATTGACGGGCTTCAACTTTCAAAACTGGAGGAGGAGTAGGAAATAGCGCAGTATTCTCAGTAAAATCAGACACTCTTAAAGTAGCAGACATAATAACTAATTTTAGAGGACTGACTTGGCTACCCTGCTCAGAACTCATTTCCTTTCGAAGTGTTACGACACGACTCAATACACCAATGAGAATATCAGTGTTGATATTTCTCTCATGGGCTTCATCGATGATGATACAGCTATATTTACTTAGAGAGAAATCCGTAGTCAGTTCTCTTAATAAAACACCATCTGTCATAAACTTCATAGCAGTATCAGGTTTGATAGTCGCATCAAACCGAATTTGATAGCCTACTTTACTACCGAAATTACCCAATTCGTTTCCAACACGATTAGCCATACTCACAGCAGCTACTCGTCTTGGTTGGGTAATTCCAATCATTCCCGGAGTCTTACTGTTGGCATGGCCATATCCAGCTTCAAAAAGGAATTGTGGTACCTGGGTAGTTTTACCACTACCAGTCTCACCACAGATAACAACAGTATCGTTGTTGTGGATTGCTTCCATGATTCTCTGTTCTTCGCTAACAACAGGTAGTTGCAGCCTTGAAGTTTGAATGTCCTCAGATCTTTGTATATTTACAAAGTATGCTTTTCTGTCGACGGTATTTTCAGGTACAATGTATTCAGTAGGTAATACTTCTTTGTCTTCAGGACGACTAATGGGGGTATACTCGCCTTTGAATAGAGGTGTTTTAATTCTTTCTTCATCAGGATGAAGGAGTTGATTAGCCCATTCTTTGAATTGTTGACCTTTTGATTTGGAGTTTTCTGATCCTTCATCTGATTCATTTGATTCTTCTGATTCTTCTGATTCTTCTGATTCTTCTGCTTCTTCTGCTTCTTCTGATTTTTCTGATTCCTCTGATTCCTCTGATTCCTCTGATTCCTTATCATCATCGCCAGGCGAAATTTCCGTGGTCTTTATTTGACCATCGAATCCAGTCCATTCCTCTTCTTCTTCTTCTTCTTCTTCTTCATCTTCCTCTCCCTCTTCCTCTTCTTCAACGTCCGATTCCTGCTCTCCTGATCCAGTTCCCGATTCTTCTTCAGCACTTGACTCGCCTTCGCCTGGTTCTGAATCATCAGATTCCTCTTCACCGCTACTACTCTCTCCTCCGTACATTTCCAGTCCTCTCTTACGAGCCTGCTCCTGTTCTAAACGTGCCCTCCAATTATACTTTGGCTTTGATTTCTTAGGGGCAGCTTTCTTTGCAGTCTGAAAACCAAATCCCATCCCTTGAGGACCTCTAGGACGATGATCTATAAAAGATGAAACTTTTGGTTCATCATCATCCATTTTGTCGCTGACAATTCCATTACCTCCGTTGCCAACACCCATGCTACTACTAAACTCTCCGTCCTCATCAGCCCATTCTTTCACCTCTCTTTCTTCGTATAATATACTTCTCGTTTCTTCACTCCCTTTACCTAATTTCTCTAACAATAAAGCCTCTTCTACCTTGTCACGTTTCGTTTCACTTCTAGTACCAAGCGTCTTTAGACTTTTCATTAAACTAGTATCAATCTTATAATCAACTAATTTTTCCAAAACTTCCTGCTTTTCCTGTTTCTTAACTTGTCGTTCCTATATCACTGTTAATACTAAGCAAAACATTTCTACTTGACGTCAAACTCACAATATACTTGTCTAATCTCTTTCTTTTCGAACTGGACATTTTTGTCTCTGGAGGTTTAAGCATCTCCTCTAATTGTCTCTTTCTCTCTATCTTCTCTTGAGATGTCATTGGTAGTAACACTTCAGCATTTGGATCTATAGGTGCTGACTGTACGACCCGATTATCGTCATCCTCATTTTCCTGAACATTAAAACTTTTCTGACGGATCTTTTTCAACGCCAGTTGCTTCGCAACCATACCAGATCTGGCCTTTTCATTAAATCTTTTTCTATATTTCCCCATTGCTGATTAAGTGATTGGTACTTATATGAACTATGGAATATTGAAGTTTTACATCACTCTGTGTTGATCTGCAGGACTGAAATTATATTTTTTTTGATCCAACTGCCGATGTTAGGTTTAACGTGATGCATAAAACGGGCATGCATGATCATCAGGACCCTGCCTAGACTTGCCCAAGAGATGATCAGTGCCTCCGGCGGCTGGGCTCCGCCCAGACCCGTGGTTCCGCAACGCGGAGGGTGTATAGTTATCTGGTAATCTGGAGCATCAAAACTTTATGAAAAGAATTGACTGTCACTCAATAGTTCGAATATTATATGGCATGTAAATTAATTACACAAATGTGTGTATCTGACGACACTGGAGACAATGCAATAACTATAACCTAAAAATTATCTCAAGTACTAAATTAAGGATATAATGGACACGTTCCGTTAGACTATAGCTAAAATTATAACGGAACAACAGAACTTTCGAATGATCTAAGAAATTGCCCATTCAAGTCTACGATGAGCATATCAACCAGTCACTTCACAACTTAATTCCCTGTAGTCAATTAAACCTTTTACACAATTTAATGCTATCCTATGACTCATAAGCATTCTTAGTGTGAACATGTGAATTATTTGATATCATTGATTGTGCTTCGTGCATTATCAGTGACAGATCAGTGACTGCGATGAGCTAGTATCAGCGCCGTACGAACAACCCTCTTTCCCTGACTTCAATTGATCCTTCATATATCATCAAGTTAACCTGGATTTTTATGAAAATACTGCAATAACCCTTAAATACTCTCTATTCTTTAATTCGTGGGCGAATAATCTCCTTTTCTTACCTTATCTCCCTTATCTCTCCACTTGACCCCTGACTGCGACTACTCGCACTGCATTAGCACCTCACGTACGGCATTACCCGGTATTGAGTCATTGAAATTTGAAAAATTTAGATCATCTACATATAAACTGAAGAGTTCCCCAGATTCATACTACTTGTATTTCATTTGGAGTAGATATTTCAAAATATTAAGGATTTGACACCCTACTTGAAGGATTCTTCTTCTTTTCTTTCTTTCTTTTCAAAAACGGTGCATCTCAATTTTGCCTTGAAACGGTGCCTAGTGCCCCAAGCAAGTCAATTCATCTCAATTTATAGACACAGATTTGATTCTACTCTGAAGAGACATTATCCAATAGATTTAATTAGATCAATTATGACTGATAATACTAAACCTGAAGAAAAGGTTGTAGATAGTAGTGCCACTTCTGTCACTTCTACTACTCTCTCCGATCAACCTCGTGAAAAAACCGCCAAGGAAATCGAAAAAGAACTTAAAAAGGCAGAAAAATTGGCTAAATTCCAAGCCAAGGAAGCTAAGAAAAAGGCCGCTGCTGCTGCCAAATCTTCAGATTCAAAAAAATCTACTCCAGCTATTACCCCTACTGCTACTCCAATTCCTGAATTTGTTGATAAAACTATCCCTGGTGATAAGAAAATCCTCGTCAGTTTAGATGATCCTGCTTTAAAAGCTTATAATCCTCAAATCGTTGAATCTTCTTGGTATGAATGGTGGAAAAAACAAGGCTACTTTGAACCTGAATTCACCAAGGATGGTGATATCAAACCTGAAGGTCAGTTCGTCATCCCTGCCCCTCCTCCAAATGTCACTGGTGCTCTTCACATCGGGCATGCCTTGACTATTGCTATTCAAGATACTCTTATTAGATTTAATCGTATGAGGGGTAAAACTACTTTATTTATTCCTGGTTTCGATCATGCGGGTATTTCAACTCAATCTGTTGTTGAAAAAATGCTTTGGAATAAGAATAAACAGACCCGTCATGATCTTGGAAGAGAAAAATTTACTGACGTTGTTTGGGAATGGAAAGAAGAATATCATGAGCGAATTCGTAAACAAGTTGAAAGATTAGGTGCTTCTTATGATTGGTCAAAGGAGGCCTTTACTCTTGATGATCAACGATCTGAGGCTGTCGTTCAAGCTTTTGTTACTTTATTCGACGACGGTACTCTTTATCGTGCTAATCGTCTTGTTAATTGGTGTGTAGCTCTTAATACTACATTATCTAATTTGGAAGTTGATAATAAAGATATCTCTGGTCGTACTCAATTATCTGTTCCTGGTTATGATGAGACTGTCGAATTTGGTGTCATCACTTCCTTCGCTTATCCTTTAGAAGGTTCTGATGAAAAAATTATTGTTGCTACCACTCGTCCTGAAACTATGTTCGGTGATACTGGTATTGCTGTTCACCCTGAAGATCCTAGATATAAACATTTACATGGTAAATTTGCTCTTCATCCATTCTTAGATCGTAAGATCCCTATTATTACCGATTCTGAAGCAGTTGATATGGAATTTGGTACTGGTGCAGTTAAAATTACTCCTTCTCACGATCCTAATGATTATCAAACTGGTAAACGTCATAATCTTGAATTTATTAATATCATGAATGATGATGGTACTCTTAATGAAAATGCTGGTTCATTTAGCGGTATCAAAAGATTTGATGCCAGAAAATTGGTTATTGAGAAATTACACGAAAAGGGACTTTTCATTGATCAAAAGGATAATCCAATGACTATTCCTACATGTACTAAATCTGGTGATGTTATTGAACCAATTATGAAACCTCAATGGTGGGTTTCTCAAAAGCAACAAGCTGTTGATGCTATTCAAGCTGTGAAGGATGGTAAGATTACTATTATCCCTAAGACTTCTGAAAATGAGTTCTTCCATTGGTTAAATAATATTCAAGATTGGTGTATTTCTCGTCAATTATGGTGGGGTCATAGATGTCCTGTTTACTTCGTTGTATTTGAAAATGCTACTGAAGAAGAGCAAGATAGAAGTGATCAGACCTATTGGATTGCTGGACGCAGTCTTGCTGAAGCACAAAAGAAAGCAGACGCCAAATTCCCCAACAGAAAGTTCACTCTCGAACAAGATGAAGATGTTCTTGATACATGGTTCTCATCTGGTCTTTGGCCAATGAGTACTCTTGGATGGCCAAATGTTCAATCCCAAGATTTTAAGAATTTCTACCCCATGTCATTATTAGAAACGGGTTGGGATATTTTATTCTTTTGGGTTGTTCGTATGATTATGCTGGGTATGAAATTATCAGGAGAAATTCCATTTAAAGAGGTCTTTTGTCATT
Source organism: Sugiyamaella novakii (assembly GCA_030575175.1). Lineage (NCBI taxonomy): Eukaryota > Fungi > Ascomycota > Dipodascomycetes > Dipodascales > Trichomonascaceae > Sugiyamaella > Sugiyamaella novakii. The sequence continues at coordinate 12,253 of JAJMIH010000018.1, forward strand.
CACTTATTCGTGATGCTCAAGGTCGTAAAATGTCTAAATCTTTAGGTAATGTTATTGATCCTCTTGATGTTATTGCTGGTATTCCTCTTCAAGGATTGCATGATAAGCTAACTGCCGGTAACCTTGATCCCCGTGAGATTAAGAAAGCCGAAGAAGGTCAAAAGATTTCATTCCCTAATGGTATTCCCGAATGTGGTACTGATGCTCTTCGATTCGCTCTTTGTGCTTATACTACTGGTGGACGTGATATTAACTTGGATATCTATCGTATTGAGGGTTACAGAAAGTTCTGTAACAAGATTTATCAAGCTACCAAATTTGCCCTTATGAGATTAGGTGATGATTATATCCCACCCAAATCTACTACTCCTAGTGGTAAGGAGAGCTTGGTTGAGAAATGGATTTTACATAGACTTTCTGTTACTAGTAAAACTGCCACTGAAGCTCTTGATAGACGTGACTTCCTCGAAGCAACTAATGTTATTTACAATTTCTGGCTTTATGAATTCTGTGATATTTATATTGAAAATTCCAAGTACTTAATTTTGGAAGGTACTGCTGAAGAAAAGATTTCTGCTCAAAATACTCTTTATACTTGTCTCTCCAGTGCTCTTGAGCTAATTCACCCATTCATGCCATTCCTCACTGAAGAATTATGGCAAAGAATTCCAAGAAGACCTAATGACACTACTCCTTCAATCACGAAAGCTGCTTATCCTAGTCTTGAAGCTTTTGACTCCGAGTCTGAATCTGCCTATAATCTCATTTTAGAAGTTGTTAAAGGTGCCCGTTCTATTCTTGCTCAATATGGTATCCTCAAGAATGCTACTATCATTATTCAGGCTGGTGACGAGAAAACTTTCAAAACTATCACTGAACAAGAATCTAGTATTTTATCTCTTGTTAAGGCTGCCAATAAATTAGAAGTCTCTAGTGAAACTGCCAGTGCTCCTTCAGGTTCTGTCACTTCCATTATTTCCCCTGAATGCAGTGTATTTGTCATTGTCAGAGGTCTCGTCGATTTTGATGCTGAAATCAACAAGGCTCAACAAAAGATTGCTAAGACTGAAAAAAGCAAACAAGCTCTTGAAAAATCCATGTCTATCAAAGATTACGAGACCAAAGTTCGCAAAGACGTCCAAGAGACGAATACCAAGAGGATTGAAGGTTTTAATGCTGAATTAGCAAGTCTTGAAGCCACTATTGAGAATTTCCGAAGACTCAAATTAGATTAAATCATTTACAATTTATAATATTAATTACTCAGATTTATTTTGCCTCCGGCGACTGGGCTCCGCCCAGACCCGTGGTGCTCGCTCCGCTCGCTTTCGTATGACAATAAATATATTAATAATTACTCAGATCAATGCCAGACAAAATCCTTTCTCACTTTATCTTCTAATTTGGATCGTACTGACTTATAGATCTCCTGACAACTAGAAATGCCCTTCTCCAGCACCTCAAATACTTCACTTTCGCTGAATTGCCCAGTGCTTTCACACAAAAGAAGCCTTTCTGGCTCTTTATCTATAAATTCATAAGCAATGGCATGCGTGGAGATGCTCGATTCTAATTCCTCCCGACTAGGTTCAATCACTATTGTATGCTTCTCATCATTCAAAATAGCAATGCTGGTGGAAATAACTAACCCTTGTAAGGGAACGCCGGCATCAACAAGGGCTATATTCGAAGAATTGATGCTTGCAGCTAACTCTCTACATATATACTTGGATGGCTCTCCTGTCTCTAAAATTTGAACCACAATCTGTACTAATGACCGTGGATGAATATGCCTTAAGACAACTGACGATAATGCACAATATAATCTATCCTCAATAAGAGTTTCTCGAGTAGTAGATAATCCAGATATTGGCCGCACTACCAACTCTAAAGTGGCAGCATTAGGAATTTCATCTCTGATTTTAACTTGCATAGGGCCAGATACTGAACAAATGACTTTAGTAGGTCCATAACTCCATTCGGCTGAACCATCAACGGTAGGTAAAACTCCAGTTGATGTAATTGGTGGTACTATTTCATGGCCAGTCATGTTGTTATATGATTTGTACCCAAGAGAAGTCCTTTTTGATTCTATACAGGAAATTTATCGTGATTATCTGCCTGCCTAGTTAAGATCTAAATAAAATTTCATAAAACTGCCGTATGCCGCACAAGCCTCAAATCGCAAAGTGGAAATTCGCCGATCCCCCTGAGCAAAGTAAACTGTTCAGAGTTTTTACTGTATATATATATACTTATTGAAAGTGGTTCGTTCCACTGAATTTGATGATTGATAAAGTCCAGTAGCTGGAATTAGTGGCAGATAATAGCTGTCTACCAATTTTTACAATGGTATTAGTACTATCTATAATAAGCGATCTTCCAAGGTCGTGTGACTTAGTAGATATACTTACTACCGATAGGCAGTCTGTCATTCACTTATCCTGGTAGCGAATCACTTTAGTCGTTTTTCATTAATCATTTGCAAATTATAACTTGGCCCAAATTTCTTTGCTATTACTGCTATCATTGCCCTCTTATCGCAACCGACGGGCTTAGATTGATCTACATAATATTTTTTTAGCCGCATGAGGGTCTCCTATTAATAACATTCTCTAATCTTATTTTTTGATCTTACTTTTTGAAAACTAATATATATTCGGGTCAAGAGAAAAGCTCTTGGCCAATGTGATCTTATTGTGAGATAAATTCATTTAATTCGATTTTGGTTCGAACGTTCCCATTTTATCTTTAGGAAATCACGAACAATATGTCGACTACATCCCCATCAGTTGCTACAACTCTGAGTGATAATTGTACCACTACCACCAATGCCAAACCAATACCAAGTGACGAAGTAGCTCTACCAAAGCCGGTGAAAAAACACGTTGATCATCTAAAAAGTTCAGCGGAAATCTCCAGAATTGAATCAATTATTTGTGGTGGATCCGCGGGTTTACTATCACGATTTGTTATTTCTCCATTAGATGTTGTTAAGATTAGACTACAGCTTCAAGTTAATCAACTGCCAGTCAGATCATTAACTGGTGGTATTACTAAGAAGCCTTCCGAGGCTGTTCCTGGTGGAACTATCTTCAAAACTGTGAAAGATATTTATCAAAAGGAGGGCATCAAAGTATTTTGGAAAGGCAATGTGCCTGCTGAGTTCATGTACGTTTTATACGGTTCTGTACAATTTACTACTTATAAATCTACAAGTAGATTTCTTAATGAACACGCTGATTGGTTAGGAGAATCGCCAAAGCTACTAATATCTGGATCATTAGCAGGAACCAGCGCTACATGCTTGACGTACCCTCTTGATCTTCTGCGAACAAGATTCGCTGCTGATTTTTCGAAACAGCGCTCATCTATTTTTGAATCTGTTCAAAATATCGCGCGTATTGAGGGTGTCAAGGGTTTCTATAGAGGATTGAGCCCAACACTTTTCTCGCTAGTACCAAACATGGGTATATTCTTTGTCACTTATGAAGAGACTCGACGGCTATTAAATCTCAGTAACCTTGGAACAATTCTCCCTGCACCTGAAGCCACTGCTGGATTTGTTGCTGGTGTTTTCAGCAAAGGATGTGTGTTCCCCTTAGACGTTATCCGAAAACGGTTACAGGTCCAAGGACCATCTTACAGACGTCGTACCGACGTCCCTATTTATCCAACTAATTTTTTCAAATGCGCGAGACAGATAGTGGCTCATGAGGGTATGCGAGGACTGTATAAGGGGTTCTTCATCTCTCTGCTGAAAAGTGGGCCATCCAGTGCTGTTACTATCTGGACTTTCGAAAACTCTCTCAAAATCATGAGATACTTCTCTGGTAAAAGTACAGATGATGTCCTCGAAAAGCTTGATTAATTTTTTCCTGTATATATATTTATGACCCCGTTATGACTGTAGAATCTTTTAGTTCCGAGTTCCAACTTTTGCGTCCGGCGGAGGCACTCCGCAGAGCGGAGCTACAGGTCCGGGCAGAGCCCGGCCGCCGGAGGCAAAGACACGAGGTGTACAATAAATTAATTTATTAGTTATGCAATCGCCCATCCAGACATATACGTTGTACCGGCAATACCGTCACTAGTATTTTCAAATACACTATCAAAAGATTCGTACTCAAGAGCTGGTAAAGAAGCTTTTACTCTACGAATCTTCTCAGCCTCGATAAGAGTTTTATAAGAATGATCAAGGAAGTCTTCCAAGATATATTGTGGTTTGCGGAATGGCTGGGACATAATTCTTGCTAACGTCGAAACATTGGGGTGATAATGGGATTGAAGGGTTTCTAATTCCCAAAGTGATGAGTCAATGGCATTGGTGAGAAGTGGATCAACTTCGGAATCATTGAACGGATCATTATATTCTCCAGTGATTTCGGTATTATGGATCATTTTCATACAGGTAGGATGTCTCTTCAATTGGTTATAAATAAATGGAACGGTGGCTACTACTGCAGAAGGAGGAGCCGTTAATGCTAATCGAGCCATTTTCTTAATAAATGATCCGCAAATAGCAGCAGGCAAATGCGTAGAGGATAAAAACAAATCGACTAAACGGAAAAATCTAGATCGGTATTTGGCATGCATTATTGATCCATCGAAAAGAGTGTATAATTTGGTGAAAAAATTAGGATAATCCAGGTTGTATTTCTGCATAAGAACGAACAACCCGTTTAATGCTAATAACGCAACTGAACCTCCAGAGTTGTAGCAGTCGGTAAGGAAATCCATCAACATTTGTGGTTTTTGCATATTGGGAATAATTCTTTGATGAAGGATATTAAGAACTTCTTTATATTGAGAAGAGGTTTGAGGAAGCTGAAGGCCGGTTATCCATGCTTTTTGGAAAGCAATCTTATGACTGGAAAGCTTGATCGGTGTGCCCGACTTTAGAGATGATTTGGATAAGGTTGGTTTAGTTAAGTAGAAACTGTCGATTTCTTCTTCACTAGCAGGAAATTTGGTAATTGCTTGAAGAGTTGAGCCAACCCTTTGCGAGACTATTTTTTTCGAGACTCCATTAAACGGGATAATATCGGAATCAGATTCTCTGTTCTTTTCTTTCTCAAATTCTTTATTCAAAACAGAAGCTAGTTCGGTATAGAAGTAGTATCGTAAATCGTCATAATTCATAAGGTATGTCTTGACCAACTCATCTAAAACTGTATCTACAACTGACGATGGTAAAGTGGAAAACAAAATACTTGACACAATCTCATCATACACCAACCTAGGAAAATGATATTCCTTGGGATTAGGTGCCAAATATTTATGTTCAATTACACTGAATACTTTCAAAATAATAGTTAAAGAAGAAACTGCCAAAGCTGGAGAATGAGTTGTACCAGAACTTCCGTTCAAATTTGCCAATAATGACTGCTTAAATTGGTCATATTTTTCATTTAACCAAATCGCTACTTGTTCACTAGCAACACCAGATCCTGACCTTTTAAGTGCTCCCTTTTTAGATAATTTACCGAAAATTTTTAACAAAGCAGCAAATGCCGAATGTTTGATAGAGGTTTTGTTCTTTTCATCACTAGTAATATCGATTAATTTGACGATATCATTATAGTTCTTAGGAGATTCCAAGATAGAAGCTTGAAGGAGTTTAAGCTCTGCTTCACTAGGTCGACCATTCATACTTCCATTAACAATCTTCGACCTCTTTTTCATATCTAACTTTTCTTCTCCTTCACTATTTCGTTTCATTTTTAATTACACCAAGAAGAACTATTTCTAACTACAACCTACCTATACATTAATTTTCAATATCATATGATCGACACTATTTTTTTTCACTTTCCAAACCCTGCATCGCGCGGCTGTACAACCAGTTCTCCCCTGAAATTGCCTCTGGCGGCGGCTGAGCTCCGCCCAGACCCGTTGCTCTGCTGCGCGGACGGTCCATTGATCTTGGTAGATTAACTAAACTGAATTAATAGAAGACTAAGGCCTAAACGACAGAATTTAGGAAGCTACCGGTGAGCATTTCCTGGAAGCAGTTATAAACTATGCAGGTGATTACTTCGTTTTGGTGCCCCTCGAGACAACAGGGCGCACCGAACCATCGGTCTTATGAAGCCAATCAAGAAGCCCAATGACCCCAAAATAGATAAGGAACTTTTCGTGGTGGAGATCGTGGTGTCTTGAGTAGGAAAAAAAGTCATAACCACTATGCACGGTTGTCGTTTCAACGAGCTGTATGGCCAAGAAAACCCAGAAAGTGAGAATATGGGTCTTGAGAACAACAGCAGGAATGACAATTGGAAGGGTGTTAGAGACAACATGTTCGAAAAAATGTGCATATTGAGCAGCCAATGCTACTGGAGCAGTGAACTTATGGTGGATCTTATGAATTCGAGAATAGATTCGTGGATGGTGAAGAAGACGATGAGAATAGTAGAAAAGAAATTCCCTCATAAGAACACAAAGTATTACATCGCGTATTACAATTGCAATAGTAGGAATTTCTTTAATAATGAGAAAAGTGCTCGGTTTGTTCGTTAAAGACGAAGCATATATAGCAACCGCCTGAATTATTAACGAGACTACTTGATTCTTGAGAACTTGTTTTAAGCAGATCCAATAATCTTGATTAGTTGGCTGTGCAGCGGCAGATTGAAATTTGTGTTGCGCTGAAAATTTAGGAGCAACCTGATCTATGCCCCAATAAATGAAACACGGAATCCAGAAGAAGACGAATTGAATTGCCAAGGACCCAACCACTTCAATCTCAGCTGGAGAATACGTATCAATAATGTGTACCCAATGTGCTGATATTGAGCTTGAAATCGGTGTTGGTAGTGATATACTATTAAGATTATAGATCAGGTGGTGATAGTGATCGATTATATTTGATTTGAATTTGAAAGGTATTGACGAGTTTGACATTTTAAGGAAATAAATATATAGAAAGGCGATATGGGCGATATGCTATTATGTCACAGGAATGTGTATTTTTAAGAAAAATAATAATTGTTAAAGTTATTGACGGATTATAGTGAATACTTATAGTGTGGGGAAATGCAGGTTCGGAGTTTCTCAAATGCCGCTTAGTAGATTTTAACCTAGGTTGAATGATGGTCATGTGAAATTTGAGCACGTGATCAAGAAAAGGAACAAGTTTCTCATTAGATAGGAAGCAGTTACATCTGTAATTTAAGTTAGGTGGTAGCTTATCAGCCTAATGATTGGTGAGCTTCTTCTTTTTTGATTTAGTTTATATTGATAGTAAGTAAGATTCTGTCATAGAGCCTGAATCTTCCCTATGCATGCAAAATAAACTCGATATAGATCTCTTAGTTAATGCGCATGTCCACAGCGGTTGATCTCAGGGGTTGGGCCAGCGTTGTTGCCATAGGCAAATAAATAGAACAAGAGAAGACAAGATCGTGACAATGATGAAAGCATGAATACAAACAATATTCAATAATTGTCTGAAATACCCTGTTTCGTGTTGCTCGATGCCCACTGCTGATTGCCCAAATGCCACATACTCTATCCAACTGGTGGTTTTATTTAATGATTCGAATCGATGCTTCAGAATATTGGATGACAATTATTAAAAGGTAACGGTTTCTTCGTAAGCAGATAGATAAATAACTCGAGATATGAGGTCGAAGGATGACCCCCACTTTGAAAAATGGTTATGCAAATTCACTGTTCGCTAACCGCTGATCGCCAGAGTTCTATGCATAAAAAGACCCTCTTGGATTATCCGCGATTCCCCGACAGGATGATTTTATTTTGGCCGTTCTGTTCTGTCCCTACAATAGTATATATGATAAACGAACATATGTGGATTAAAAGATGTCTCAACTATACAAGAAAAGCGATTAGTAAGATTGAAATAAGTACCTAAATTGCCAACATATCTCTAAGCCCAGTCAATCGTCAAATATGGAATTATAATCCCTGTCATTCAGCAGGAGGTATGTTGACCACCCCTGCACCGACTAATGCATTGGTGTCACGTGGAGAAAATAATATCATCGGTTTTCTTTATAAATATAAATGATTATATAGTAGGGTATTCTTAGATTCATCTCTTGGCTAATTATAGCATTTATATATACATTATTGTTGGACAACCATAGTTGTGGTATTATCTTCTCCTATCCTTTTTACTTATAACCCCCACTCCAACAACCTTCCCTAGTAACTACTGCACAGTAAGGAGAGATTGACAACAGTGCAGCCCTTTGGCCGTCCACAGAGAAAAAGATTCCCCTGAAACAGGAGGAAGATTGAATAACCGTTCACCTTGGGCATTTAATATCATACTATCACGTCTATCAACTTTCAACAGAGGATGAATCAAAACGTTCATTCAAAAAAACTAGGTAAGCGAGAAAGAATTCAATTGAAGTGAAGACATAATTGAGTAAGCGGGCTCAACTGTATGAGTTAGGTAACATTGAAGGAAGGAGTAACAGGAATATTAACCAGTATGTGCAGTGATGTTATAAGAAAAAGATAATTAAAGAAATCCATTTCTTGTGTAAGATGAATGTATCAGAAGTGAAATTAAAACCACCAATTCGGTGGGGAAAGATATTTGGCTTAATAGTAGTTTGGATGACTATTGTAAATGTTACAGAATGTATTGGAAACGAGCATGATTCTGATTCAAGTTCTTTATTGTCGATAGCTCCTTCTTTATCGTCCTTTGCAGAACCATCATCTCTTACAAACTCATTGTCCCTCTCATTGGCTCTTGCATTATCATCAAACCTCGCACCTGTGGAATCTGAATCAACACTCCCTAAGGAGCTAATTAAAAGTTCAGCAACTGCTACAGTTATAACTACATCCACGTCTACATCTACAGCTACGTCGGCAGCGATATCTACATCAACAGCTACGTCGACAACTACGTCAGCAGCTATATCTACATCTACAGCTAAGTCGACAACTACATCAACATCTACAACATCTACCGCTACATCTACAACCATCTCAACCTCTACATCTACCGTGATATCTACATCAACAATTCCAACCACTACTACCTACACCGTAGGATCTTCCATCCCTCCATCTGTTGGCGAAGAAATAGATCAGTTAGATCAATTTTTATCCTTCGAAGAATGGAGAAAGCGTAACCTTGAAAAATCTGGTCAGTCTGAATCTGACTTAACTCCCCGACAACAGCAACATCTCGAACTTCAATCTCACAAATCTCCTAACGAAGTCGAATCAAATTTCATTGATGATGATCTTGAAATTGACATTGGCATGTTTCAAAGATCTTCTTCCTCTCCAATTGAAGAGCCAAATGATGCTACTTCTGAAGGTAAATTATACAAACAACGATTCAATTATGCTTCTTTCGATTGCGCAGCAGCAATTATGAAATCAAATTCAAATGCAAAGGGAGTTAGCAACATCCTTAATGAAAATAAAGATACGTATCTTCTTAACAAATGTTCCGAGCAGAATAAGTTTTTTATTGTCGAATTATGTCAAGATATCCTTGTCAATGAAGTTTCTATTGCTAATTATGAGTTTTTCTCATCTATGTTTCGTAAAATTCGAATCTCTGTAGCTGATAGTTTCCCTGTTCCAGCTTCATCTTGGAAAGTTTTAGGTGAATTTGAAGCTAAAAGCGTCAGAGATATTCAGTCATTTCATATCGATAATCCTTTGATCTGGGCCAGATACCTTCGAATTGAAGTTTTATCTCATTGGGGTCGTGAATATTATTGTCCAATTTCGTTAGTTCGAGTTCATGGAACAACCATGATGGATGAGTATAGAAATCAAGAAGGTATATTGGAAAAAGAGAGGAAGAATATTGCAGGGGAAGGTTTACCTATTAAATCCAGCACCACCAGTGATTCAAAGGTTGTGCCAGATCCTGTGGCAGATACCAAAGAGTCAGCAGAACTGTCCTTCAGTAAACCTCTCTCAAGTGAGATATCTCAACCCACCCTATCAAATCCCACACCTACATCATCCACTCCTTCATCTATTTATTCACAAGTTCTATCATCTTCCCAAGACTCCCCTTACATCTCCAATACTACCCCAATACCCCATTTATCCAACCAAACAGACCAGACTTCCTCCAATCCTGTCTGTGATCCTTCCCCTCTACCAAGAAACAAACTGTACGATCAATTCCCTCCATTATATCCAGGACAACTTATCTTCCCTCTCGTATTAAATGAGTCATGTCAATTAGATGAATATATTAACAATCATACTATCTCTAGGGATAAAAATACTACCTTTCCAACAACTACCAACTTGACTGCATCAACAGAACACAATATCCAAAATAACGCCCCTAAAACTCAGGATTCTATCTATCAAACAATTATGAAAAGACTATCATTGCTTGAATCAAACACAACATTATCGCTTCAATACGTTGAAATGCAAAGTCAAAGTTTAAGAGATCTCTTAGTGAAAATTGAGAAAAAACAAAGTTCTAGAATTGAAGCATTTTTCCAAGAATTCAATCAAACTGTGAGTGATCACATTCGTTCTTTTCAATTCCAGTATAGCCGATTGTTGCTTTCTACAGTTGATGAGATGGAGGCTCAGCGAAGACGTACAGATGAGGATTTGCTGGCCCTCAGTACTAGACTATCACTGATAGCAGATGAACTTATTTATCAAAAAAAACTTAGCATTGTCCAGGCTGTTATCCTTTTAATAGTACTATTATTTGTAATTACTACACGGGCGACTCCTCTAGACTCATCTCTTGCAATGGCCCTACATGGTAATCGAAGTGGCATCAGCGGATTATGGGGTTTAACAACGAGTGTGATGTCTTCACCCACTCTTATTCCTTCTCCGAAAAGACGAAGATCCAAATCTAGACATTGGCGAGGTCACAGTAATAGCTCTGCTGAATGGTATGATGACTCATTAACAGATGGAGGAGCTGACGAAGACCATGAAGAGTCATCAGCAACAATCAATTCGGACGCCCGAACTCCAAAAGATCTGAGACGACGAAATCCTATCAAATTTCCTTTACCGAAGTTTTCGAGATCGCCACGACCACATAGTCTACCAGACTTGCCATTACAAGATGCCGCTACCAACGAAGAAGCTGCCAGCCCCAATCTCATAATTGACCCCGAGTCTGAGACTGATAATGATATTAACTCTCCTACTAATCATAATTAGCATTATTTCCCCTTAATAAAACATTCGCATTCAGTTCTCTTACTCTGCCTCCGGCGGCTGGGCTCCGCCCAGACCCGTTGCTCCGCTCCGCGGAGTTCGGGTATATTACGATCTTTCTGAAAAACGGGTCTCAGAGTTCTAAACCTTATCTTTACAAAGAATGACTCTAGCTCAGCCACCGCAGGCAGGATCTCAAAGAAGATAATTCATAATATATTCATAATAATCATAACTGTTTATTTAAATTCCAGTCCAGTAAAAAGTCTTTTTAGTCTCAAATTCACTAGTGGCCAAGATCTTTTGACTACTTGTACCAGCGTGCACAGTAAATTTATCAGCCTCAGAAATCCATTCATTTCTAATCTCATGCCAATAAGAAGTAGCATATTTGACTGGAATGACAACTTCAACCTTCTCAGTCTTACCAGCACCAACGAAAACTTTAGTATAACCCTTGAGTTCTTTAACTGGACGACGAATGGATGGCTTGGCCTGAGAAATATACACTTGAACGGCTTCTTTACCATCTACCTTACCGGTATTGGTAACATCAAGAGAGACAATTAAATTGTCACCTTCGATCTTGGAAGTCAAATTGCTATATTCATAACTGGTGTAAGAAAGACCATGACCGAAAGGATAAAGAGTTTGCTTGTTAGTAGTCTCATAATACTTGTAACCAACATAAACGTCTTCACCATACAAAGTTCTACCATTCTCAGATCTGAAGTTGAGGAAAGCAGGATTGTCTTCAACCCTTTCTGGGAAACTAAGAGAAAGTTTACCACTTGGATTAACATCACCGAATAAAACATCAGCAATACCATTACCAGTTTCATTACCACCATACCAAGCTTGAACAATAGCAGGAACATCCTTGTGGAAATTGAAAGTAACTGGAGTACCAGATTGATTGACAACCACAACATTAGGATTAACCTTGCTAACAGCTCTAACAAGAGTGTCTACATGAGGAGGATAATCCATAGTGTCACGGTCATATCCTTCAGATTCCCAATCAGAGTTAAGACCAAGAGAAAGGACCACTTGATCAACAGATTTGGCAATTTCAACAGCCTTTGCAATTTCTTCCTCAACTCCAGCTTTCTTAATATAACCAAGTCTAATACCACCACCAAATGAAAGACCGGCATCTTGATCAATCGCAGAAGTGGCAGCACTGCCATAATAAAAGTTAAGTCTGTATTTTTGACCTTTCTTCAATTCAATAGTGTTAACTTCTTCAATAGTACCACAATTGAAGAAAGAAGTACCCTTTGTTTGTTTTGTTTCATTATCAACTACTAATTCATCATCGATATATAATTTACCGGTACCACTGACAGTAACACCAAATGAATAAAGTCCATCAGATTCAGGGGTCAAATAACCTTCGATATCGAAATAGAATGGCTTGAGGGGATTTTTGTTTGGGTTATAGTCAGGCATAAAAATTTTACTTCCGATCATATAACGAGTGTCAAGCAATTGTCTGTTCTTATCAGTACGAGGAAGATCGTAAGCCTTGACTTCAAAACCAGGATTACCTCTGGGATCGATAAGATCACCACCAATCAATGGAAGCTCCTTGAAAGTGTTGACACCAAGAGTATAGGGAGGGACTTCCTTAACTTTAGCAGCAACACCATCAAAAGGAGAAACTGTATAATAAGGTTGCAGAGAAGCAGAACCACCACCACAGTATGTAGTAACTTTACTATTGGGCCCAATAACAGCAGTTGTCTTATTCTTAGAAAGAGGAAGCACACCACCTTCATTCTTAAGAACAACAATCGATTCAGCAGCAATTTCTCTCAAAAATCTACGAGTTTCAGGAGCATCTCTGGTCAGTTCTGGAGCATCTTCTGGAACACCACTCTCTGAAAATGCCTTTTGAACAAATTTTAAAACAGATCGAACTCTATCATCAACATCTTTTTGAGTAACACCAGATCTGACTGCAAGAGCACCTTCTAATAATCTACCTCTCCAATTAGAAGGACCAGGCATTTCTAAATCCAAACCATTTCTAACACTATCAGCAACTGAATAAACACCATACCAATCAGACATTAAAAGACCATCCCATTTCCATTCATCCCTGAGAAGATCTTTTAAAAGCTTACCATTTTGACTGACATGAGTACCATTTACTTTATTATAGGCAGTCATAATTGCACCAGGCTTACCATCACGGATAGCCAATTGGAAAGGTAATAAATAAGATTCTCTAAGAGCACGTTCAGTAACAATTGCGTCCATAGAATTTCTTTCATGCTCTTGATCATTACAAACAAAATGTTTAAGAGTAGCTTGAACACCTTCAGATTGAATACCCTTGGTAATAGCACCAGCACTAATACCACTTAAAACAGCATCTTCAGAAAATGATTCAAAACCTCTACCACCAAGAGGAGATCTCTGAATATTTAAAGTAGGACCAAGAATAACATGAGCACCCTTTGCCTTGGCCTCTAAGCCCATGAGCTTACCAGCCTGTTCAAGAAGTTGAGCATCCCAAGTAGACCCTAAGGCAGTACCACAGGGGAAACATGCGGCTGGAATAGAATTGAAAAATCTGGTACCACGAACACCGTTAGGACCATCAGAAGTTCTTACGGCCGGAATACCAAGTTCGGGGATAGGGGTTGTGTGCCAAAAATCTCTACCAGCTAAAAGAGAAGCTTTTTGCTTATCAGTTAATTTTGACAAGATCTCTTCGACATTTTCGAATGGCTTTGGGCCAGGTTTATAATCGTCAGAAATAAATTCACCTTTAGTCATGGTAATTGAATGAGAGTAAAGAGGAAGAGGAAAGATAGCAAAGAGGAAGAGAAGGAAAAAAAAATATCCGAAATACGTTGAGTATGGGATTACACCCCTTTATATATATCAAAAATAAGGTTGTACATACTTTACTTCTCCACAATATTCTCCCCGCCTTGTCGGGTGATTTATGATCTACGGGGAGCATAGCCGATATTTTTGAGACATTCCCGGATCATTATGGTACTAACATTAAAACGAAGTCATTCAATTTATTGTGTAACTCCTCATCATATAATTTTAAAAAAACGTCAAAACAACCATTTTACCACCCATTTACTGCCATAAATTCTATAATAATATCCCTTTTCTTAACAAAAGTCCTTCAAAATCATCATACAATCTTCATCGTCCCCGCTACAGTAATATCATGATATCATCTGATTTCCCCACGATGAGGCGCGATATTCCCCGACGGTTCCCCGCCATAAAGGGTCAGTTTTAGGCTGGCAGGCCAGACCTCCCCGAGACATGGACCAACGGCTCGGGCGAATGATAGAGACATGGGTGGGTAACGGTAAGGAGAAGGAGAATGAAGGTTGGAAGCTGGAGTAGGGGGGGAAGAGAAGGCTGATTAAATAACGAGGAAGAACGTAACAAGCGGGACTGTAATCAAGTGAAACGACTCGTGCGAAGCGAGCGAAGCGAGAGGAACCACGGGTCCCGGCAGAGCCCGGCCGTCTGAAGCAGATGTGGATTAATGGGCGGTAGAAGAGGGATGTGTGAGATGACGGGTAAAACGAGAATGCATGAGCGGATCATTTATTTAGCATTAGGTTAATTTAGTTTGACTGGGGTGCATGATGGACGGCAAAATTTAACCCGATTGTGGGGGAAATAGCTTGATTAGTGTTGAAGTTTCTCTCTTTATTTCGCTTTAATATATATACTTTGGATCATATTATTGGTAAAATTTTGAGTCAACTAAATTAATATGGTTACTCGATTTATCCAGCATTTTCTGCTGTCTTGAAACTTCTATTGTTGATTGAAACATCTCGGCAGGACAATGTTCGTCCCGGATAATCTATCCAAATTGTAAACGTTAAATTTCTGCCCCACCTGCCGTATCCATCATAATGCCACGGTACCCCCGCCAATGTCGATCAGGGTCGGCAAGCCGATTCCGGAATCGGCTTGTACTGCAATTCCTTCCGGAGATAGTAGGTGGGTCAACTCTTATTATGAGCCCACAATGTTTATTTAGCTTATAATATACCCAACTGGTTAAGTACTTATTGGCACTTAATTATCCATTCAGCTACTGCCAGATTTTAAGTTTGGTCAGTCACATGTGATATTGACATATGCCCTTTATTAATAACCTATTTCCTAGAGTAAGTGATTTCCTTTAAAGTAATTTAACACTGCTGGTAGTAGGTAAAGAGATTACCCGGATATCAATCACGTGATGAAATTACCTGCCTCACCTTAACCACTTTCAAGGCGGGATGTGAGACCGATCGAACTATGGGAAATTGGCTAAGATTGACGTCAATGGATTTTTGAAAGTTTTAGTTTGAAAGAACTAATTTAAAGACTATTGTAAGGGTTTGACTGCTCTGTTGAGTTATAAGATTTCAATTAGTATTAATTGATATCTTGCAATTGAATATTGCAAAGGGTTAAAGATTTATTATTGCTACTAGAAGAGAGGAAGGGGTCGAACTAATAATACACAGCCTCGACTAAATTTTAGCTTATTTTAAAGCAATTGAGTTCATTCATTCTTTGTTTTACCAGGATTTTCTTCGGAAGTAATTATTCATTCACGTTTAGTAGAAAATGTCAGAAAATAAAGCAACTTCTACTTCTACTGGAGCTGTTACGGCTGCTACTTCTGCCTCTCCTAGAACAGCTCCTTCAGCTCCTTCAGCTCCTACAGCAAAGATTGCCCCTGAAAAATCAACCCAAAAACTTTCAACTGATTCTAAACCAATTCAACCTCTTCAATATGTTTGGTTTGCGGGTCATGCCTTTACTGTTGTCGGAACTTTTATTGAAATTATAGCTTATGCTCTTTTCCAAGGTCATAGTTTCTGGTCCAACGTTATTTATAGACTCACCTTTGCTGTAATTGTAGCAACTTATTTTATTAGTATACAGCAAAAACTAAAAGGACAAATTCCTACCTTTTTCTCTCTTTTACCAGTTGAAAGTTTCCAATATGGAGCCTTAGCTACATTGTGGCTTTTTACCACAGGCCGACTTTTGAAGTTAATTCCTTATTTTGTATATTCAACTCTTCAAGCTGGCCATTTTGCTTCAACTAAAATAATTCCTGGCACTGAGCATGCTCAAAAGATTGACTCTTTAGTTACAGCCAATGCTAAAAAGCTTGAGAAGTTTGTATCGTGGAATAATATTTTTTTAGCTCTACGATTGATACTTGATATGATTTGTCTTAAAAGAGGATCTTTTCTTTCATTTCTCATTTATGGCTTTTTCATAAGAATAAGATTTGAGTATTCACCTGCGACTGCCGAGACTCTTAGAGACCTTGAGGTGTACACGGACAAGGCGTTAACTAATCCTAAAGTTCCCGCTAAAGTCCAGGATATTTGGAAAAAGGTCAAGTGGAACATTGATCATTACCAGAAGCATCAATTGAAGAGTGAGAAGAAACCAGTTGCTGTGAAGACCGACGCTGAGAAGTCTTCCACTACAGCTCGTGCACGCCAGCCGTCAGAAAGCAATCTATTTCTTGATGATAAGAAATAACTAAATCTATAATTATTAATTAAATATTTTTTATACTTCGCTGCTCGCGAAGCGAGCACAACGGGTCCGGGCAGAGCCCGGCCGCCGGAGGCATACTATAAACTTTCCTTGATTTCCTGTAAACGATCCCATCCTTTGGAGTCTTCCCAATAGTTCTTTCCTTTACCTATTAAGAGACGAATGCAAGAACGAGCTTTGAATTTCCAATCTTTACAGACAAGACTTCCATCACCATATTTACCTTCCATGGGTCCAAAATTGGCGTATGCATCGACTAAGTCGCTACAAAAGTCAACTGCTTCATTCCAGACCTCTTCATCAGATTCTAGGAGTGGGGTATGAGTGTAGATACGGAAGCCTTTTTCGAAGTCTTCTAAAGCAGCCCATGGCCTGCGTAGCCAGATATGAACTCTAGATACTAATTTCCATAGTACAGGATTGGATGTGATTAAGGGAGGAATAGTGTTTGTGAATAGCTCGATGCAAGTTTTTTGGAAATGATAGTTTGCTCGTGATTGAAGTTGTTCTTGTTGAGATTCGGGATCAGAATTGTCATTGAGGGTAACTGGGTCTTCACCTAATAATATTTGGAGTAGCTTTTCTAACAGATCAATCTCAAGACATTTTTCACCTTCTTTGTCAGCTCTTAGTTGAATAAGTTTATTCATTCCTCGGAGAAGCTCATTCCATTCACGTAATTCACCAGCAATATTAACATAATTACTCCAAATTCTCCAATCTTGTTTATCAGTAGCAGTACGACAAGCGCGTTTAAGAGCACTAAACGCTTCTTGCTTTTTATCGAGCCTTAGTAAGGCAGTTGCAAGATTACTCCAACTCTTAGGATCATCTTCTTCAATAGCAACACATCTAGTGAATGCTTCAGCGGCCAATTCCCACTGCTCAGTTTCTAATCCAGCACATCCATATAAGAACCAAGCAGATTGGTTTAATGGATTTGCACGGAGGGAATCATTAAGATGACGAATAGCTAAATCAAGGTTACGTTGGATACCGGAAGATGCAGGGGGATTATAATAAAAACGTCCTAATGATCTCTTGGCGGCAGGGTATTTACCAAGTTCCCAAGATTTTTCCCACATGGCAGGATCTAAAGTAATATCACCAAGAATGGAAATACCTCTATAATCATCTGGATTGTTTTCTAAGTGTTGTTTTAAAAGTTTAACACCTTCATCTTCTTGTCCGACAGCAGCATAACAAAGTGCCACTTCTCCCCATAATTCCAATCTTTCATAAACCTCAATAGCTGACTTTAAGGCACCTAAGGACATGAACTTCTCTGCTAAAGCAGTATCCATAGACCATTTAGGTGATGGAATAAGTTGATGGATGTATTTCAATCTACGAGCAATTGCTTGTGGTGAATTTTCTGAATCATCGGAATCGGAATTTTTTCCTTTTGGGAGATAAGTAGTTTGACTTTGGCCAAGCTCCTCTACCAAACTTTGCATTTGTAAAGTACCTCTTTCTACAGTTTTAACCGAATCAGCTTCAAGCAAACTTCTATTCCATAGAGCACTACTGAAAAGAGCCCAGTTGACAGACGATTTAGGAGAATTTATAATTCTATTAACGGTTGCTAATAATTCCTCTTGAATAAGAATATCTTTATGAGGAGTGCTTGCCCTAACTGCTTCAACATGTAATAATATAATTGATGTATCAATATTCAATAAAGCAGGTTGATTGTTAGGATCTAGCGATCTCAACTGTTCAGGAAGTTTTCTAGTGGTTTCAGAATCTAATTGACTATAATCAGGCTTTTCAAGAAGTAAATCTGAATTTAAGTCTAATGCTCTATCTGTACCATTAATAATACCAGATATACCGTCACCATTATCAAAACTTTTGGCTAAAAATATCAATTGTGAAGTGTCATGCTGTTGAAATTTCGTACGCTTACCACGAATACCAGTCAAGACATATTCTAATTTAGATGCTTGTTTAGCCTTGACAATATATTCCTTAGCAGATGAATCATGGCCATATACGATCTGCGCACGTGATAGTTCAGTATAAAATCGAACTTCAAGATCATTAACTATTTTCAACTCATTATCATCTTTCAATAATTGCAATATTTCACGAAGAATGTCTGTGTTAAGGGAGTTGATAACTCCATCATGTATACTAGCAGTTGGATTACTTACAACTGATTGATGAATTAACAGTGCACGAGAATACCACCATGATGAATATGGAGAAATTTCACTATTACCCTTCTTCAAAATAGATAATATTGTCAATGATAGTAATAATAAATGAGGATATGTCATCAAACTGAAAGCTGGTTCGCCATCGGATGTTAAAGAACCCACACAAGACTTAAAAAACCCTTTAATCTTCTCATCATCTTCAGTAATATCTTTTGATAATGTACATTTAACATCGTCTAACAAAACAGGTGGTCCTGTAAAATTAGATTGAATAAACAACTGTAAACAAGTAACACCTAACAACAAATACTCAGCATCATTTCCAATCAATCTTTCCGTTTCTTCAACATACTCCTTCCCATTGATCGATTTCCAAACAATTCCTTTCTTATTAATAATCTCTCCTACCACATTACCAAACTCTCCATTTACCACTTGACTAGCTAATTTTGACAGTCTCGTTTCATTCTCAGAAATATTTCCTAAAATCAATAACTGACCTAAAATCTCATTCACAGACATTTTCACGAACTCTTCTCTACAAACTTCTATCTCCCTGTCTCCAACTGATTCAAAAACATTCATTCATCTTGTCAATATTTTTCATTATCAGCCAAATCAAAATCATATTCCATTATCGAGAAATTTTTCATGGCCAAGGGTTTCTGATAAGGGCAAGGATTCCTACCTCCCTCATGGCTAGGCTCAGCGCTGATCCACGTCTTCCTCCGGCGGCCGGGCTCTGCCCGGACCCGTTGCTCTCGCTCCGCTCGAGTAGCATGGTGTTTCGACGACTCAGAAGCAGCTCCCGTTAATATTTCGCTCTACCCATCACACTACTCACGGCCCGACGTACAACATCTCACACCATAACCGCTGAATATCTACACAACCATGTCTCACAAATTTATCATCCAACTGAACCGTCGGCACTCACATCTCCCTTTAACTTATGAATTTCCCCATTAATCATATCAACACCAACAGTTTCCGTTCCGCACCGACGGCCGTTTCTCAATATGTCTCTGCGGCTGCTAAAGTTTCTCAGATTTTTATTGCGTGCCTAAATGACTGAGAGTGTGCTCAATCTAGCTGCCAGCTACGTAAATCTACTGGAAATGGCAGGGCGCGGCAAGACATTCCCTGCGGTCAGCGGCAGGGTTCATTCGCATCTCAGCTAAGCTCAGCTCACAAGTGTAACTCTAACTACTACGCATCCCTTCATCCTTCGTGAAATAGGACGTAAAAGAAAAGTAGCGTAACAAACTATAACAGTACAGATTAAAAAAGAGTGAGACAGCGCAGGGAAGGTACATTACTAAACCTTGTCACTAAAATAACTGCACTCTTCTTCCTAAACATGCACAACACTAAACGCTATCTATCTCTTTTCACCCCACGTACTACTCCCGCTCTAAACAATGATCAAGTCCAATACCTACCACTACACCTCTAACAAACCAATACTCTACCACCACTACCACCACTCACGGCTGAAGCACATGCTTAGAAAACCGCTCCCCTTGCCTAATAATTCCTTACCTGCATGAAATTGACCCCCAAAACCCTTGCCCAAATGTACCAGTTGAGTGATTTTCTCAAGCCAAGATTTTCGAAGCCATTTATAATTCACACCACGCTATACTATTCTGAGGGTTTTTTTTCCTTTTTTTTTTTTTTTTTTTTTTTTTTGGCCTTGACTTTAGCCGCGCCATTTCTATATAATGCATATCATCTCCCTCGTGCTCTCTTCGATCATTCTTAACCCCTTTCTCTCATTTTTTTAGGTTACCATCCATCTTTTTTACATTCGTTGTAAAATTTTCATCTTTTTCAACTCTTTCTAATACTTTACAGTGGAAAGAAGTCCATAAAACTATCTGATTTCTCGAACTTTATCAAAGACATAATAGAAAGTCTCTAACAAAAAAGACAAAAAACTAATTATTCATCTCTTCATTTTGATTAAAATCTTTAATCTTAATTCTTACTATCAGTAGATCTCTTTCATCTACTGAAAAAATCTTTCCCTCTGCCTTTCATTTTATTCGTATAGCCCCCTTGCAAACGGAGGCTTCGCAAATCTGGCAGGCCCTACTACTTTTTACGCATACCAGCCTTGCTCGGGCTCTTTGATCGTGCAAGTCGATTCAAAGCAACCACCATAATTTGGCTTGGTTGAGAATATTAAGAGCTGAATTATCGGCCCGCCCAAACATCTCGGTGAATACTTATATACGCTGAGGTTCATCCAAACCTAATCTTATCAATAGACAAACTACTGCCCAAAATGGACTCAAGATCTAGCTCTCCAGACCCAAATGGTGATCGAGTTCAAAATTCAAGATCCCAAGATCATCATCACCATTATCCTCATGACCGTCATCTTCCTCAAGATCCTCATCATTCGCATGAGGATGATGATGAATATGAAGAATGCCAATCAGCTCATGAGAGAGATTCTTATTTGGATCATTTGAATGATCATAGAAATCAACCCGATTCTCTTCCAATTAGAACTTCTTTCAATGAGCTTCGTAAAGTTCCAACTAATCGTTCTGTTGATTCAAATGCTTCCATTAATGCCAGTAGAGTTCAAGATAATATCCCTTTGAGTGCTTCTATTGACGTTGCTTCTGCTACTGCTGCTCAAAAATTTCCAGATCGTTTAAGATCTCATTCTATGACTAGTAATGGCCTCTATAGAAGTAGATCTCGTGCATCTCGTGGTTCTCGTGCCTCTTCTTGTGCTATATCTGATAGTGATGATGATAATATCATTTCTGAAAAAGTTGGAGGAATTTTATTGAATGGTAAGGAGCTTAATATTAAAAGAAAATCATCAAGAAGAATGACTAGAGGCTCTATTCTTAGTAGCGTTGGTGCCAATTCTGACCTGGGTTCTGATCCTGAAGAAGAAAATGGTTCACGTGCTAGTCTAGGTGACCAAACTGAAGAAGATGTTTGTTTCCCAATGATAAAGACTAATGAGCGAACTGGTATTGATTTTGAAGAATTGGAAGATTTTGCTGTCTCATCCAGCAGAGGTGCCTATAGCCCCAAGGATGATGCCATGATTTCTAATCGTAAATCATTGGGAAGTAATCGCTACCAAACAAATCATAGACCTCTTGTTCCTCAGGCAATGGCAATTCAATCTGAGAGACTAAATAATAGCAGCCCATCTGCCGATTCTCCTGATAGTCAGCCTGCATCTGATGTTACTAAAATTGGCATTGATCTCGATGAAAAGATTAACACAGATGCGTCTTTGCATTTAGGACCAATTCGTAGACTTAAATCAAGATTCCAAGAGTATGACCCCGAGCCTGCCAATCCTTATCAACATGAACAAGCTGATCTTTCGTTTGGTCACAAACGAAGATCATCTGTTTCTCAAGATAGATTTAGCTTTTTCGCTGCTGATTCTGATGAGACCGTTCATGCTCCTAATATCCCTTCACTTATCGATGAAGGTCAATCTTTCAAAGATTTATTCAATGATTCTGATGGTACTTGGTGGCTTGACTGTCTCGATCCAACTGATGCTGAAATGAGGGCGTTGTCAAAAGCATTTGGTATCCATCCGTTAACTGCTGAAGATATTCGGACTGAAGAATCTCGTGAGAAAGTCGAACTGTTCCAAAACTATTATTTCGTTTGTTTCCATACTTTTGATGCCGACCCTGAATCCGAAGATTTCCTTGAACCTATCAATATGTATATTGTTGTTTTCAAAGATGGTATTCTTTCATTTCATTTCTCACCTGTTCAACATAATGTTAACGTTAGACGCCGTATTCGACAATTACGAGATTATGTTAGTGTATCAGCTGATTGGATTTGTTATGCCCTGATTGACGATATTACCGATTCCTTTGCACCTATTATTCATGAAATTGAGGTAGAGACGGATGTTATTGAAGATTCTGTATTTGTTGCTCGTGAGTCTGATTTTGGACATTTACTTCGACGAATTGGTGAGGCACGTAGAAAAGTAATGACTCTTCTTCGTCTTTTATCTGGTAAGGCGGATGTTATAAAGATGTTTGCCAAGAGATGTAATGAGCAATGGGATAATGCTCCAAAAGGTGAAATTGGGTTATATCTCGGTGATATCCAAGATCATATCATCACAATGTATCAAAATTTATCAGCATATGAGAAGATTTTCTCTCGTTCCCATGCCAATTATCTTGCTCAACTCCAGGTTGAATCGGTTAGTTCCAACAACCGAGTTACTCAAGTCCTTGGTAAAGCTACCATTATCGGTACTGTTCTTGTTCCAATGAATTTAGTCACTGGTTTGTTTGGTATGAATGTAACCGTTCCTGGTGAACAACAAGGTACTGTGGCATGGTTTTTTGGTATTGTTGGATTCATTCTTCTCATGGTCGTTATACTGGGATTACTTGCTAAACGATGGTTAGATGGTGCTGAAGTAGAAGTTGCAGGTGCACAGTCAAGTGGAAGATCTATTCGTTCTTCTGCTGCTTCTATTCTATCTCGCCGTTCCCGCAATTCCCGCAATCCAAATTCTAGTCGTGTTTAGAGTTTTTATGTTAGTTGTTTCATTGTTTTTATTCTGATAGAGTAGATGCTATAATATAGTGGGAGTTATAGAGCTGTATTAATAGATGATATACATTGTATTATTTGGAGCAGAGCCTGGCTCATGAGAATAAATAACGGTGTAGCTGGTTTTTGAAACTTGAAAATTAGTTTACCATCTGGCAATAAAGATTCACTTGAGATAGAGAATTCTTAATTAGTCCTCCGATCATCTTCAGTAAAATCTTTCTCGTCATGCTAAATTTTTATTCACCAACCAAATCAAATCTTATACCAACGATTTTAGAAAAGGGCAATTTCTCCCCATCATGCCTCCGGCGACCGCTCTCTCTCGTGGCCCCGCATTCCGCCTTGGATCTGTTGCTCGTGTGGCCTTTCAAAAATCATCCTACCGAAACTCAATAATTCTCGCTAACCGTAATTCGCTCAGATCGCAATCAATACCCGATCATAGCTAGTACCCTTCCTAGCAACTCATACTACCACTATTTACAGCACGATGTCTCAAGAAAGAGAAGTGTTTTATTCGGCCGGCACTCGCATATTAGTATTCGATTTAAACATGGGCGCCAACCGTTTCCTTCCCGCATCCAAAATGGCAACGGTTGTGCCCGGGCATTACCTTAAAACGACATGCAGGCTAAATTTTTTTTTAAATGTCTCTCGGAATTTTGCAACATGAAAGCTGGCCCGAAAGGCATAGCCGAAGAGTTTATATCAACCAGCAGCTAGCTAGGGGTTATCTTGCTAGAAAGTGCTGAACGCGACGAAGCACTACTCGGCGATCTAGTGAGCAACTCTAACTTTAACTACACTATTCTTCAAAATTTATATAATTGGTACACAAAGAAGGACAAAAAAAGGAAGCCATGTTTGCACTCCTCCGTCACAAACATGTAAAACACTAAACTCTATCTATCCATTAATAAACCACTACCACCCACCCTGAAGAATTAGTTTGTTATTAAATCAGTTTTCATGATAGGGCGTATTTAATCAAGGCTAAACAAGCACATGTTTTGATCTACCCCTTCCCTTCTATTCGTCGCCTGTATGAAGAGAAAAACCTCGCCCGTATGCACCATTTGAGTGGTTTTCTTAAAGCCAAGATTTTGAAACAATAACTACCTGCATGCTATATGTACTATTTTGAGTGTTTTTTTTGCGGTTTGTTTTGTTTTTTTTTATGTACCTTAGCCGAGCTATTTGTATAAAATACATCTCTCGATCACTTTTAATCGCTTTTTCTTTTCTTGCCGGTATATTCGTTGTAGAAAATTATTCTTCCTTCTGTATCTACCTCTATATTGATTAATCTTTTGAATCTTGCTACCAGTAGATCTCTTTTTGTCTACTAAAAAAATAGAGAAAGAAAAACCTTAATTTATACCTTTCGAACTTATTTAGTCCCCTTGCAAACGGAGGCTTCGCAAATCTGGCAGGCTCTATTATATTTTCCGCTTACGAGCCTAGCTCGGGCTCTTTGACCTTGCAAGTCGTTTCAAAGCAACCACCATAATTTGGTTGAGAATATTTAGAAAACGAACGTCAATATCCGTAGATATTGTATAATTGAAGATCTATCTTGATATAGTCAACGTGACTTGTCATTTTGTTAATTCAGGACACTAATGGAAGGACAAGGTACAAGGGTCGTCTACAAACCTAATCTTATCAAAATTGTATCCCAAAATGGATTCAAGATCTAGTTCTCCCGAAAAAAATGATCACCATCACCATCATTACTCTCATGACCGTCATCATCCCCAAGATCCTGATCATACTCATGAGGATGAAGGATATGAAGAATGTCAATCAAGTAATGAAAGAGATTCTTATCTTAATCAGTCGAATAATCATAGAAACCAAACCAATTCTCTACAAATACCTCCATCCAACGAGCTTCGTAAATTGCCTACAAATTCTTCTGTTGATTCTGATGCCTCTATCAATGCCAATAGGGTTCAAAACAATATACCGTTGAGTGCTTCTATTGATGTCGCTTCTGCTACTGCTGCTCAAAAATGGTCTCCGGATCATTTGAGATCTAAATCTTCGGCTAGTAATGGAATTTATAAAAGTAGGTCTCGTATTTCTCGCGCTTCTTCTTGTGATGTATCTGATAGTGATGATGATAACATCACTTCTGACAAAGTCGGAGGAATTTTATTGAATGGTAACGAATTTAATATTGAAAGAAAAAGATCAAGAAGAATGACTAGAGGCTCTGTCCGTAGTACTGTTCGTTCCAATGCTGACTTGCCTTCTGATGTCGAAAAAGAAAATGGGTTTCGTGTTAGTTTGGGTGATAAAACTGAAGGTACAATGATGAAAACCACTGAGCGAACTGGTATTGATTTTCATGAATTGGAAGAATTTGCTGCTATATCAAGAAGTGCATATACCCCTAACGATAGTTCTATGCTTACTAATAGAAAGTCGTTAGGTAATATTCATCAGCAAGCAAGTCATAGGCCATTAGTACCTCAGGCACTGGCCGCTCTATCTTCTAGTCGACATGCTTCTGACGTTGGTAAAATCAGTGAAAAGATTAATACCGATACAACTTTGCGCTTTGCACCAAATCGCCCCGCATCGAAGTCTCTCGAGTATGAACCTGAATCAGCTAATCCATACCAGAATCAAGATGCTGATATTTCGCTCCATCAAAAACGAAGATGCTCTATTTTTCAAGATAGATTTAGTTTTTTTGCTGCTGATTCTCCAGAGACTATTCATGCTCCTAATATCCCTTCACTTATCGATGAAGGTCAATCTTTCAAAGATTTATTCAACGATTCTGATGGCACCTGGTGGCTTGACTGTCTCGATCCAACTGACGCTGAAATAATGACCTTATCTAAAGCGTTTCGCATCCATCCATTGACTGCTGAAGATATTCGTAATGAAGAATCTCGTGAGAAAGTTGAACTGTTCAAAAACTATTATTTCGTCTGTTTCCATACATTCGATTCCGACCCCGAATCTGAAAGTTTCCTTGAATCTATAAATATGTATATTGTTGTTTTTGAGGATGGTATTCTTTCATTTCATTTCTCACCTGTTCAACATAATGCTAACGTTAGACGCCGTATTCGACAATTGCGAGAATATGTTAGTGTGTCGGCTGATTGGATTTGTTATGCCCTGATTGACGATATTACCGATTCCTTTGCACCTATCCTCCATGAAATTGAAGTAGAGACGGATGTTATTGAAGATAGTGTACTTGTTGCGCGTGACTCTGATTTCCGTCTTTTGCTTCGACGTATTGGTGAATCACGTAAAATAGTAATGACTCTTCTCCGTCTTTTGTCTGGTAAGGCAGATGTTATAAAGATGTTCGCCAAGAGATGTAATGAGCAATGGGATAATGCCCAAAAGGGTGAAATTGGACTGTATCTCGGTGATATCCAAGATCATATTATCACCATGTATCAAAATTTATCGGCATATGAGAAGATTTTCTCTCGCTCTCATGGCAATTATCTTGCACAAATTCAAGTTGAATCGGTCAGTTCTAACAATAGAGTTACTCAAGTTCTCGGTAGAGCTACCATTATTGGTACTATTCTTGTTCCAATGAGCCTGATCACTGGTTTGTTTGGTATGAATGTCACAATTCCTGGCGAACAAGGTAATATTGGATGGTTTTATGGTATTGTTGGATTTATTGTTGTAATGGTCGTCGTACTTGGATTGTTCGCTAAACGATGGTTAGATGGAGCTGTGCTGTCCAAGTCTAAATCAGGTGGACGGCCCGTTCTTTCTTCAGCTACTTCTATTATATCTCGCCGCTCCCGTAATACAAAGTCTAGCCGTGTTTAGATATGATCTTAGATTTTTGTTGTCTTTATCCTGAAAGGCTTTTGTAGTCTAACAATAGCTTTGTAGATTTGTATTAATAGATAGTGTATATTGTATTATTAAAATTATTATCTTGGATGCAGATCAACCAGCTAGTGCAGAGCCCAGCCAGCCCAGCCCAATCAGAGAAAATAAATAACAGTAACGTAGGATGGTATTGAATCTAGAAATAATTTAAAGGCGTTAACATGCGGAAATAAATATTATGAACTAACATAAAAGTTCAACAAAATCATGGGGAATAAAAAATAAAAAAATTGGAGCAGCTAAGAACTAATCTTCAATATCGACATTGAACTCCCAACTACTCTCAGCAAGCCCTTTACAAGCATGCTCAAGAAGAACAACCCGGCGGTTGGCAACATACTTGCACTTGTCCATCAATTGTGTCCTTTGTTGAGCAATATCAGAAACAGGTCTTTCAAATAATTCAGATAAGTTCTCAACAGCCATTTCTAAATCACGTTGGTTATCCTCGAAGATGGTAGTGATATTTGATGTTTTAAGGTAAAAAGCAAATGCATAAGCCCAGGATAGTGTATGGCGAGATTCCTTGAGTACCTCAAACGTATCATTCAAGAACTGAACCTCAATCCAGGACAATCCCGAATCTTCTTGTAATTCGGACATCTTCTTTTCCATCTTGGAAAATGAATCTTTTTCCAATCTCATTGACTGCAAATGAGTAATATATCGGTTATAATAATGTAAGTATCTTTCCAAAGTAGCTCTAGACTTTTCTTGGTCATTGCGAGCTTGTTCAGATTCATCAGAGCGATAACGAGAACAGTTATAATACTGGCTGCCATGCTCTTTCCAACTACCCATACAAATCCAACAGAATTCGTATCTACATTTACGACAAGTCATATGATTACAGCCACCATTTTTTTCAATCACTGACTTACACTTCGGGCAATCTTTAGTATTTGCAGAGATCCAATTGGCTGTTTCTGAATCATCTTTACATTTTTTCCGCCATTTTCGGGCCAATATACAGATTGTTGGAAGGTGATCATCCTCACCACATCCAAAACAAAAGGTATTGCCACATACACATTTAACAGTAGGGACATGACGAGTTAAATCATGCTCACCAATGTTACATTCAATTGTAAAATCACAACCAGGTGCAGGGCACCATTTGTAATGAGGATTCTCATCAACAAATGTTTCTACGAGAGCTCGCATGAATCTTTGATAAGTCTCTGGAAGTACTACTGCTCGAACGGCGCGTTCATCTACAAGGAGACCACATTTGGAATCTCCAGGACAACGAATGTTCCGAGATTGGCCTTCTTCAGTGATCTTCTGTGTTAAATAATACCGATAGCAATTTAAACAAGCAGAATGACCGCATGAAAGGCCAAATATGAGAAGGTCTGGATCATCAGCAAGTGATGAACAACAAATAAAACAGGCAAAATCCTTGTCAGGTTTGTATGGAGAAGTTGGAGAACTAACAGAGCTGATTTCTGCCTGACTTGAAGAACTACCTTCGTCATCGTAAGTAACAGCGACACCAGCAAACTTCAATACTCTCTCTGGATCTTCGATGTATCTCTCCATTAGGGCATCATCATGCCATTTATAAGCATGAAGTAAAGCAGCAGTTTTAGATTTATCCAATTGTAATAAATTAGATACTCGGTTCGTAATTTCATTTTGTTTGGATTCAATATCAGACATTGATTTAACAGCAAAAGGATACTGATATGCTTTTCTATTTGATTCAGGATCATTTTTCAGATCAAAATCAATATCTTCATATTCTGAATCATAAAACATATCTTCTTCTTCATCATCCAAGTTTGAATAATCATCGCTGGAGAGATCATCTTCGTCGTTCATCTGGAAGTCTGACAATTCTGATTCAGAAGACATGATGGAGTGTGTGGTAAATAGAAGGAACTTATCACAGATTATTATAAATGATGTATTTGAAGATCAATGACAACTTTCTATTACTCTTACGCCAAATAAAGTATTCCTTGTCTTTGCCACAAACTATAAGCAGGAACAAAGTAAAGCTTAATTTATACCGACAGTAGAGTAGTGATTGCGGTTTTGAGTGGATATTCTAGAAATAGAATTAGAAAATCGTGAGTGGCGCGTATTATTCGAAATGTAGTGGTAAAGAAGTAATGAATGAATACTGATTAATGATGTGAAACAAAATGAGAGCTGAAGTATATGAAGATAATAGAGAAAGTGGATTCAAAAAAAGACTTCTCTTCAAGTTATTTACAACTCCTTGGCTTTTTTCTTTATTCCTTTTCGTATATTTCACACGTTTTCTTCTCTCCTCAATAAATCCAATCTAAAATTATGGAGATCAAGATCTCCAGCTCTGATATTCTACTATGTTGTTATAAGTGTGGTAGCGGAAGGAGTCAGTATAGTACTATGAACGTAATCAGAGGATTATGAGGTTTTAAATTAGCTTATATAATGAGTTGGGTTAAGTTAGCGCGCAAGCGGTATGTTTTGAAAGTCATGCACTGGTAAAGTTGTCTGAGCAGACAGCCAGCAGTGGCTCATAGACCCTATAGAGTGGAAAGCGGGTTAGGTCAGACTATGTTGAACGGGAGGTTTAATGCAGGCTGGTTAGACAGTTCGATGGTGTCAGTAGTAGTGGCAATGATCTTAGGAACATGTCATTGGAAGGGAAGAAAAGTTGTGTGTTTGATTAAAGTTTAAGCTATTTGTTTGAGACGGTCTAAATTGGAATATTCGGGTTAAATTTAAGGAGACAAGAGAATGCGTGGCTAGGAGAAACAACATTGAAAGTGATGTATAGTTCAGGGTGCTGAATTAGGTGGAAGAGGCATTCAAATATTGACAAAATTCTTAGAATAACTTATATTCGTTGCCGTTGGTCGTTGGTCGTTTGATCGATAATATGGTTGATAGAAGACGAGCCGCATGGACCTTGCCCAAAGGTCTTTCCATACCACTGCAACAAGGATGGCCAAGAGAAAGGAATTAAAATTATTTATAGAGTAAAATACATTTTAGAGAGTGATATTTTCTCTCTTTTCCACAGAGTGATAAAATAAACATGGATCGTAGTCTGCTTCAGGGAGACCAATAATACCCCTAGTTTGCCCTATTTAGGATAATATCCCTTGCCCATATGAAGATGATTTTTATATTGTAGCTTTCAGTGGAGAATTACTTCTGAAGAAGAGAAATACTATATAAACTACTAGAAGAATCGTATTATGAGCGTAGTTACTTATTCCTAAGCCATAACTGTTGATATCGAGAATCAGAGTTATTCCCGTTGCGATTCCCTAAAACGCAGGGAAAGTATACTAGAAGACAAAAACATATGTATCAACCTGATAAATCTCACCCCTTCAAGACAAATAAACCAGAAATCAATTTAATAGGTAATTAGTAATGTCAATCTCGCTTTAAAACTACAGACATTATAGGTCATTTATACGATTCAACTGTCTTATGTGCTTTTAATATACGGCTCACATTTTCATCACTACTTTGGTAACAATACTCAAAACTTTTCTCACAGCTTTCTTTTCAATATCGAAAAAATAATTATTCAAATTTCCCTATTCAGTATTCAACTTATTTTTATTACTTTCTCTATTATTCTCTGACCGTCTGGGCTTTGTCCACCGCTAAAAAGATACAAAAACCATCACGTGACTCTAAGATTCCTATTACATTCCCCAACTTTATGCTTTAAATTTTTTTTTTTTGAGTTACAAATATCCTTATAATTTAATAACTAATTAAAAACAAAACCCTCGTACTAGGTAATTCTTCGTTTCACTCACTACACGTCATCTACGCATTATCTTGATCTACTCCGTCTGCTCTTAACGTTCAGCCGTACTTCCACTTTCGGTTAAGGGTTCACCTACATGGAGGAGAGTGAAATATTTTTTTTTTAAAAAAAATGTGCATTATCTCAAAATAACTGAACAAACGTTAATTTCAACCTTTTTCCTTCATTTTCATTACAGACTTCAGTCGTTTAATTACTTCTAAAGTCGAATTTCTTATTTTAATTTTAATACAAAATGAATAGAGGAGGACGAGGTGGTCGTGGTGGATTTGGTGGAGGATTTGGCGGTGGTAGAGGTAAGCATACAAATACAGCCAGATTTAAATCAAATGCTAACATAATTAAGGTGGAAGATCATTCTCTGCTCCCCAGGGACCTCCTGATACTGTTGTTGAAATGGGTGCTTTCCTTCGCCCATGTGAAGGTGATATTGTTTGTAGATCTACCAATACTAAAATCCCTTATTTCAATGCCCCAATATATCTTGAAAACAAATCAGTTGTTGGTAAAGTCGATGAAATTTTGGGTCCTGTAAATGAAGTTTTCTTCACAATCAAACCTACTGAGGGTATTGTAGCTACTTCATTTAAAGCTGGTGACAAATTTTTCATTGGTCCCGATAAATTACTTCCTTTAGAAAGATTCTTACCCAAGCCTAAGGCACCAGGTGCTAGTAAACCTAGGAAACCATCTGGAGGTCGTGGAGGCTTCGGTGCCCCCGGTGGCCGTGGAGGCTTCGGTGGTCGTGGTGGTAGTCGTGGTGGATTCGGCGGTGGCCGCGGAGGAGGAGCATTCCGAGGTGGCAGTGGTGGCCGTGGTGGCTTTGGCGGTGGTCGTGGAGGATCAAGAGGTGGCTTTGGTGGTGGTCGTGGAGGATCAAGAGGCGGTTTCGGTGGTGGTCGTGGTGGTAGATTCTAAACAACTACCCTCCAATCCCTCCAAACTTCACAAACTATTATATATCTAAACTTATACAGAAGCTTCTCTTTTGTTTTTTGCTATGTACATGTATTTTATTTTTATTGTTACGGTTTTTATTATCTATCTTTCCTTAGTCTGCCTCCGGCGGCTGGGCTCCGCCCAGACCCGTAGCTCCGCTCTGCGGAGAAGTATATGGGCAATGGTATGCTCATTGAACATTAGATAACTCCACAGACTGATAAAATCGATGCTCGTAATTCTGGGATACCCATATAATTCAACCGTTTATGTGCACATGTTCCAAATACTTCTTCAAGTACAGTCCCATTTCCTCCTTCTGAGTCAGGAGTAGAGCTCATCAGCCTAACATGATCGAAAGTCTTTTTAACAACTCCGTTAATCGTTTCCGAATCTTCTTTCGTTACAAACTGCTTGACAGGAGACCCTTGTTTTCGTGACTCTCCAGGCTTCCTGATATGCTTATCTAATTTCGTCAGAACAATATTCCAGGACACTCCTGTACCCGCCAGTAAATTGAATATATCCTGATCCAATGGACTGATTCCCGTATATCCGTCCACCAGAACATAAACCCGTTTTAAATTCTTCTGCTCCCTCAAATAATTTAATACCAAGTTGCCATGACCCTGAACTGACCCATGTCCATATCCAGGTGTATCAATTATCCTCAGCTTTCTACCACAATTATAAAAATTCAAGCTCTGAGTGAACCCTGCCTTCACAGATGATCTGGCAAACTCCTTTACAATATTACTATTAGTATTACCTCCGTCATGAACGTTAAGAGGAGACATTAATGCAGTTATAAGACTTGATTTCCCAACATTGCTGCGACCCAGAATCATAACCTCTGGTAGTATCGGCACCGCATTACGAGTATTGCCCCTTTGCTTAACTAAATTATTCTCGTCACTCGTCACAATCTTTCTCGGATCAGAAATAACATCACTCAGTCGATTTTCGCATTTGTTGAAATATTGAACCGCTTTCTGAATCTGAGCTGCACTCGGACCGGCCGATGCTACCGATCTCTGGACTGGTATAAGCTTAAATGGAGTTGACAGCCGCCTCAAGTTGTCTTTCTTCATCCTATTAAGCAGAGAAATCTTCACGATCGCTCAGGGGGTTAAGTGCTAATTATATTTTCATCATCACGTGATGTAGGTTGATTTTAGTGGCCGAACTGTTTTTATGGAAAGGAATCGAAGGGTCGAAAAATGGAATTACTCAGCTCCAAATTTGATATATATTAATTACTTTCTTCCATCGGTTATTGTACTAGATGGCTTTAAAGGTGTATGTCAGTTTCTGTCTCATACGGGCCTAAAGTGACGTGCTCTGGAGACCAAGACAAAATATCCCGGAACGTTAGCAGATCTCTTTAGTCCAAAGAAATTAACTCAGATATCAGGCCATCAAATTTTAGGTCCAAGTTATTTAAGCTGAAAGCGTGCTCCAGGATCAAAAGGCGGGCTTGAACTTTTGATTATCGGGGAAGACTACGCATCTTCGACTATTAGATCATGCAGCGAAAAGATAAGAATAAAGAATTATATTCTATATAAGTCAATATTAACTAAAGCATCCAATAAGTTTAATTAAAATGATAACTGACCTTGAAATCAATTCTCAAAATAACTGGTTTGTACCACTGGAGGATTATGAGGAACGGTCATACCCCATACGTGCAGACCTATCTCATACCCCTGAATCCTAATTGACTGAGAATAAACCAAAGCTTCAATGGACATGCAAATTAGAAATAAAGTACTAAATATCTTTAATTAATAAACTATTTAGCTTATCCTCGACGAATGGTCGAGCAAGAAGGTTGACTACTCAGGTCGACCGTTCAGATCGCAATTATAGTTCGCTTTCAAGGTACTGGAGTAATCTTCTATTGATATAGCTCAACCACAGACATCCAGTATATCGCAGGGCTACAATAAGTAGCTTGATAGGTGTTTCTGAAAAGAAACGGGAGTCTCTTAATGTACGTTTATGGAAGCCAAAGATATGTTCAAACCGCGTCGGCAAATAGCCTGTTTTACCTAAGCTCATTCCGCCATCATAAATCAATCAAATTCCGAGGTTAAGGAGTAGGGTTTACGCTCGAGCTCCAGGTACTCTAGTTCTTGGCGATTACTCAGAAACAATTCGACGTTGACTGTTCCAGGGAGCCGAGTACCACTTCCTCCGACCTTTATGATTGCTGAGTTTCACAATTAGAATACCACCTTACGGCAAGTCAAAAGCCGTCAGCGACCAGCTAAACGAACCATCACTAAACTCTGACCAAACGGTAATGAAAAGGAATATAATCCAGTGAGAAGACTGAACCGAAGATGAGTTTCAGTTCGGTCCGTATTATGTCCGAACCATGATTTAGTGAATCGGACTTAGAAATTTCTTTTTAAGTACACGTTGTAATTGCATGCTGTCGAGAATAGGGGTAAATATATGTGATTATAAATGCGAGCTTTCCAATAACCCCTGGGACTGTTAAAGTCCTCGATTTGACGATGGACTTCGTATTCAGCAGAACTTATGATGCTTTTGAAGGATGTTCGTGTACTATCGCCAAAACGTGATCCCGACCTTTCCCGCTTCGCTCACTTGTGTCCAATATTTTCCAGCTCTATTAGGAATTATAACTCGCGGTAAAGGGGTTGTCTGAACCATAAAACGTCATTTAGTTATTGCATTCACTTTCCGATAAGATCTCCATTTTTAAATATTGGCCTGTTCCGGGCTAGATGCAGGAAGATAATCCGGTGGCTGGCTCGACTAGAACCGGATTAATTTAGATCACCATCGTGTCTCGAAACTAAATCCAGAAAGTGACTACTGACCCCTTCGTTCTTTGTATAATGATGGTCTCAGTCTAAGTCGAATCATGTGGAATGAGTGTAATGAGACACGCAGTGCTAAGGGGAAGAACATCGGACTGATATGAGCAGCGCGGGTTATCGTGCATCTTCATCGCCGATCGCATATCAACTGTTGCGAGAGCGTGAGAAAGAAAGAAGCGATAAGGACCCACTGTCAAAAGTTGTATGTGAAGACTCAATATCTGCTAGCAATAAGCGACGTAAGTAACAGGTCTGAGCTGAGCCCAGCTGTGGACAGAAGAGGAGAGTAGAACTTTGCAAAGAAAAGCACATATTAAAATACAAAAGCAAGTATAGGGAGAGCAAATTAATAAATAGTAAAGAGGATGATAAATAAATAATTAATACAGCTTGACTCTGGAGCGAGGTTGGCTTTCAAGCCCATTCAAGCGTGCAAGTGAGATGAGACGTCGACGTTCATCTTCATGTTGATTCATAGTCTGAGATAGTTTTTTAAGTTTGATTCGATTACGTAACAATCGTTCTTTATGATAGATGAATTCAACAGATCCAGGAATAAGTTCAGAGTAATATTCTTCAAAAAGTTCTTCGACATGAGGAAATACAGGTTCAGAGGGGATGAAGGGTAATTCAGGATCGGCAAGGAGGGGTCTTTGATGAAATTTATCAGAAATGTAAGGGTGTAGTTCAAGATTGAGTTCTTCAACAGCTTTACGCTCAAGTCCAACGAGTGACTCAGAAGAGTCAGTAACAGCAGCAGCTAATAGTAATGGGGAGACTGGGTCGAGATTGATTGGGATAGTTTTATTCTCAGTAGGGTCTTTAGCAGTAAGACGGTAAAGTGGCTTTGGAGACCAAAAATTAGTGTTATCATGGAGAGTAGTATAACTATTGTCGGAATCAATGTTTTCAATAAATCTGGATGTAGGGTGTGCAAACAAAAGTGGAGACATAGGAGGTGAAGGGGGGATCGATTTTCCAATACGAGCAGGTACCCCTGAGTTTACAGCAGAAGAGGCAGCAACTATGCTTTTCGAATCACACATATAATCAACAAGGGTACTTGTAAAAGATTCTTGTAAACTTGGAATTTGAGTAGTGGTGTTGGATCCTGGGTTGATAGAACTAGAGCTGCAAGTACTACTAAGCAATTGAGAAAGACAAGGACGTAGGATGGAAGGAGAATCAAAGCAATCACCAAAATGATAATCAGGATCTACTGCCGTATAATAGTCACTACAAGATTCGTTATCATCGATGGAGCTAGAAAGAGAATCACAAGAACCAATAGAAAGTTTTGAATAACCTAAATAGAAAGAAACAGGGGTTACTGATAAACGGGGAGTTGAAGATTTAGGAGCCGACGATTTAAGAGTAGGTAATTGTAGTTGATAATGAGAATGGATCGGTTTTAAATTTTCCTGTTGACTTACAGACATTGAAGAATAACAATGAAATTGAGAAGAATGAGTGAAAGATCAAGGGGTAAATGAGGCAATAATATAGTGACTGAAATATCTGTTTCTTTTTTTTTTGTTTTTTCTTTTAATTGCTTATGTTGATTGTTGATAACAACAATTTTTGCTCTTGCCTAAAATTATATAAACCAAACCAAAAAAATCGAACCCCAAAATCAAGCGGATAGGTAATCTATATATATTAAAATTAGTTGAGGCATGTTCCTCCCTTTTCCTTCCTATCTCCACATTTTATCTCCATTTATCCCGCGCCGTAACTATCGTGCCATCGCCGTCTGATGTAACATGCATGTTTCTCGCATTACTATGCATGATAATCAGACGCATACGGAATAAAAGAAATGGCTAACCGAAAGAAGAATTTTTCGAGCTATGTAACTATATCTATTTGCGATTAATCATTATATTTCTTTATTATTTTAGTAAATGAAAAGGAGGAGGATAAGTATATTGTAGGATATGCACAGTTCCTGGCAAGGAATAAAATTGTCGCGAAATAATAAAATATTGTTGCGATGGATATTCGTGCATATGTTTTAACCGATAAGGGGGAGGGGGAGGGGCCGGTAGAAAGCAACTTGAGATTGAATGTGATAAATCGTTGGTGGTAGCAATCGCAATGATACTGTGTTGACTACTAGCGGTATTGAGGTTGGTTGAAAGTAGATGCAAATGGAAATGGCAAGAAGAGATGATTGGTGATGTCAACGTGGGGGTAGTTGCTATAGATATCAGGTTTGGTATTGGTTATGGCCAAAACTGTAATGATCGGGGGAAGAAACTCGCAGGTAAATGTTAAATCATCCTCGAATTTGAGTTGCGTTCTTTTGACCCCACCATCGACCCCACCACCAATCATACCAGGTACTTTCTTACCTTCTTGCTACATCATTTGATGCATGGAACGAATAAGATTCACGGTTCAAATTTAAAATATGATGTTATTCTGATCAATCGAAGATCGAGAATCATGATCTGCCGTGTACTCGTATAGATATCTAAGTAAGCGAGAAGTAGATGATAGTAGAACGTAGTTAAGAATAGCGTTTCTAAACGCCTCAAATTATATAAAATATAACTCAACTAGTTTGTTTCATATAATCAGAATATACTGAATATAGAGTATCTCGTTTTATTTCTTTTTATTGAAAAATTATCCATTCTAAATATGAAATGTACTAATTTAGATTCCCATGAAGTCGGTTAGTAATGATACTCATCGTGAACGCGTAAAACAGGTAGAGTGATGTAACAGTGGAGCTAACAGTACCGGTTGACAGGACACTGAATCTATGCTGTAGGAGTTGTTGTATCCACTGATCGATCGATTTGAATATTATCGCCAGTAATAATATACCGAACTGTCGTCTTTCAACCGATTCAATGGCTTGTATTTACGAATCAGGAACCAATTCTTTATGCAGTACAGCATTTTGCGGAAAGCCGACAGGTACTGCTTATCTGATGTATCGATAATGCACTTGAATAACCATTTTCGGTCACTCGTACCTTATCGCGGGTTATTATGCAAAAGAAATATTTGTTTCAGTTCAACTATGCAACTAGCCATAGCTAGTACTCCCAG
Organism: Sugiyamaella novakii; assembly: GCA_030575175.1. NCBI lineage: Eukaryota > Fungi > Ascomycota > Dipodascomycetes > Dipodascales > Trichomonascaceae > Sugiyamaella > Sugiyamaella novakii. The sequence goes on from JAJMIH010000018.1 coordinate 50,247, forward strand.
CCGGATGGTAAGCTCCCACCACCCACCACCCACCCTACCACAATTTCCTCTATAAGGTCAGCCGGTCCATCTCAAAACGCCAATAACTTTAATTCAATTGTGACAGCAAGCGTAATTACGAATAAGGAAAAATTCTTTCCTGTTCCTGAAATGTTGCCAGTAATGGCAATATTCTATCTGCGAAAACGCGTATAGTCGCGAACTTTAACAATCAAAGCCAACTCATATACTGATTTTTTCATTCACCAATTGATTGATAAATTTCCGGTATAATTATTTTGATCAACCCCTTTTTTTATTTTTTCTTTCTATACATTTAATTTCAATTGCAGTGTAGGTTTGTCGTCTTATAATTGGCTATAGTTAGTGCTGAGCATTACTGCAATTGAAATAATATTATATACGCTAAACCGATATATTTGGATGTGATGTTAGAAAACTAATTGTAAAAGTTATTTCATTATAGCAATGAATAGGCTTAACTTTGAAAGGAAAGAAGGAGGGCAAAGCTCCGCGTGTTTCTCCCACTCCCATTCTCCCTTTCACACCATCGGATTTCCTTCATTAGTAACCATTCCATACTAAATAATACTAGTCATCACAGCCACCAACACCTCTCGGTCGACTGTGAACCGGAGTCCACTAGCGTCATTAATTGCTCTGCTCATGCCAGATCCCAGCTTGCATATAATTTAATAGATAAATTAAATCAATCTTTATCCGATTAAGTGCTACATCGGGTAGAGAGCAATTTAATAAAATACTATATTTAATTTAAATTCATCAATGATTGATAATTGAAATAACATGAAGGTCCACCTTGTGAAGTAATTTAGTAGCCGTACGTAGCCAAAAATAACCTCGCTCACCTCTAAGCATACCTTGTCTACAATACTAACCTACCAATTGTCATATTCACTAGTACCTAGAGCTACCCCATATTTACCCCCACATTCTAACTTATAAGAAATGTTTTCTTGTATACATATTACGTTAGACTTGTCGGCGAAAGTTCCTGTTAAAGGAAACAGAATAAAGAGTTACCCAATTTGCTAATGACAATGAAAAGGTGTTCCCTGTCTCGCTTTTTTAGACATATCTAGCTATTTCCGCGGGAGTCAAGCCCCACTGAGTTGATTATCTGCTTACTATACACAGTTTTGGAATATCCGTAGCCATGGAAAGGTGTAACCGACTTTTTCATCTTCTTTAGGTAACCCGGCTAAATCAGCCTAATTCGGTAGGCATTATACAGGCAACAGGAAATTGACATTGCAATTTAATACAATTAACAACCATTGCTTCTTAAACATCAACTTTATTCTCCGCAACCAATCCGCTCGCAGTTGACATTCTGTGCAGTAAGCCATGTACACAATCACATGGTTGAAACCACTATATTAGTTTATTTCTTTGTCTCCTCTCGATCGACTGTACACTAGCTTACGACTAATGGAAGTTCGTGATGATTCAAATGAAAATGACGAGCAAAAAAAGGACAGAATATCCTGCATAGATGTCATGGCATGCAACCTTTATCGTGCATTGTGCATAGATTCCCGGTCTGCCTCCGGCGGCTGGGCTCTGCCCAGACCCGTAGCTCTGCTTCGCAGAGATTCTTCGTGCGCACCTCTCACAAAATTGTCGAAAGAAATATATCTCTCCGCGGAGCGGAGCAACGGGTCCGGGCAGAGCCCGGCCGCCGGAGGCAGAGACAGGAGGCCCCTGCAACGGCTTTGGCGGTGAGCCGCCGATCTGTCAGCCTCACGAGATTTGGAGGTAGGTTATCTGTGAATGTCAAGCCATCTAATTTGTGCCAAACAGTCATTGGCAATTCGGTGTGTAAGACAAATGAGAATAAGAGCCTCATTCGCAGGAAGTGAGTAGAATATGAGATTGCAATTGGGATTGTAAAGGAGTTATTTCTAACGGGTGCTGGCAGTTTTCCTGCTTTTATGTTTGGTTAGCGCATATTTGGGGTTTGCGGATGTCAATTTGAATCATGATAAGATTCTTCATTTCGTTACATTCCTGGTTCTATCAGTGATTTTCTACTGGATTGTAGATACATCGCGGAAGAGATGTGTTAATATCACGCTGGTAGTTTGTACGTTGGTCGGAGGGGTGGGGTCTGAATTTCTCCAGGCGTTGTTACCAGTAAGTTGAAAAGTACAAGAGTAATTGGATTAGAAACTAACTATTCAGTATCGTGAATTTGATCCTAAGGACATTCTGGTAAGTAGATGTAGACGTATTGAGCCGAGCTCAGAGCCGAGCTCAAATATCGGTGGATAAGCTGTAACCTAACATAACTAAGTGCAACATTGGTGGTAGTCTATTAGGAATAGGAGCTTGTGCCTGGTATCATAAAAGATTATTAGATAGACGTAGATTAGCGAGATATCAAAGATTGAGAACGGGTAGTCTTGGGAGCACGAATGAACCAATTGGTACTGAAGCTGACGGCACAGGCCAGGGTAATGAATTGTCAGATATTGAAGCAGGTCATAGAGTAGAAGTAGAAGGGGGGGAAGATGATGATACTGCTAATTCTATATTACTTAGGGAGGTTGCTCCTGAACCAATTGCAAAATAAGATTAGTGTTGGTCAACTACTTCAGTTATGTGTATTGTAATTTATACTAAATATAATTAAATTCTATGTAAATTAGATTTCTTCTGTTTAATATTATAAAGAGGATATTTTAGATATGAACGACTGTGTTATCGTTTTTATCAGTGAATAATTTCAGTAGGGAATCATGTCATGAAGGGCAGAGTAAGGAAGGAAAGAGGAGTGGAGTTATAAGATAGGGGTGCGCAGACAACCAAATATGCAGGGGGTCGGAGGGTTAGTCAACCGTTACTCCCTATCTCTTACTGCACTCTGCAAAGGGTTCGAATAGTATATATATTTCGTGTTTCATATTTAAATTTAAAAGAAGAGCCGTAATGTTGATAGCTAACTTTATGCTAATAATTATAGTACGTTCACGCATAAATGTTTCAAATGCGGTCGTAATTATTATCTCAAATACATTCGGTGATTTGAAATCACCCGACCTTGATTTTTTTCACCTTTTAGATAGAAATTAGATTATAAGTTTGCATGACATGGAATTGTATGTTTTATAACACGCGCTGAAGGTATTAGGTGGTCTTGATAGTACGTAACGCTATCAGCAGTATTACTGTTCAACTCTTTACGTCACACTAAATTAAGACCCTGACTTACGTTTAAACCAGTAAAAATCTTGGCGTTAATCTGCAATAGCTGTAATAACTACAAATTTATCAATATTTAAGGGGGGAAAATAATGAAAATAACCTATTTCTTGATTGTTGATAAAACCATAAAATAATTACATGCCCCTGGTGTCCGCATGTATTTGTTCAGTGGAAATAAATACAGGGTGGACAAACCTTTCCCGTATCGTACACTTATCTAAGCGGGAAAGCCTGCCGTGCTAATACATGAACACAGCGAATACTATGAAACAAGCAGGTCAACTTGCCGTGCCTGTAGAGATATGTGCAGAGACGATTTGTTACTGCTAAAAATAGATATAATCTAATTGACAACACAACTTCTCTCTCTCCCAACTCTAGATATTTCCACGAAATATCTAATCGTCAAAATTATGGTATATCCTGAACGCAAGCCATTTCCACCCTACTCTACTCGTTCGCCCTCTTCTTCCCGACGGCCTCCGCTAATCTCTCAACTCAGATGCACCTTGGCCCACTAAACTAACCAACGCCTGCTCACTTATTCTAGTAAAAAAGTTACATCATATTCCAAAAGCAGAACATTTCAATGTTCGTAGACCCACAATTCTGGCCCCTTCTGATTCACAGTTAACATGTGAATATGCATGCACACTGGCCCATTTTACGACGACTACACATTCGTATGTGCATCATGAAGTTAGCGACCCACCACTCTACGGCATCATAAGTATTTACGACTGCCTATGTCTCACGTCGCTTCCGCTATCTAAACGCGTTTTATACACTCTTGTTACGTTTGATCTAAATGGCTGGCTCATTCACGCTAAAATTGAAGGCATAAATAGGAGATGATCTACAGACGTTATTTCCATTTGTAGATAAATCGTTTGCAAAAATGATTACTGTGATTTACTGATCAACAATTTTTTATCTGCTGTCAATTTCCTTAGATATTTGTACCATTAACGTTAATAAAACTGGTCAGCAGTCAATCTGTAACGTTTGTTAGTTTTTTTCCCAAATGTCACCTGGAGAAGTATAACATTAGATGATTTAAAATTGAATAGTAGAGGATATTGATTGTTCATCTCGATTTCCGTTCTTTAGCTTTATTTAACCTTAACTCGCCTTTAAACTTAATCTATAAAATATTAACGGTCGTACTTTGCCGTCGTTTGATTGGTGATTATCGTCAGTTCGTACATCAATTGATCATCTGACACTTACCATAATAGGATAATTACAACGCTTTTCTCCATTTTGGTTTTTACGTGTAAGACGCGTATTCACTAACAGCAGGACAAACAAAATATTATAAACATTACCAAGCTCCGCTCTATTTTGAAAGAAACAGTGATTTAACCTCAAAATTTAATAAAGATATAAACTATTAACTTACTATCAATACTCTATTCCTATCGTTTTTGTTAATCGCTCGTTTTGTCGTCTGTGCGGCTTTATATGCAACAAGCGTATTTTTTTTACCCCTTTTTCTGCAGTCAAAAAGGTACACACCAAAACTAAGGGGAAGATTTAAAATGTTAGAGCTGCAATTGAAATAGTCAGCCCCAACAAATTATTATTTCCGAAAACACACCAACTCAATTACCGCTCAGAATTAACTACTAACCTAATAATCTCAAGGATAAAAATATCAGTCGTCTACCAGCCCCCTTATGCCTGGTTCATAATTCTCCCGAACCTAAGACATAATGTATACCTCCTCGATTTGACTTCAACTCCATCTGCTTACCACATGTCTCCACTTCTTAATCTACAGTTTACATGACAAATAGGGCCTACTACATGAATAATTTACTTGCTCACTACGCCGTTTAATGTTTTACTTCACCTGAAGATCAGTAAAATCTGTCGTAATGCAGGTCAAATCTCCACGAAAAAAAATTACGCCTTTTACTGCCCCTTATTTATTCAAATAAACTAGTCTCAAATGCTATACGCTGTGTCAGTATCCCTTTTAACATATTGGGACGTGTTGCATAAATTGTGCTAAATCATAATTGGCGAAGCAATACGGGGCCTTTCGATTATGTATAATTTAATATTTAACCTACAGTATCCCCATGAAAGAACTATAAATTGTTTTGGCATTAATTATATTTATTGATTGTTATCTTTCATATGAACCGACGATCGTATAATCTGAAAAATGTTTAAAAAGAAAGAAAAGTCCCATAGACTTCGCTCTTCCTCTAGTAAACTTGGGTTGACTATTTCGTCTCCTATGTCGACAATTAAGAATAATTCGGAAATTATTTATATGGCAAATGAAGCTATAGCCCCTTCAACTATGTCAACTTATTCTTCTTTCACTTCTAAAACTAGAAGTATGTCCATTGGTGCTGATAATGGATATATATCACCTATTTCTCCTACTTCTCCTGCTTCTGGCTCTCGCTCTCCTTTTATACATACTAAACCATTGACTCCTCCTGAAGACAATAATGAACCTACTTTTGTTCCTTTTAAAGGCAGGCCCTCTCCAGAAAAAATATCAGTTAGAAATCTTAAAAGAACTTCCGATGAAAGCATTACTCGCCGAAGGCCATCTTTTCAACCATCTATAGCAAGCTCTAAATTAGACGATGAGCTTAAACTTATTACTTCCATTGATTTAAGTTCGTCCTCTTCCACTGTACAAATGATTGCTACCACTGGTAGACTCCCACCATGGCTTCAACGATGTACTAATTTGAAACATTTGGTTGCAAAAAATCTAGGGATTACTATCATTGATGAATGGGTCTCTTCATGTCTGACAAATTTAGAGGTTATCCGTCTTAATAATAATCAAATTGCTACCTGGCCTCATCATCTAAGCCGATTGGTTCAATTTGGAAATTTACAGGTAATTGACCTAGAAGGTAACCCATGTTTGACTACCATGTTTAAGAAAGCACCTACTTTCCGAAGCCTTTATATTGAAGCAGCTTTATCTGGGCATATGGATACCAGCGATAATATTGACATCTTATTGAAGAGAACCAAAAGTACAAATTCAAGTGGTAAGAGCAGTCATACCGCTAAACAATCATCTATTTTTAACATGAAAGGACATAAAGCTTTTGGAGATGAAATGCCTTCCGATGACGAAGAAGATGATGACGATGATATGTTAACATCCCTAGAACCTAAAGCTCGTCCTATACGTAGCTTACGAAAACATTCTTCTGCCACTGGACTGTTTTCTAGTTTTGATAACAAGAATATTCTTGTCCTAAACAAATCGATGGGTAAATCTCAAAGTACCCCCGTATCGATGTATCCTTCACCAAATTTAAATGAAGAATCACCTGTAATGCAGGATTATAATGAACAAAATTCAGGTGACCATTATAATCAAGTTGATGTTGCTAAATCGCGAGTTATTCTTTGTCTACTTCACGACATCTATGAATTGGCAACCAGAACTCCATTGCAAGTAGAGGGTATTCCCCATTTACAAGAAAAAAAGGTCTCCACTGAACAATTTAGATCGTCAATATCGTCAGGATCTAGTTCTTTAATGTCTGCTAATTCTTCTCGATTTAATTCTGTTATGAGTACTCCCACTACAGAAGCATCGTTTCCCATTCCTCAAACTCAGCATCGACTAAATAATTTGGATGTTTTGGAACATTATCTTGAAGATTTCAATAAACTATCTATTAATAAAGTTGACCTACCTTTGTTAACACAGCAGTTGAGTGATTTTGTTGAAGAAGAAAAGAAGTTTGCTGACAAAATGAATGAATTTGCTGAAGTCTACTTTCAAACGAAATCAAAAGAAGCACGTAAAGCCCAGGTAATATTTAAGCAATTACCAGAAATTATTCACCTCCATAAAGATATTATTCTGAGAACGCTAATTGGCGGTCTAGAGAGAGTCAAAATAGGCAACGATGGTCAGTTGGACTATTTCACTAAATCTTTGCTTCCGATTATGAGCAGTATTGAATTGGTTTATGTCGCATATGCCAAAGTTGTTGAATCGTCTAAAAGGCAGGCTCGTTTCTGGCTAAAACTCTTCAAACAGACTTACGCAACAACCTCCATGTACTATGGTGCTACATATGGCGGCTATGTGGCTACTCAACATCCTGAATGTGAAATAGGCGAATGGTTAAGAACCTGTGCAAAAGATAAGAAACATAGTCTTGCATCTGTGGTTGATTATTTGCAGTTACCACTTTCCAGACTGGAAAGTTATCGTTCGTTTTTCCGAGTTACTTCGGGATTATTTCCCAATCTTGAACCGATTTATAACAGATTGGAAACCATCAATCATGAAGTTCAAAAGACTTTACCGTTAGAAATTCGTGCTTCGAGATATGTCGATCTTAAGAAATTATTCAAATTTCCATCCACTTCCTACGGTAATTATTTATGTGATACAAACGTCATTATTCAATGTAAGATTTCTCTTAATGATGTCAATATTTCAAAGGGTAAAACTGGAGATGTAATGTATCAACCATCTGAAGGAGTTAGCAAAAATGTTCCCAAGCATGCTGAATTCGAGTATAGTGATATCACAAACCCTCCAAAAGGAAACTCATTCCGAATGGTTATCATGGATGAAGCCGTTTTGCTTGTCAATGAATCAAAACGAAATGTATCACGCGTGATATTGAAAAAGGATATTTATGCTTCATTTCCTTGGAAATTCAGTGATGATGTGGTGGGACCAGTAACTTCTCGAGATAGTAATTCTACAACCAAAACTGCTACAACTGTTCTTACTAATCAGAGAAGTTCACTTGAGAAATGCCTCCGATTGGCAATCCACGATACCTCTGAGGTATGGTATTTAAGTGTTAAAACATTTACGGGAGATATTAGTGGTGGATCTCTCAACGAAGCAAGATCAGAGTTGATGAAATCTATTAACTCGCAAGGTAATTAAGACTCTTCTTATTCTACTTTTCAATTTTTATTTACGATTACGATTTTTTACGATTTTTTATTTTTTTGTTTTAGGTAGAGATGACTTAATGGATTATGACTTATATATTTTTTTTATTCTGTGTATATCCGACTAATTGGCCCTGCCTGGATTTGTAGTGTTTCTCAAGTAGTTAACGGTATCCGATCACTGATTAAAGCCAGTCTTTCGCTGCAGCTACCTATCCTTTTTTCTAGTCTGGAAAAGGAGAGTTATTGAATAGGCAATGTTTATGATTGGAAATTTACATTCCTTCTTATGTTGATGTTTCCGTTTTCATCTTTCAAGAGGGATGCTACTCAATTGAAGCATGGCCCTCAATAAGTCAGCCAGGTGTATTCTTTCTAGATACTCAGGGCTTTGTATCCGTTACTAGGGATTAACTTGGTGTATGTAGATTTTTGTTCCACATACCCTATCTTTCCGATTGTCAGTCAAAAGAAATAGTAAAACATTATTCTACGATGAATACATATTAGCTAGACTGCCAAAGGTCGAGCCACGATATATCTTTACGAACAGCGTTGGAAAAACCCTCTACATACTGAATCCAGACTCGTTCCTGAGTTTCATCTTTTTGAGGTTGGCTACCGTTAGAGGGAACGACAGATTCCTTAGATTCTATTAAGATTGTACGGCCAAAAAAATCGTTGGCGGCGGAGATCTTCTTAGCGGTAACCGGCTTGACTTCTGTCTTTTGACGCTTATCATCATGTTCAGGGGCAGTATCTCCTTCCGTTAAACCTCTCTTATTCCTATCAGCACGTCTATCATGACGTTGTCTGATAACTTCATTTAAAATTTGTTCACGCAAAAGGAACTTACCAACTCCTTGGCGATCCTGCTCCGCTTCATCAAAGATTGCAAGCTTTTGAATTGGACTGAAGGGTAGTTAGTGTCTTTAGTTCACAGGTCTCTCTGAGCGATTACTTACGGATCAATTCTATATACAACAGCTCCACTTTCCAGTTTGTCTTTAAAAAATCGTAGATTTAGATCAACCATCGCAGTAGCACCATTAAGAATCCTTTCTTTATCTGCTCCTTTCAGCCTAATTCCTGAAGAGATAGTTGACTGAGTAACTGGTGAAATAATCTTCAACGCATAAGGACTTAATTCGGATGATACTTCATCTAGCGTAAATATCTGCCTCGTATGTGGGTTTATACTTTCTAAAATATCTCTGCTCAATTGTTTGTTAGCCATCTGAGCTTCTCTGATATCATAATCTGTGTGTACAATTTGATCCCTTGTATTTGATAAAGAGCTGAAATTTTCATAGAATGCTTGCAAAGGATGACCCAAGTATTCTCCAAGTTGGGCATGCTGAGATCCATAGATACCAGAATTTAGTCTCTCATAGAAATATAACCAATCTCCAATAACAGCTGGTTTGCAGACCATATCATCGTGATATTGAACATTAGGATATAAGGAGAAACATCCATTAACCATTTTATCATATTCTCCATTAGTATGGATTTCTTTTAAAATTTTCTGAGATTCATCCTGCTTTGTTTGACCTTCCCTACGTTTAAATATTCTGTTGGTTACCTTTGTCCAGCTTTGATTAATATCCTTATGGAAAACAGAGTCGGAAAACTCATCTAAATCATCCGCAGTTCTTCCAAACTGTAACATATTCAGACTACTTCTAAGATCTCCATCAGCAGTATTTACAATCTCAGTCAATTTACTTGTATCCAATTTGATTCCTTCGGTTGAACAAATATCTCTTAATCTCGTGACAATTGCACCAGTGGGAGATTTAGTATAATGAACAACTTCAGCAAATGGACGCAAATTACGAAGACTACTTGCATAGACATCATTACAAACTGCGATGATCGGACGAAGAAGAAGTCGAGATTTATTCTTCTTTTTCCGTTTAGAATTAGAATTTACAGCCCCTCCATCCATAGCCTTTTGATCAGAACTTACGAGATCCATTAGAACACGGATAAATCCAGATTCAGCAGCTCCTTCGATTTCATCAGCAATAATGCAAACAGGTTTCCGTGACCGATCAATTCGATGACTTTCTACTGCCGTTGTGATTTTTTCTCGAACGATTTGACCAGATCTCTCATCACTAGCATTTACCTCTAATACATCATAACCAGCTTGTTTGGCAAGTATATGCGCGATGGTGGTTTTACCGGTGCCAGGAGGACCGTGGATTAGAAGAATTTTCTTTTGAGGTCTTCCAAGGTTATCTCTTCGGACGAGATCAGATTCATTTTCTGGGATAGGGGGGAGATCAGTATGAAATACTACATGAGACCAAGAAACGAGCCATCTTAGTAAATGCCGATGGGTCTTTTCAGGACCCATAAGGTCAACCCAACGTTTAGGTCTCCATTTCTCAGACAAAAGGAAGTCATTTGATTTAGTGGGTTTCTGTTTTGGCTTTTCTTTTGCTTGAATTTTTTCCAGTTGAGACGCTAGACAAACTGATTGAAGAAGGCTATGAATTGGAATTCCATAATGATTTCGTGAGCCAGCAGATGCTGATTCGTTGGTTATGTGTGAAGAGGGGGTAGTATTAGATTTCTTTTGTTTTCTTTTCAATTCGACAACCCTCCCATTAGTGAGGGTTGTCTTGTATGCGGGAGGGACATATGAATAAGAAAGGGTAGAGAGGATAGAAGGTCGCGGGTTGGAGTTAATAGAAGGAGAATGAGTAGTAGTTGTGCTTGAAATGTTCAAGTCAGGATCAGTACTATTCGTATATTTTGACGTAACGCTATTAATAGAAGTACTAGAACCTCCAAAGAGAGCTGACATGGAGATATCTGTTGTCATTAGATCCGTATTGTCTTCGATAGCCTCTCTAACAGGTTCAATATCATTGTGAGTGGACATAAATAAGGAAGATGACTCAGTCAAATCCGTCTGATTATCAGGACCACTGTTTGTCGGAATTGACTGTGTGCTTGTAGAAGATGAAGTATTAAATAGATTTGACTTTGTCATGTCAAATGAATCGTCTTCATCTGAATCGCTCTCATCACCACCATAATTTTTCAATTGAGTTGGAATCGAATCAAATAAACTGGATTTAGTAATATCCAAATCTTCTTCATCATCTGACTGTACTGAATCCAGATTTTTCCTGTAATCTTTCATGGAAAATTCATTTTCTCTATCCTGCAGATTAGGAGTGTATTCTTCTATCATACTGAAAGTATTATGATAGTGAAGAATGTGAATGAAGACTTAATATTCGTAAATAAATGAATAGATAGATACTTAATGAAATACGAGAAGACGCGGTCGCGGTTAACGCGTTAAATTGGTGGGATTCTGCATATGATGATAGTCCAGCTCCGATTGATACCAGCAGTTATATCGATAGCACGGATATTGCTCTCAGCTGCAAAAAAGGCACTGTCGGAATATATCATGTAACAAAGTTAAAAATAAAGCGATTAAGTCATAATTTCTATTGTTGTAGCCCAGTAACTGAAAGGAAGTCATTGATTGATATACCCACTACCCTAACCCTTGTCGATAGGGTCATGAAAGATAAAATTGAGATATGGGGCATTTTCTTGAAAAGTAAATGTTCAAGAAAAGAAGTCACGGAAAATGAGAATTGTATTTAATACATAGATAGAAGCAGTTTTGGCCTCTACTGAGCGCTATTCTTGCTCATTGTTACTAGAGAATATGGTCATGTCGATAGCCATTCACTATACACTTCATATTTAAGGATCTAAAAAGAACTATTGAGATGGTTGTAGACATGGGATATACAATTGATATAAATATACTAAAAACAGGTTGATTTCAATGATTTTCTTTTATTAAAACTTAGCTGACACAGTATGTGTAAAAATACCTGCTGTTTCATTTATAATATTCAATCTATATAACGGTGCATAGATAAATTATGAGCTTGATAAATGAAGAACAATCAACGAGATTCAACTATGTATTTATAAGACTCTTCAAATAATGGAATACTTTGAGGATTATTTAAAGCAATTTATTATGAGCTATTTATATAGAAATGACGTGATACACATGAATAACACTGCACGGATACTCAAACTGGTAAAAATGTGCTTTTAAGAAACTTTGAGGGGATATGTCCCCATTTTTATAGTGTTGGTGGCAGGGGAAATGTTGGGAATGTGAAACTTTCACGCAACAGGCCCTACTCTAATTACACCCCTGAATTACGTATATCTGATAGATCACACCCCATTGGAATATTTCCGACACCTCAGGTTGCCCCAGCCCTACGCGGAGCGGAGCAAGGGGGGCGCCCCGGCCGCCGGAGGCAAATGAGGGCTAATGGTAGCGTCTCACTCTTATCCCATAACGTTCCAATATATTACAAAGATATTACATATATATATAAACATAAATAGATAAATGATAAAGTAAAGTTATCATTCCTCTTTCATTTCTGCATCACCATCAGCTGACATCATGGTACCAAATACCGTATCAGGATCAGTTTCACCCTCTCCATTCCCAGCTGTAGCTATATAATCACGAACAACCTTAAAATATGGATGATCCATAGACTCCCTGGCAGTTAACCTCTCTTGATGATCATATCGTAAAATCTTGGTTAAAAAATCAAACAACTCCGGATTTGTTAATGTCATATTATCAGTATTTACAAACCTTTCCCACGGTCTCTTCGGATAAGTACCAAAATCATAATATTCTTCACTCAATTCCAAGCCATATTTTTCCAAATAAATATCTAATTCATCAGTTCCAAGTACTCTAGCTATTTTGACCAACTGATCAGTATTTGAATTACCATGAAAGAAAGGTTCTTTTCTGAATACCATTGATGCCAACATTGCACCAAAACTCCATAAATCAAGAGAATAATCATAATATTCAAAATCAACTAACAATTCCGGTCCTTTGAAATATCTTGAAGCAACCCTAACATTATAAGCAGTACGAGGATGATAAAATTCTGCCAATCCCCAATCTATTAATCTTAACTTCTTCCTGGAATGATCAATCATCACATTATGTGGTTTAACATCACGGTGCATTATACCCTTTGAATGGGCATAATCCAAGCCTCTTAATAATTGATACATATAATATCTAATATCGAAATCAGTCAACGTTGGATATAAAGTCCTGAAATCAACATTATCGACTTCTTCGAATATCAATGCTGGAGTTTTACTCTGGATTTGTGGATTAGTATTCTGCCTCCGGCGGCTGGGCTCCGCCCAGACCCGTTGCTCCGCTCCGCGGAGAGGGTGCGTGGCCATTGCAAACTTACATCCGCATCCCGAACAATATCGTATAACTGAATAATATTCGGCCCAAGACTAAGGTTCATCAGAATTTTCACTTCTCGCTTAATCTTTTTCCGTTTAATTGGTTTGAGCACTTTGATAACAACCGGCTTTGGGGTCGTCACGTCAACTCCTTCGAATACTTCCGAATACCGTCCCCGCCCAATCTTGCGAATAATCTCGTAATCCTGTTGACGTCCCCATACAAATACCATATCATCTGTTTAGCTGTTAGTAGGCAATTGGCAACATGACCATCAAAAGACTCTGTTGACGCTAGTTCTGACCACTTACCATACTCATAATACGACTTCTTCTGCTTCGCATTGTAGTCGCTATAAACCCTAGAGGTTGTAATGAGCATTGCGGGAACGTGTATATCAAGCTGAGGGGGTCCTGTATAAGCGCTTTATTATGTTCTAATTACTGGGGAATGATTATGGGGTAATTGGGTAGTGTGGTGTAACACACGCCTGTGATTTATTAGCAGCAGCAGCAGTAGCAGCAGTAGCAGTAGCAGTAGCAGTAGCAGTAGCAGTAGCAGCAGTAGCAGCAGTAGCAGTAGCAGCAAAAGAGCAGTAACAGTATACCCTCTATTATATGTACGGTTGTATGTAATGGTCCAAAAAATCTGGCGTACCCCAGCCACTATCGCAGATTTATGATTATGATATGATGAGATGAGCACATGTGCGATCAGGCTCTAATGAAGCAGCTATCGAATTAGAAGGACTAGCAGCCTGTGTGCTCTTCACGATGAACAATGAAGCAGCACTGATAGTGAGAGGGCAGATGTTGTTCAGCCGTGCGATGGGAGGAAAGCAGCGGCTATGAATAGGATGTGATGATACGGCTGGCGAGTCGCATAAGCGGGAATAATTGACCGTGAGTAGAAATAGGCAGAAGGATCATAGATCAGAAGATCCGAGAGAGAAGAGAAAATCTGAGTTGATTGTAAGAATTAGGAATTGTATTAGCTGCGATTGATAAGCAGATTATACGAGATTATAGGATAATTGATTGTTTTTTCGAAAGGTTGACTTGGGTATAATGTCTGATGTTGAGGGTACTGCGAGCCTCGTTAATCAGTATATGACATTAGCGAAGGAGGAGGAAGATGAAGCGACAAAGCTTGTGATGCAATTGGCTGCTAGTGAGTAGATTGGTAGCGTAACGAGCGCAGCGAGCAACGGGTCTGGGCGGAGCCCACCCGCCGGAGGCAAAAGAGGGGGATTGTAGTTAACTGAGGAGTCTAGATATTGAGAACGATGAGACAAGTTTGGTTCAATTGGTTCAGTTATTGGGGGAGTATTTAACTCAAGAAGATGGTAGGGTTCGGTCGATTGCTACTAGGTGTTTATCTGGGACGTTGGGGAAATTAGCGAGGGATAAGTTGACTAAGCAGCAGTTGAATGTTGTTAGTGGGTTTTTGTGTGATCGAGTTGAAGATGAGGATAGTTTGGGAGAGGTATTGGAGGGTTTGATTGCTATTGTGGATATGATTGTGTTTAATGTTAGTAATGTTGAAGGGATATTGAACAGTTTGAGGGAGGGAATTAATATGAAGAAGCATAGCCAGAATGTTAGATATTTAGTATTTAATGTGTTGGATTTAATTTTGGAAAGGTTTCATGGGAGTGGGAAATTGAACGAAAAGATTTTTATTAGTAGTTATACACTTTTGACTAGTGGTGAGAAGGACCCAAGGAATTTATTAAAATCGTTTAAGATTTGTAGTGAAATTTTGAATAATTTTGAAAGAAAGGTGTTGGTTGAGAATAGTGAAGATTTATTTGATGTTGTATTTTGTTATTTCCCAATTACATTTGAACCACCAAAGAATGATCCTTATGGGATTACTAGTGATGATTTGAAAGATGGACTGAGAAAGTGTATTGTTGGGAGTGATATATTTGCAAAGGAAGCATTTCCGTCGTTAATTGAGAAGTTGAATTCTACTTCACCAACTGTTAAACAGGATACTTTGAGGATGATTGGAAGTTGTATTAGGAGTTATAGTGGTAGTAGTTTGAAGAAGGGGGGGTTATGGAAGGATATTTGGGATGGGATTAAATATGAGGTTCTACATGGTAGTGATGAAGCAGAAACTTCTGAATTGGCATTGGATGTTTTGGTTGACTTGACAAGGAGAATTGGGAGAGTTGAAAGGGAGGAGTTGGAAGGGGATGTGGTAGACGATTATCATATGGAAGGTGGAGAAGACGAAAAAGATAGCTTTGATGAGTTATTGTCACAGGTTAAGACGGAAGTAAAGGAAAAGCTTGAAGAACCACAATCTAAGTTAGCAGTTCCAGCTGGTAATTTAATCTCTGGAATTTCTCAAGCGAATGTTAGTGCTTTTGAGTCGTTAAGTTCATTTGCAATTCCAATTTTACTTTCCGCTTCTGGTCAATCTTCGACTATTGATAAGCAAGTTGGAGTATTGACTATTTTGACTAAATTTTTAATTTCCTCTAGTCGAGTTAGGTCAAGTAAGGTTGAAGATGATGAGGGAGATGAAGGAGAAAAAGGAAAGGTATCTATTACCTCTTCCGATGGCAGTCTTTTGTCCCCATTTAAAGACCAGATCTTTGAAATATTCTCACGTGGTCTCATGGGCACATCGAAATCTGAAATTAAACTTCGTTTACTTGCCATTGATGGTGTAACTTTATTAACTCAATTATCTGGTCTTCTTGCTAATGATGAAGTTGGACTGGTTATTCAGTATTTAAATACGATTGTTTTGAATGAAGAAGATGAGGAATTAACTGAACGTGCATTGTCCTCGTTGATTAAAATTATCAAGTTTGGTAAGCTGGATCAGATATTGAATATTACTTTCCCGGTATTTTTAGCCTCTTTACCAGATAACTATAATGAATCAAAAGAAACAACGTTAGAGATTAAAAAACCAATTGAATTCATCCTCTCCGCTCTTGCAAGATTGTCAATTAGTAAATCAATTTTTGAAGTTCTAAGTGTTCGATTGCTCAATAAACTTGATGTTATTTCGAGTTCCAAATATTCATTACTTATTTTATTAACTCTATTATCTGCTTTATTGAAATTGCCTAAAGAAGAGGATTTATCAAGTTATATGGATAAATTTATCCCTAAATTGGTTACGAAATTGGTTACTCCAAATAGTCAGCTAAGGAATGATCAAAATGTTGATACTATTTCGCAGATTGTTGGTTATGTAGTTCAGAAATTATCTGTTGATCGACAGACAGACTTTTCAAATCACCTTGTATCATTTTTTGTCACAGGTGATGGTGATTATTCACCATTGATTTCTAAATCACAACCATCATTGCAACTTTTTAATTTCGATTCTAGTCCATCTAACCTTGTTTCCTTTTTCACAATCACCTTGGCTCCTCTTGACAAATCTATTAATCTCTCTTTTGATAAAATAGAATTGATTAAAAATTCCATTAGTATTGCAGAGAAATCCAAATCAGTATACGAGAGAGGAGGGTATCTTCGACTTATTTCCCTTTTAACTAATAAATGGATCACCGACGATGAACCATTGAAAAAATTAACAGACTCTCTTTTACATGATGTCATCTCTACACCCCCAAATTTAAACTCTCTCGAATCATTATCTTGGATTGGTAAAGGTTTGCTATTAAGAAATAGTCCTCTTGGATATAAAATAACGGATTCAATTGTCAATCTTTTAAAAGACAGCAATGATTCTGTGTCAGGTAAGTACGCCTCCAGAATGATCGCCGTTTTAGTCGCTCACGACTCCGTGCTCACTAAAGAAAATGGTTTGATAATTCGTCAACTTTACAAACAAAAAGTATTCTTAAGTGTACTTCCCAAGCTTATTGAAGGATTTAAGACAGATGCTTCTAGCCAAGTTAATTATATGATTGCATTATCAGGACTACTTCAATATACTCCTAGTACTGTCATCACCCCACAACTACAAAACTTCCTCCCCTTGTTATTGGAATCGTTTGAAGTTCATGATTCAAAAGTCCAAGAAGCTGCTATTAATACAATTATTGTAACACTACATGAAGCAGCTGATACTTTCTCTCATCATACCTCTACAATGATTCCTAAACTACTTGGATTATCACAGGATCATCAGAACAACCGTGCTTCTGTTCGATCGGCTGCGTTATCATGTCTTGCAGCATTCCCAAAAACTATTTCACCAGAATTCCTTCTTCCATATCGAAACTCTGTAATTAAAGGATTAACAATTCCTTTAGACGATCCTAAAAGATCTGTTCGTACTGATGCAGTACTTTGTCGCCAGTCATATTATGAATTAGGTCGTTGAGGAGGTGATTTAGTACATTTAAAAAAATCAAATATAACATGTATGCATTATCTTTTCATTTCCTGTAATAATAATAATCTTGAAATGCTTGAATAGCTCGAATATGATACTTCCTAGCTTCATCATATGGAAGTTTATAAACAATTTCTAAAAGTTTATCGACCAGACATGCCCCTCTCGCTAATATGAAATTTTGAGATTTATTCCGCCTTGCCTTTAACATTATCAGTTCTATGATTGCTCTGTTTACAGCCTTCTGATATATTTCCCCTGGTGTGACTAACATTTCCCCCGGTTCAGTATTTAAATCCACATCCTCATCATCCTCCTCATAATCTTCATTAACATCAATATAGCTAGACCATCTTGTGTCAGTTCGAGGATAAAATATAGATGACCTATCAGGAGTATACAAAAACGGTACTATTTCTGTGTAATTTGGATAATTTTCATACCATACCATATATGGCTGATCAGCTATAAGCGGAGCAATTGGAATTGCCTTTTCATTACTACATGTATCAGCGGATTCACATTGAAACAAACCCCCAACAAACGTATCTGGACTAAACAGAGGTGATTCTACAGATGCATATCTTTTTCTCCTAGCAATTTTATAACATCCAGTTACTTCGCTAACTACTGGATTATCTTCTAAGCAAAATATATAATTCCAAGAAATCCACGAATCGCCCGGTTGATTCCACACTGTGCTTGAATATTCAGTTCCTCTCCAACAATAAGAAAACCTCATCTGATGTACCCCTTCAGGTACAATCCTCACTCTCTGTCGAGATATTCTAAACCCCGTCCAAGGCAATAATAAACTCGTAGCAGTATCACAAGCATGTTCAATCAAAATATTATGATAAGGGCTTTGATCACCGCCAAACGTGAAACTTATCAAACCAATAACAACCCAAAATAATTCTATCATTATATCATTGTTAATCAATCATTTCTTCTTTAACTTATACACTTCATCAACTCTACTCCATATCCCCACATTGTTTACATAAATCCATGCACTCACACCCTAAAGACAAGTCCACGTCTTGCCTCCGGCGGCCGGGCTCTGCCCGGACCCGTTGTGGTCGCTGCGCGACCAACCAACAACCTCATTAACCCCTTGTCTATCGTCAACCTGAAACACACTCCTCACCCTGACGCCGTCTCTCTCTCAACGGTCAATGCAGCCAGCTCAGGGGTAACTGCCGATCCATACGTCCTGTACCCACCAAACCTCCTGGCGAGACACCTACTCTATCGTTATACAGAGGTCAATGTCACATGCAAAAATTTTATTTTAATATTTAACACAATTTCTGATAGAAAAGTAACAATTTAAATAGAGTTTTTGACCTATAATATATACCTGTAGTAATAGAAACCGTCTTTAGACTTTGATAAAATCCAGCCGAAGGGCAAAATGACCCCCCCTAGGGAACTTTCTCCTATTACTATAACGGTGTAAAGATCTGCTATTCCGACGGTGTCGCACAAAGCAAAGCAAGGGGTAGATTTAAGTTTCCATTCAAACCGGACCTAACTCTAAATCACACCACGTATAAGTTAGTGACTTATAGCTAATCAATTGCCCTACTTAAGATTTGATTGGGGCCAACAACCGCTAATATTCCCCAAACATGCGAAATTTTCTATCAATCGTAAATCAATTTTTACGTAAATTCAAATATAATCTCGCTGAGGACTAAATGGCGAACCCTACCAGTCGATCGATTCGTCGGTCTGTTTATCAGACGGAATATTTGCCGATTGTTGTTCTCGCTCGGCAACCCGCACGGACCAATGCGAGCTTACCCTGCAGAATGCGCAGATTAACAGGGATCTACCGGTGCTAATTCTGGTTACAGGGTAAGGGCTCAATTCTCCTTAGCAGGCAAGATTGTCACGTAAACTATAACCCTAACAGTGGACGCCAGACCGAAAAGGGGGAAAATCTCCATTATAATTAAAGATAGAAACATACTAAAACGAGCCTACAGACTAAAAAAAGATCTGAATATTTTATGTTAGATAGACAGTAGACGGATATTTTGCTAGACATTATTTGTTTGTTTATCAGGCTCAGTTGAGATCATATCGTTATTTAGTTAAAAGTGAGTACCCAGCGAACGAGCGCAGCGAGCAACGGGTCTGGGCGGAGCCCAGCCGCCGGAGGCAGAAAGAAACTAACAAGAAGGTTAGATGGGAGCCACGTTTACGCTCGTGAAGAGGGCATGTATATCTTGTCCAGCAACACCGCCGGTTTGTAACTGTGCTGCAAATGAAAACTGTATTATTACGGTTCAGTCATGTGAACAGTGTCCACAGACTATTTGTTCGCCAGTGAGTGGTGCGAGTAGTAGTCCAACTGGGAGCGGAAGCAGTGGTGGTGGTGTAAAGGCTGGTCCTATTGCTGGTGGCGTAGTTGGTGGATTAGCGGCCTTTGCAATTATTTTAGCATTTTTGTTGTGGAAGTTTGTTTATAGTGAAAGTGCAAGAAAGAAGAGACAAGAAGAGATGATGATGTTGGATCAGGAGTTTGTTGATTCGAATTTAACTCCAAATGTGGATGCAGAGGCAGGGTTTTTTGAAAAACAAAGAATGAGTAGAGATACTGGAACATATGTTGATGCAGAAGGTAAATCGGTGAGATTATCGTCAGTCACTATGAGTTCAATAAATACTGGTAGAGGGTCAAATATTATTCCTATTGCTTATATTCCTGGAGTTACAAGTAGACAACAACAAAATCACCCAGAACAATTTTTCAGTGCTTCAGATATACTTCGAGAATCACAAATTAGTAATGATGATAATATTAGAGCTAGTATTGCTACTACTAATTATAGAGGATCAGCTTATGTCCCTTCGGATGTTGTTACTGCGGTACCTATGAGACCTAATTTGGTTGAGGTGGGAGGTAGTGGTAGTGGTAGTGGTGGGAATGGTAAAGCGAGGGCCAATCCAGGTTTGACATTAAATACACAACAAGCGTTGGAGAATGGTGATTTAACAAATAGAAATTCTACTAACAGTTTAAACTCACCTACAGTGTTCCAATCAGCTCAAGCAATGAGATTATCTGGTGCTAAATCTATTCGTATTGGCAAATCTCAACCAATTGGACTTCAATCAGAATTCATTCCTGAAGAAGAAGATGAACAATCGGAGAAAGATCATTATAGTGGAAGATTTTCACGAATTACTAGAACTGCATCACAACTTTCTAATGCCGTATTGCATAGAACTACTTCAAATAGATTAGATAATGATATCAAGGAAGAACAATCTGAGGTTTATGGTTCCAAATCAATTGTCCCATCTAATTCCCTTGATCTTCGATTTTCAACTTCTTCAGCATTTGATGTTCAGCTTCCATTTTTAAATGATGATCCTTTAGATTCAAAACCTCCTCGTCCTAGTCGGCCAGGAAGTAGTGTTTCATCCAGGCCAGCTTCTAGAGCATCTAGGTTAAGTCATAAAACTAATAGAGAATCTGTGGAATATGTAGCTGATAATCTTCCTCAAGAAGCATATTTATATGCTACTTCTCCACATTTATTAGGAGCTGGTGATGGAGAATTTTCTGAGTCCGTCACACCACCTCAAGCCCATAACCAATCAGATTCATCTCATTCATACAATTCTTCGGTGGTTTCATCACTTTCTGAAAAAGCCGCTGATAATACCACACTTATTCGACCAAATGAAGAAACACCTAGTCCATTTGATGATAAATATGAGCATAAATGATCCATCATTTGATCTCATTCATTCACCCTTATTTGCATTTATTCAATATTTTATTAACTATTTTATTCCTACTTACCCGTACATTGTTGCATGAGCTGGTTTCATCAACATCTGTATTCGATTCTCATGTTCCTCTTTTTTTATTATTTAATAATAAAAACTCACCTTCCTGTATACATAAAAATAAATATTATATTCCGCCGTTTGATTCCATCGTTTGCTTCCACCGTTTGATTCCACCCTTTCTCTCTACTCCCTCTTTGTTCTATTCTTACGTTCCTCTGGCTCCGCCAAGTCCGGTCTCTCTGCTCGTAATTAGATATCCGCTATCCGCCGATAAACGTCTATCTAAGAAATTACTAATTCTGCTAACTAACTTTATTCACACTAAGCTATGGATAATCATTACAGTCAGCCCTGACTGACCTGCTAGTAGCCACACACCTTCAATCTGATTCGTTACTGATTCATTAATGATTTGATAACATTACCTCTTGAATTTTGTCTCTCACCCACACTTTTGACTCTCATTCACACTCTCACGGCTCACTTCCTCCCTCTCCCTCTCGCTCCCATTTACCCCGGCTTGTCCTCCGGAGAACACCAATCCGTCAATCCGTCACGAATTTTTTATCAACCTTCCAGGGCATGGGTTTACATCCAATTCGGAGTTTATTTACCTCTCTCTTGATGATGCGATGCTTAGATCAAAATCCCCCACCACCACGCATATGGCTATCTAAATTGACATATAAAAGCAACAGTCCGCCGCCAGCCTTTGTGTTTTTTGAGCTAACTTTTTGAATTTCCAACTTGTTAGAATTAATTGGAAATTTGATCATAACTTATTCAGATTAAATTATATAAAAATGTCTAGTTATAGTGCTATTGATGAGAAGGCCATTAACACGATTCGTGTTCTTGCTGTAAGTATTGTTGAGTTGAAGAAGTGTTGAAGGGGTGTTTAAGAGGTGTTATGGTATTGATAGGTTGACTCTATTGTGATGGTTGATGTGGGGTATAGGAGGCATATTATTGTGGTTGGTTGGGAATAGATGAATTGAATTGAGAAGTGAAAATTGTTTTTTGAGAGTATCTAAGAGTCAATTGTGATATTAGATTAATGATTGGAGATTTGAATAACTTCTTCTAATTACTACAGCACTATACGAAAGTTTCAGTATCTCGATTTGCTGTTAAATGATCAAAAATGTCTCGTTATGTGAATATGTCGGGATCTCGGAAATTATTTGTTTATCCAAATGCTTTCTTCGTTTCTACTCAATTAACTAGTTATTCTCGCTCATTCTACTCCATTCCATTTCACAATTACTACTTCTCTACTTTGAATACTCCTTTTTATCCGTAGTTTGTTTCATGCATCGGTCTATACCTTCCCTCTCGTTTAAGCCAGCACTTTATTCTCCCGGATTATTCACCCCCAATTTAACCCACGCGTTTTGTTGGGTGGATGGATGTGAGTGTTCTTCGATGCAGTATGCTTCTAGCCTGTCTGCACAGTTGCGGTACGTGTGCGTTTGGTTTTTACCTGCTACTTTTACTGTGTTAATCTCATATTTTTCCGGCTAATTTGCAGGTGTCTCAATTGCTTAAAACTCGATGGGTCACAATAACCCGACTGGAAGTTCATCGGTCCGCCCTAACCCTGATTCAATACTCCCAATCACCACCCCCTGATTCTTCTACTTACTAACAATCTAGGCCGATGTTGTAGCTAAATCAAACTCTGGTCACCCTGGTGCCCCTATGGGTCTTGCCCCATTAGCTCACGTTTTATTTAAAAACTTCTTAAAATTTAACCCTAAATCTCCTAAATGGTTTAACCGTGATAGATTTGTTCTTTCTAATGGTCACGCTTGTGTTCTTCAATATTCTCTTCTTCACCTTTTCGGTTATGATTTGACCCTTGATGATCTTAAGAACTTTAGACAATTGAACTCTCGTACTCCTGGTCACCCTGAAAATGACCTCCCTGGTATTGAAGTCACTACTGGTCCTCTTGGTCAAGGTATTGCCAATGCCGTTGGTTTAGCTATTGCTGAAACTCAATTGGCTGCTACTTTTAACAAACCTGGTTATGATCTCGTTGATAACTATGTTTATTCTATCTTTGGTGATGGTTGTATGCAAGAGGGTGTTGCTTCTGAAGCTATGTCCCTTGCCGGTCACTTACAATTAGGTAAACTTATTACCTTTTATGATGATAATCATATCACTATTGATGGTGATACTAATGTTTCATTTACTGAAGATGTTTTAAAGAGACTTGAATCTTATGGATGGCACACTATCTGGGTTAAGGATGGTAATAATGATTTGGCCGGTATTGCTGCTGCCATTGAAGAAGCCAAGAAGGTTACTGATAAGCCATCTGTTATCAAGGTTACTACTACCATTGGTTACGGTTCTAAGCAACAAGGTACTCACAGTGTTCACGGTGCTGCTCTTAAAAAAGATGATATTGTTCAACTTAAAGAACAATTCGGTTTCAATCCTGAAAAGAACTTTGATATTCCTCAAGAAGTTTATGATGAATATGCCAAGAGTGGTAAGGCCGGTGCCGAACTTGAAATCAAATGGAATGAATTACTCGCCAAGTATACCAAGGAATATCCTCAAGAAGGTGCTGAATTCACTCGTCGTATCAATGGTGAATTACCAGCTGATTGGGAAAAGAAGTTACCCGTTTATAAAACTTCCGACCCTGCTATTGCTTCTCGTAAGCTTTCTGAAACTGTTCTTAGTGACATTTTCGGTGTTCTCCCTGAACTTATTGGTGGTTCTGCCGATTTGACTGGTTCCAATTTGACCAGATGGAAGAGTGCCATTGATTTCCAACCTCCTACTGCTCCTGCTGCTGGTGATTACGCTGGTAGATATATCAGATACGGTGTCCGTGAACACGGTATGGGTGCTATTATGAACGGTATTTCTGCTTACGGTGGTTTGATTCCTTACTCCGGTACTTTTTTGAACTTTGTGTCTTATGCTGCTGGTGCCTTGAGATTGTCTGCTTTATCTCACCATCATGTCATCTGGGTTGCCACTCACGACTCTATTGGTTTAGGTGAAGATGGCCCTACCCATCAACCTATCGAGACCTTGGCTCACTTCCGTGCCATCCCCAATCTCCAAGTCTGGCGTCCTGCTGATGGTAATGAGACCTCTGCTGCTTATTACCAAGCCATTACCCAAAAGCATTCTCCTTCCGTCATTGCTCTTTCTCGTCAGAACTTACCTCAATTAGAAGGTTCCACCATCGAGAAGGCCATCAAGGGTGGATACACTCTTGTTGAAGTTGAGAACCCTGATGTTCTCATTGTTTCCACTGGTTCCGAAGTTTACATCGCTGTTGATGCTGTCAAGGAACTTGCCAAGGAAGGAATCAAGGCTGGTGTTATCTCCTTACCCGATTGGTTTACTTTCAACAACCAATCTGAGGAATATAGACTTTCTGTTTTCCCTGACGGTGTTCCAATTTTGTCTGCTGAAGTCATGAGCACTTCCGGATGGCAAGCTTACTCTCACGAGCAATTCGGTATCAACAGATTCGGTGCTTCCGGTCCTTATCAAGATGTTTACAAGTATTTCGAATTCACTCCAGAGGGAATTGCCAAGCGTGCTAAGAAGACCATTGAATTTTACAAGGGTCAAACTGTCAAGTCTCCTCTTCGCAAGGCTTTCTAAATGACATAAACTAAAAACATCAAGGATTTTATCGTGTAGTAATTTAAGAATTAATAATGAACCTATTTTCTCCGCGAAGCGGAGCAACGGGTCTGGGCGGAGCCCAGCCGCCGGAGGCAGAAATGTGGAAATATTTACTATCTTTTATTAAATTAAATGCCCCCATTTAATTTAAGTTATGTTATTTTAGCAAGTGGAACATAGCTGAACTATTTAGAAAGAAGGGAACCCACAAAAGAAAAAATACAAATTAAAAGAAAGTGAACTGAAACAAAATCGATAAAGCAAGAAAGAACCGGATAACAAGATAAATTGTTTTAAATTTCATCTTCAAGATACTGATATTCAAACTTGAAATTTGTTTTCCGTCGTTGCATCCAAGATCCTTCAAAATCGAAAAATCGATACGTGCCTTGTTCAAATTCACTGCTGATTACCATGGGCTCTTCATGTCGTTGGAACCATGTTAAGAATAACTTGTGAAATCGCCAACTTCTGTTTTTTAGTTCCTTAGCCGCCAGATATTGTTGATATGTTCCCTGTCTGTAATAGAATATATAGAACAATGTGTCAAGATCCATCTTGGCAATAATCGCTGGTGAGTCCAGATTCGTTAGTGGCTCTTGTGGATAATACGCGGGAGTTGGGAATGGCGATTCTGGGTGGTAATATCGTGGCCTATCTGCTATTAAAGAGTCCGGGCAATTGAGAAATGAACTTTCCAGTAATTTGCCAATAGTAGAAATTGGTGCTGGGGATCCTATCCTTCTACGAGCTGCATCAAAAGCCTGCGCTAAATCTTGCAAACCAGGAGGAAGAGTAAACGTTGGTAGCGATAATGTGGGCTTGTTATTGATAGCAGTCGCGCTGGGAGCTGTATTCCCACTAACGGTAATACTAATTCCCGTGGTCGATGTGGTATTCGCTGTTGTCGCTGATAAACTAGGTGATAATGGTGACGCTGTTGATAATCCCGGCGATGAAGCAGCAGACTCACTGGCATATGGTGAAGCTGCTGTCGCTTTTGCATGATCATCTGCGGTTTTTCTTGAAGAATCTAATCGTTCTGCCCATGGAACACCACTAGTAGCAGCGGGGGTGACTGTTACTGGTTGTGGTCCTCTTGGTGTAACATTATTAATAGCTGATGAAGGTGTTACTGGTGATGGAGATGCTGACTCAGGCCCTGCAGGTGTCGCTGAAGTTTGGAATTTTGGGGGCGGTAATGGTGATAATCCTTGTGGTATTGATGCACTAGCAGCAGATGCATATTTCACTTCCGAGGTAGCAGTTCGTGACAGAGTTGGGGCGACAACTGTCTGATTTACTGCTCCTGAATTACCAATGCTATTCGTACTTGGCTTTCCATGCAATCCAGCATTTGCTACACTCGGTGATGATACCGCTCGTCGAGATGATGTTGATGTAACACCTGCAGAAATGATATTGTTCGTTACTCCTTGCTGTGGCGCTAATGGGGTTGTTGGTGTTGGAGTGACTCCATTAGTTCCATCTGCATGTAACTGCTTCTGTTTCTCAATATCTTTACTTAATTCCATTGCTAAATCTTCCAGTGAAGTTCCTTCTTCCTTTACTGGTATTGGTTCAGCATCAAAATCAATTTCATCTTCCAAACTTAATTCATCATAAATTTCTTCATCTTCAGCAAAATCTGCATCTTGATTAGACTCAACATAGTATTTAATATCATCTTGTAAGTTCATTACTGATTCTGGTAATAAAGTGCCATTGTCAACCATCCGTGACATGATTTCCAATTTGGAAATATGCCATTTGTGACGATCTAAGGTATCTTCAATTTCTGATATCCTATCTGATTTAGAAGAATCTTTACGACCTTTTTTCATTGTCGATTGTAAACCCTCTTGTTCTGATTCTAGAGTTTCAGTTTGTTGTTCTAATTCTTCCAACATTGAGGATAGAAAATTAGCAGCTTCAGCTTTTTCTTTTTCTCGAGGATCTGATCGATTAAAACTTGTCAATCCTTCTTTTGAATAAGCTTTTGTTTTCATTTCCTTTTCGCAAGCTTTAAATCGTTCCATTTCCTGTTCAATCAATCTACGTTGTTCAGTTAATGCTTTCTTATCCTTGATATCATTGCTTCCCATCCAAGTTTTGATTTGATCTCGTAATCGTTGTAACTTCTTGATCTCTCTTTTCAAATCTGATTCCAATTTTTCTTTTTGTGAATGATTTGTTGAATTTTGAACTTTATCATAGATCCCATCGAAAGTTACTATTCCTTCAGCAACCCGCTTGAACACGCGGTCCATTTCTCTGAATGATGTTAGAATGTTCGGGCAAAGTTTCGCTAGGGTGGTAGATGAAATCATTGGAGGTATTTGAATTGTATGTCAAAATCAACTAATTTCATTTGAATCTCATCACCGAATGTCTTCCATTCTCTCTACCGATCTATATTTAAAACCCAATAAAATAATTACTAAACTCCCAATCAAGGCGACTTCTCTCGCAACAATCGACTCTGCCAAAATACTGTACACTCTAATATATCTATGAACTTCATCTACCACCTCAATCATCACCCTCTTATAACTTACTGTTGAAGTTTCCTCGCCGCCATTGTAATACCCTCTTCTTGATATTTCTTCTATCCAAAATTTCGAACTAAAAACACCTCGACCTGTATCTTTTACTTCTCCAGACCAAAAAAAACCGTCAGTTCCAATCCCAAAACCAAATCTTTACGATCAGCTAAAGGTCGACTATCTCTGTTTGTTGAAATTCAAGAAAAATTACTAAACAATGGTTCAGGTCTTGCAAATGTAGAAAGAACTTCAAGCTATTTTCTTTTCTCTCTTCAAAATCTTAGCCAGAGGTAGTATAAAACTCAGTACAGTATGTTACAAAATGCACGGCTTAGATATACCGATATAGTGATATTCAACAACCCTAAGCCATACTGAAAATAGTAGTGTGAACAAAAAAAAATCATAATTTTATTTCATTTGGAGTGTTCTGTTAATTGATTGTATTATATTTAATCAATTCTAGAAGTAATATAACTTTCAGTTCCGTAGCCTTATTTTATCAATCATTTATACCTTCTAATGGTTCTTTTAACTGGCATATCTAATATACGGCTATTACTTTACATCTATTATAAGAATAACCATCACTTTCAGACTCGTGCAAATATTTTTCCACTCGTTCTATGATTTACATTCAGACGATCCATTACGTCACGATAGATGAGAAGTATAGCTTTGCTTCTGCTTCTACACAGTCCCTTGATTTTATATTATATTGTAATAATATAAGTAATATTTAGCTAAAATTTTAAATGCTAGCAGGTGTTTATAAACAATTATAAACTTCGATTAGTTGTTATGCTATGGTTTATTAATAGTTGTAAAATGTTTATGTTTGTTAGTTTGTTGCATTAAAATAATATTTGATTAACCTATTATAAACTTATTAAATAATTAGTAAGGAATTAATCATAGTCATCACTAATGATTATAACCCCAAAAATTAAATAAATTTTAGAAGATGAAACACAATATTGTAAGTATACTCTCCAATATACTAATCAGGGTTAGGAAACACCCTGATTATCGGTGATTATCAGGGGTAAAGAAATGAATGCGATCTCACCAATGCATGTCAGAATTGAGGTTTGATAAATATCTATTTGATTTTAACAGGAAATAAGAAATATAGATATTAGTGTTAAATTGACACCGAGTGTATATATCGTTATAAATGACATGTATTCAATTGATTATTCGTTTATGACTTTGCAAACCTCTTCTATCCACATGTTATTATGTGCTTGTAACACGCCGGATAGAAATGAAACTTAACAGAATCTGTGTATATTACAATCCCATCCTCGCAATTGGATATTACCTGATGATAATATCCAACGCGTATAGGGCTTCAAGTCTTATAAGAGCAATCTATTTATTAGCTAAATCAAGATAAGATTCCAAACCTAATTTGGGAAGTTTCGGTCACCCAGGGTAGTGAAAATAGGACAGGAAATCGGTGGGAGATATGACCTTTTTATAATTAGTCTTTGGGTTCACCCCCGCAGCGTCAGCATAAAAATGTAGATTTGTGTGCATAAGCCTCTCCTGTCTACCCCCATGGTGTCAACATAAAAATTTGGATTTGTGTGTATAAGAATTCAAAATAAGGTAAAAGGGGCGACATGCCAAGCAACATGAAACGACGAGTGACGTTTAATAAACTAAATCTCCAATAGATATAAGTCAAATGTTAGATTATAACCCCCACTCAACATAAACTGCCCTACACTGCGGAGAGTTGCTCAGATCTCGCTAATTCTGCGCCCATCACGCTTAACTGATATACTCTGAATAAGTTTTGTTAGTAAGAGGGAAACCTTTGCAATAAATCGTCACTGTAGAAGTAAAGTGAAGATCTTACTTTTATGCCAATTGCGATGCTATTTGTAGCGCATAAGATCATAACTTAATTTCTTGCTGTCTATAGATAGTCTGCCAAGTTCCATTTCTTCCGACTAACAACAATTGTATATTTTGCTTCTCCAATATGTCTATGTTTCTGTACTCACGAAGCAGGATAACAAATCTCGGGAAAGTTACTACTACCTTGGTGAAACTTTTGGTCCCTGCAGATAATGCAAACGCATCATACGCAATCATCGAGTTTAAGACTATCAGACGTATCTTCTATTAGAGATTAGCGAGGGTTTATTCCCTGTATCTTTATCTTAGTCTATATATTAGCATTCTGATTAAAAAAAAAAAAAAAAATACTATTATCTTTTCGTGTTTTAATCTAAATGTCAACAATAACATTATAATTTAGTCAACCATCAAATCATTACTGACTTCATGTCTAAGTCAGAGCAGGAGCTCATCAGTAGCCGCTGAACCGCGATCGAGTGAAAAATGTCGATCATCAAGGTAAGGAAATAATCAGTCATATTAGCTCCGAGCCAGGCTAAATTGTCATCATTCTCCACAATTTAATCAAATAACATTCTAATTGTTAAAATTTTAACATATTTTGGATTGACTGGATGACATAGTTGCATAACCTGGGTTTAAATAGTAAACTAGTGTAAATATTTATTGAGAATTCTAGGATTATTGTCATTTTAAGTAAGTTCTTTTGTTGAACCTGAACTATACAAAAGTTCCTCTCAATCGCTCAATCGCTCAATCCTTCAATTCTAACTGGACTAACTCTACAGAATGTATTCTTCACTCAATTTATGGTCAGAAAAACTTAAAAGTTCTACTTTATCAGTCTTACCCTTTGATTTCGTTACTCCTAATGAAAGTAAGGTCGTAGAATCAACTTATTCGATTGACATCCCGAAGTCAATTGAAATTTCATTAAATCAATTTGGCCAATCAAATAACTCTTT
Organism: Sugiyamaella novakii; assembly: GCA_030575175.1. Taxonomy (NCBI): domain Eukaryota; kingdom Fungi; phylum Ascomycota; class Dipodascomycetes; order Dipodascales; family Trichomonascaceae; genus Sugiyamaella; species Sugiyamaella novakii. The sequence continues at coordinate 80,888 of JAJMIH010000018.1, forward strand.
TAATGCTTTATTGAGTGCATTTGCTGTTTTGGTATTCAGATTGACTGGTGATGAAGATGTTGTAATTGGTGCATCAACCAGTGATGGTCAATCGCAATATGTCTTACGAACAAATATCGTCGGTGATACTAAGTTTAAAGATTTATTGAAGAATATTAATGAAAATGAACAATTCGCTAAGGAAAATCCTGTTTCATTGACTGATTTAACTCAATTCATTAAGGAAAATGGTAACGAAACCACTACTCCTCTTCTATATAGAGCATCTCTTCAATTAGGTGAATATGACTCTCATGCTCGTCTCACCGATATTAGTGCATTTATTCAGCCTTCTAATAACAAATTGGTAATTTCTTTCAATTCATTATTATACAAGAGAGAACGTATTATTATTTTTTCTGAACAATTATTAAAGATTGTAAATGAAGCTGCTATGGCTGGTGGTGATCTATCCGTTGGTTCTATTTCATTAATAACCCCCATACAATCAAAGCTTTTACCTGATCCAACTACTGATCTTGATTGGTCTGGATTTAGAGGTCCTATCCATGATATCTTCTCCAGCAATGCAAAGAAACATCCTGAGAGACCATGCGTAGTTGAAACTGCCAATTTCTTAGACTCAGAATCTCAAGACCGTATCTTTACTTATCAACACATTGAAGAAGCATCAAATATTTTGGCTCATCATTTAGTTAAAAGTGGTGTTGTAATTGGTGATGTGGTGATGGTTTATGCTTATAGAGGTGTTGATCTTGTTGTTGCAGTTATGGGAGTACTCAAAGCTGGCGCCACTTTTTCAGTTATTGACCCTGCTTATCCTCCTGCTCGTCAAAATATTTATCTTAGTGTGGCCAAGCCAAATGCGCTTGTTGTTCTTCGTAAGGCTGGCCTTTTAGCACCTGCTGTCACTCAATATATCAGTGATGAACTCAATCTTAAGACTACCGTTCCAGCATTGGAGATTCTTGATGATGGTTCATTAATTGGTGGTAAAATTGAAGGTAATCAAGATGACATCCTTTCTCATGTTCAATCTTTGAAATCGGAAGGTACTGGGGTACTCGTAGGACCTGATAGTACTCCTACTCTAAGTTTTACAAGTGGTTCTGAAGGTATCCCCAAGGGTGTTAGAGGTAGACATTTCTCTCTCACTTATTACTTCCCATGGATGGCAGAAACTTTTGGACTAAGTGAAAAGGATAAATTCACAATGCTTAGTGGTATTGCTCATGATCCTATTCAAAGAGATATCTTCACTCCTCTTTTCCTTGGTGCTAGATTACTTGTCCCCACTAGTGATGATATTGGTACCCCAGGTCGATTGGCTGAATGGATGGGTACTCAGGGAGCTACTGTGACCCATTTAACACCTGCAATGGGACAATTATTATCAGCTCAAGCTACTCATGAAATTCCTTCTCTCCACCATGCGTTCTTTGTTGGAGATATTCTGACCAAGAGAGATTGTATCAAGTTACAAAATCTTGCCCGAAATGTATTCATTGTCAACATGTATGGTACTACAGAGACTCAACGTTCGGTCTCATATTTCGAAGTTGCATCGGTTGCTAAAGATTCCACCTTTTTACAATCTCAAAAGGATATTATGCCTGCTGGTAAGGGTATGCTGAATGTTCAATTACTTGTTGTGAATAGACATGATCGCACTCAAACTTGTGGTATTGGTGAGGTTGGAGAAATTTATGTTCGTGCTGGTGGACTTGCTGAAGGATACCTGAAGCTACCTGATATGACCGCTCAAAAGTTTGTTAACAATTGGTTTGTTGATAATGAAAAATGGGTTGAAGCTGATAAAGCAAAGGCTGCTTCCAATAATGAGCCATGGCGCAAATATTGGCTTGGACCTCGTGATAGATTATATCGTACTGGTGATTTGGGTCGCTATTTACCCGACGGTAATACTGAATGTAGTGGTCGTGCTGATGATCAAGTTAAAATCCGTGGTTTTAGAATTGAATTAGGAGAAATTGATACTCATTTATCAAGATTCCCTCATGTTCGTGAGAACATCACTTTGGTTCGTCGTAGTAAGGATGAAGAACCAGTATTGGTTTCATACATTGTCCCTCATAATCGTAAGGAAACTGAAGAGTTCATGTCTGCTCGTGAGAGTTTAGACGAAGAAGTTGATGAAGACGGTAATAAACCTGATAACGTTGTCAAGGGACTTATTCGCTATAGAAGATTGATCAAGGAAGTTAAAAATTATCTTCGCGGTAAACTTCCCAGCTATGCTGTTCCCACTGTTATTGTTCCTTTGACTAAGTTGCCACTTAATCCTAATGGTAAGGTCGATAAGCCTGCTTTGCCATTCCCTGATACTGCTCAATTAGCAGCGGTTGCTAAGAGAGGTAGTAAAAATGAGGATGGTGCTGCTTCTGATGTTAAGTTCACTGAGATGGAAGTAAAGGTAAGAGATATCTGGCTTGATATACTCCCTCAGCGTCCTTTATCCGTTGAGCCAACTGACAGTTTCTTTGATCTTGGAGGACATTCTATTTTAGCCACAAGAATGATTTTCGATATTAGAAAGAAATTAATGTTAGATGTTCCACTTGGTTTGATTTTCAAAGAACCTACTATTTCTGGATTTGCTAAGGAACTTGAAGTTCTTAGTGGTAATATTGTCATTGATCCTTTCAAGGCCGACGAAGATGCCAAAGAAAGTGACGAAGCCACTTCTGCTTCTGTTGATAGTTATTCTGTTGATGCCGATAATCTCAGTAAGGAATTACCCACCTATCTCTCATTAGATAAACCGTTTGAAAAGTCCACTCCATTAACTATTTTCCTTACTGGCGCTACTGGATTCTTAGGTTCTTTCATCGTTAGAGACCTGCTTGAACGTGACCAGGACATTAAAATCTTTGCTCACGTAAGAGCCAGTGATAAGGAAAAGGGATTTGAAAGGCTTAAGAATTCTGGTATTGCTTATGGTATTTGGAAAGATGAATATGCTTCCAAGATTGAACCAGTTATTGGTAATCTGGAAGATAAGCATTTTGGCCTCGGTGACGATGAATGGTCTAAATTGACTTCTTCAGTTGATTCTGTTATTCATAATGGTGCCCTTGTTCATTGGGTTTATCCATATTCCACTCTTCGTGGTCCTAATGTTATTGGTACTATCAATGTTATGGATCTTTGTACTTCTGGTAAGCCCAAATACTTTACATTTGTTTCCTCTACTTCGGCCCTCGACTCTGATTACTTTGTAGAATTATCAGATACTCTTATTGAAGCGGGTGGGGAAGGTATTCTTGAATCTGATAAACTTGAAGGTTCAAGAAATGGTCTTGGTAACGGCTATGGTCAATCCAAGTGGGCTGGTGAATATATTATTCGTCAGGCTGGTGAAAAACGTGGATTAAGGGGCACTATTGTTAGACCAGGTTATGTTGTTGGTGACTCCACCACTGGTGTAACTAATACGGATGATTTCTTAATCAGAATGCTTAAAGGATGTATTCAACTTGGACAAATTCCTGACATCAACAATACTGTCAATATGGTACCAGTGGATCATGTAGCTAGAGTTGTTACTTCTTCTGCTTTCCACCCTGCTAACAAGGAACTCACTGTTTCTCACGTAACCGGTCATCCAAGATTAAGATTTAATCAATTCTTGAGAGCTCTGCAAAGTTATGGATATCCTGTCGAAGAGACTGATTATGTTCCATGGAGAATTGCTTTAGAAAAGTTTATTGTCGAGGACTCTAATGATAATGCTTTATATCCCTTGTTACATTTCGTTCTCGATAACTTGCCACAAAGTACGAAGGCCCCTGAACTTGATGATCGTAATGCGAGAGCTTCTCTCAAGTCTGACGAAGCTTGGACTGGGGTTGATTTATCTTCTGGAAAGGGTGTTGATCTTGACCAGATGGGTATTTATTTAAGCTTCTTGGTCGCCATTGGTCATTTGCCGAAGCCGACTTCTGAAGGAACACTTAAACTTCCAGAGTTGAACGTCGATAGTTCATTACTAGACAAATTGGCATCTGCTGGTGGAAGAGGTGCTAAGAATTAGGAGGCGGCATAATGTAATATAATTATATAAAAAGAGAAGATATATATTTCTGAAATAAATAGAATAAAAATTATGAACGGTCTTTGAGGCAAAAAGCGACAAAAGATACAATAAGCAAGGCGAACCAAAGACCCAGAAAGCTTAGCGATAACTTAAGATGAGTTCCAGCAATACCATCGAAAGTTTCTATCAAAGTTTGTAAACTGATTATTTGCGGTGAGGTGATTCCAGCGGAGGCGATTGAGGCATTTGAAACTGTTTGTCTCGGAGGAAGTATAGCATTTTCGTTCAATTGAGGATAGATCGCCTCAGAATATGTTAACGTATTCACAGGGATAGTGGATTTAATAGACCAATCAGAAGGGAACGAGGATGAAATATTGGACGATTCAAAGAGAGATTGAAGATTGTTGGACAAATCACTCTCAAATACGGAAAGTACAAAATGGGTTTTATTCAGTGCGTCGGATAGGGTGGTTTGAAGATTAGCATTTGTTTTGATTTGCGCAGAACTGACAGCACTGTTGATAGTGTTAATCAAATCTTTCACCGTATTATTTGAAGCTCCAGAATTACTGAAACCAGTATTAACAATGATTGATGTCTTGGATGCTATCGATAGTACATGGATCATGCTTGACTCACATAAATACATAGTTAGTAAGAAAGCAAAACATCCAAGTAAAAATAATGCCACAGGTGATAAAATGTATGATATCGTCCATCGCACCAAAGTCCTTGTTTTTTCATTTTCAAAAAACAAACCAAGTTTCATGCCAATCCATGATACAGTTGGCTGGGATGCAAATTTAATATTTTCAATTGGATCTTGAAAATTCCCAGGAGTCGTCAGCGCCCTAGCTTGTCGTAATAAGTTTCTCCATAGGAAGAGCTCAAAAAGACCACTTAAAATGATGGCTAAAACTGCAAAACAAGAAAACATAATAACATATGTCTTTCTTAGTTGAGAAATTTGATCAGTTACTTGTTGAAATAATGAGTTTACTGATTTATTGGAATTCGAGATTGGGCAGATTCCGGAATCGGAACTACTAGGATTATAAGCAGGGGTATCTGAATTGTTATTATAATTAATTGAAAGCTTCGTTGTAAATTGACTATTTTGAGTAAAATTGGAAAGTAAATTGTTCAAACGAACAGAAGCATTGGCCGCAATAGAGTCAAATCCAAAATCTGTTTGAGATGCCAAATTTATCAACTCACTGTTTACAGCGAGAGGAAGAGTGATAGAGGAGATATTGTTAAGATTGATATTCAGAATACTACCCAGTTGTACATTGGAAAAGAGTTCGGAATTTCGATTAAGAGAATTTTGAAGTTGTGTTAGAGCATTGGTTATTGATTGGATATCAGCACTAGTTGATGAAACTGCTTTTGTCAATGTGTCGTTTAACCAATTATGAAGGGAGACAGTGGAGTTGGTTGCAGCAGTTAGAGCCGAGTTTGCAGAGGATCTAGCCAATTGATCATAACTATCAGCCAAAACAGAAATGTAATTCGTTGATGAGACTAAAATATTGGATAAAGTGGAGTTAAGGTTCGAAGAAGTTTGAGAATTAACTGCATCCACCTGATTTTGAAGAGATTGTAAGGATGTTTGAGTTAACCATTCAGTTAATTCAAAGGTAATGTTAGATGAAAGTGATGATTGAGATAAAGTGGTACAAGTCAACGCCAAGTATGATTGGACATTGCCTAAGCAATAGTTTAACATCACTGCAAACAAGTGTATATTAACTGCAAGCAAAATGAAAAGTATTGTAAATCTATTGAAAATAACTTGAGATAGTTTTGCTCGAAGAGTTAAATAAGCAGTAGCATCCTCGATGGATTTCGAAGCAACCCAGGTATTCTTGATACGACTGGTAATTCCATTAGTAGGCACAGTGGGGACAGAGTTGGTGGTTTTAGATGGTTTGGTTGATCGTTTCGTCTTCTCAGCAACAGTATAAAAGGATGTTAACGTTGGGGAGCTGTTATTAGTTCTAAAAGTCATTGTAAAGGAGGTATATTATATGAGGAATGAGAAATAGTTAGGCTAGTGGTGTCAATATATACCACTGAAAAAGCATCTTCTCAAAGCTCAGCTAGTTTCATGATTAGGATAGAAACTACACACGCCGCTTATCTGCCTATTTTCCAGGCAATATGAAACGCAGATGATCAGCAGTTTTAGAATTTATTAAATTGTGCATGGTTAAGATGTATTAAAATATTCCAGGAATTATTGCATATCTAGGAAGATGGAGATATTCATCGTTGCCGAATTTCATATCATAAAACGATTTCGACTGTTCAGCAGATATAGAGAGATTAACTGTAACCCATATAAATGCCAGCCATAGGAGAACATTTCTTATATCAAGAAGAACAAAACACAAGTAGATTCCCAATTCCATAAAATAATGCGGACAGGAAACAACACGAAACATTCCTCTTTTAGGGACGGAATATTTTATAAGAGATGCAAGGTATTTGTGACACCATGATTGATAAATTGAGCATATGCAGAAGATACCCACTGCCAATATGTCGAGTGCAGCTATTTCTGAAACTTTTTCTGATGAGGTACTCCTAATGATACCTTCTCGGACAGCAATTCCCATGCTAATATAAAAAGAAATGCCTACTAGATAATGCGAAATATGAATTCGGGCGGTGTGACTCATTTTCTCAACAAAAAGACATTCAAAGAGTCGTCTGATTGACTGTATGACAAATAGTATCAAGGGAAGCTTGTGCTTCAAGAATGCCTCATTGACATCATCAACTTTTGATACCTCAACCTCAACCAATAATGCAGTAGATATAATAGAGCTTACTATATAGAAATGGGTGAACCAAGATTTAGGGACCGTCAAGGAGCTTAAAAAATTCAGCAAGACTTTAATTGGCGTCGATATCGCATTGGCACGTTTCTTTCGATGAAGACTTAACACCTTTCCATAGTATAAGAATTGATTTAACTGAGGAAATACTCTAGCAATTATTACAGCCAAAGTTGCAGAAATGAAGTACATATATGCCAGTATTATCAGTATACTCATATGATTGGATTTGTTTGATGTTTTGTTTTGTATCTTCTATAATTCCTGCCCGAGTATTGTTGACTGGCACAGCCGTACTGCTACATCCATTTCTTGTTATTCTCTTATCTCTTATTCTTATTCTTTGACAACTCTTTAGCTTATCCTCAATTCAATGCTATTTACTTCTATCTATTCCGATAATCTGTATTTTGGTACTCTTAGTTCCTTGAGATAGGAATTGGTTTTATCGCATAGCGCTTTTGCTTTTAAGGTGACTTAGCAACTTCACCAAATATTTAAATATCATGCGCGCGCGTAACTCCTAAGGAAATTTCAGGGGTACAAAAATACCCTGATCGAGTTATATGATCCGAATTCCGTCTAATAGCCTATTAGAAGAAAATCATTTTAAAATAAAAACAAAGAATAGAATAAATTATTTAATTAGCTTCAATAACGCCTAATGATTGAATTTGTTCTGATGAAATGTTACCCATATAACTAGATGTCTTGATTGATCTTAACAGGTGCTCAAGTTTTTTCTTCTCTGATTGAAGTTGCTTGATCTCTTTCATATGTTTAGAATTCATTTCCTGAGTGATTTTTCGGAACTCATGACGAAGAACGCTTACACTAACTGGTTCATTTGATGCAGATGAAGCACCTTCTGGTACTGTAGAAATTCTAAGAAGACTTCTCTTGGCAGGGCTGTTGGATATGGAGTTATTCGTATCATCACCACCACCACCAATCATAGACACTCGTTTATCTAACGAACTATTGGAAGCTTGGAATAGTTTATTTTCTAAATCATGAACTGTCCTCTCAAGTTTACTACGTTCAGACTCATAATCGACTGCTTGTCGGGTAACTTCTTCTAAACTTCGTACAACAGATTCTAATTCAGAATGAAGGGCATCACATCTTTCCTTCCATTCTTGTACTCTTTCTTCATTTGCGGTAAGTTCATTTTTTAATTGCTGAATTTCTGCTTGGGATGAGAATTTTGTTTCTTGAATGTTTGTTTTAAGGTCGACATTCTCAAGTTCCAATCGTTCTAATTCAGCTCGATTTGTTTCATAAGATGTAGTTAATGATTCAACTTGTTGTCGTAAAAGAGATTTTACTTTTGTAGAGGGAGAATTAGGTGCAGGTTGGTCGGAATCATGTTCAGTGGATGTGATTTCTGGAATTACAATAGCGGTATCTGATCGCTTTGTTTCACTGATATTTTTCTTCAAGTTATCATGAGAATGTTGTAAACTTTTTAAATCGTTCTGAAGCTGCTGATTAGATTCTTTTAGTTGATTATGGTTATTTTCTGATTCTTTCAATTTATCATCATATTGACCTTGAAATTCATGTAATGTTTGTAATGCAGTTATTCTTAAATCATCAAAATTCTTATATTGACTAGGATGAATTCGTCTGGATTGATCCAATGAATGTAGTAATTCAGAAAGAAGATTACTAAAATTTTCATTCTGTTCTTGAGTTAATTTTAAAGTGGTTTTCGAATGGTTTAATTGGTCAACTAAACGACAGCATAAATCATAGATAAAATCAAGTTTCTCATCTTCCACTGGTTGTCTTGGAGATGTTGTTTGACTGGAAATAGTATTATTGAGGATGGAAATGATTTTATCTATTTTAATAGAATTCTCGGCATTAGAATAAGGTGATTGTGGAGGAGATGGGAATGAATTAGAAGTCCTTTGATTTAGAAGCATACGAGAGGTAGCAGTTTTGGTTGTAGTTGGTGATGTAGGTTGCTGTTTGTTCGTAGATGAAAAAATATTTGCTGAAGAGGACTCTGAACCAGGATGCGTCAATGCTAAAATTGCTACATGATGTTTCAAAATTTTACTGTTAATTTCATTTTCAGTTTGTGTAAGTTCGAGAGATTGATTTTTAAGACTATTAATTTTCGAATTTGATATTTCAACTTCATCATCAGCTTGTTTAGATAATCTTTTCTTATCTTTTGATGAAGAAGAATTGAAAAGAAAAGATTTTCTTTGATTTGACCCAGTTGAATTACCTAGTTTAGATATTGATAAAGCAGCATCTCGAAGTTTAACTTCCATAGACAATTTATGATTTACATCAGTCAATCGATTTTCCACTAACATTAATTCCTTTTTTAAATCTTCCAACTCTTGATACGACAAAACATGAAACCCTTTTGCATCAGCAATGGAAGCTTGAACATTGAAATGTAAAGCTACTGGATCATGAATGTTAACCTGTGGGGATACAATAAAATAATCAGTTTTAGAAATATCGACATTATAATGAGGACTAGAAGTGGATAGTTTTTGACTTGGTGGAGCGTCTAAATATTGATCAGCAGATTCAGCATTTTCAAATGCATTATAAAGAGATGAAGAAGAAGATGGTTGAAACTGGATATATTTTTGATATTCAGCATATTCCGGATATAATTCTGTTTCAGATTGATTTGTATAAGGACCAGACATGATTAATTGTGGGGTAGAAGTAAAGGGGGAGCGGGTAAGAAGTAAATGACGGGGTAATGGCAACTGCCGGGCTAATGGATAACCTGCGTTAACTGAATACTAACAATAGATATACAATATTCTACCTATAATCGAGTTAGTTATTAAGATGAATATCTTTTACCATTAATTTAATCGTTCTTTAGCCACGTAACAATCTTATTCTACACTGCCCTTAAAAGTAGTTTTATATCAACCCCTTAAAATATCACTTATCACTTACCTATTATGAATGGTTCAATCAAATAAATAACTGAAATATTATTATGATCAATACGAGATCTGGATCCCAAACCAAAAATAATCTAATTAAATAATAAAATTATATTTCGTCTCTCTATCTGGTAAACCTACTAAACCTACCTTACTATTAGATTAGATTAATTATAGTTCCTGAAAATAGATCATTGACTAACTCGATTGATAAAATATTTCAATATATCGAGGTCAATCTTCCTCACTTCCACGTCTTGCCTCCGGCGGCTGGGCTCTGCCCAGACCCGTTGCTCGCTCCGCTCGTTCTCCGGTGACCCTCTCCAATCACCGCCCTTCCTTGCTATTTCCCCACATCCTCATCACCATCTCCAGCTGATCCATCATCAGAGTCTACTCTCCCCGGCCGGCCCAAGGGAGACGGCTCCCATCCTAAACCCACCCCCTCCAAAACCGGATTCTCAATTAACCCCCAAATTCAACAAAATCCATCCCATAGATAAAAATATTATTTCACTATATTGTGGCTCAAGATAAGAATAATATCAACGTCATAAAATCGATATTGACAGGTGATTATTCCACTGCCGAATTAGCCGTACATGTCAGTGACCACTATCCTACGGAGAACGGAATTCACTGCTATTGCTACCTCTACCGTATTGCCACACGGCTACGATTCCGACCGCCATCTACCGCTACTACCACGCTATTATTACTACTATCATACTCACCCACCTCTGTAACATGTTTCAAGCAAGCATTCCACTTGACCCACAGTCACCCACAATCACCCACAATCACCCACAACCACAACCACCCACAACCACAACCACCATTCCGAGTTTATCCGTACGCAGGGATAAAATCTGCATACCCGCTTGCATTTTCCGGCCCGCGCGCTTAAGTTTTTTTTTCAAGATCAGCCCATCCACCCTACAACTTTATCCCATCTAACCTATTTCGTACTCCCCTAATTCAATAACCGGTTGTTATTGTACTTGTACCTTATGCACTAGCGTTGCATTATTGATAAGCGTTTTATGCACCATATCTACACCCTTGCTTCAATGTCTTACTGTGACAATCTGAAAGAGTGGCTGTAAACTATCAAAAATTTACTTGCTAAATCATCTGAACAAAGAATGATAGTTGCATTATTGCAATGATGTAATAGAATTTACTAGCTCTTATCTACTCTAAATACTTTTACTCTTTAGTTACCTTCCATCCCTTTACTCCCTCTTCTCTCTCCCTTGCCCTCTTCCCTGCCCATCCCACATCCATGCACAATAGACGCACAATGCACTTCATCTAATCACCCTCGACAAACCTTCATTTCTTCCAGTAGTCCGGATATCTTGCCCCTTTCAACCCCACTATAAATATTTAATTGAACTCTCACTATTTAGGATAGAAGGATCAAAAATACACTCCTTTCAACGGGTCAACGGCCCTTTTCGCGGGGTATCAATTCCCTTCAACTTCACTACTTCACGATCGATCAAAACTAACAGCTGTAGGCCGTTTTGCTGCTTTCTTGTCAGATCTTAACTTCCAGCCGTACTCCCAAAACGTTAATCCCATTGTTCAGCGTCACCACTCGTGCAACACCACCCAACCCACTCTCTACCACACTCTACCACACCACCACCCAACCTCTACCACACCACACCACACCACACCACCACATAACGCCGCCCAAATTGAAATTTCTTTGTTTATTTTATTAAGGCTTTGCTTTTTTAACTTATCAAACATGTGGTTTGGTGAACTAAAATGTATATAAATAGAGGATTCATCTTCCTGAATAAATTTTTTATTTCTTTCATCATTCAATAATTGAATAACATCTATCCTAATCCTTTCTCATCTAATCCTTATTATTACTAACAATGTCTCCAACTATACCTAAAACTCAAAAGGCTATGGTCTTTGATAAAAATGGTGGACCAATCGAATATAGAGATATTCCTGTCCCAACCCCTGCTTCAGATCAAATTTTGGTCAATGTCCTCTACTCTGGCGTTTGTCATACCGATCTTCACGCCTGGAAAGGTGATTGGCCTTTACCAACTAAATTACCTTTAGTTGGTGGTCATGAAGGTGCTGGTGTTGTTGTTGCTTTAGGTAGCAATGTTACAAACTTCAAAGTTGGTGATTATGCTGGTATTAAATGGTTGAATTCTTCTTGTTTAGGTTGTGAATTCTGTATCAAGGGTAATGAATCTAATTGTGGTTCTGCTGTTTTATCTGGTTATACTCATGATGGTTCTTTCCAACAATATGCTACTGCTAATGCTATTCATGCTGCTAAGATTCCTCAAGGAACCAATCTTGCTGCTGTTGCCCCAATTCTTTGTGCTGGTATTACCGTTTATAAAGCCTTGAAGGTTTCTGATGCAAACCCCGGTGAATGGGTTGCTATCACTGGTGCTGGTGGTGGTTTAGGTACTTTGGCTATTCAATATGCTAGAGCAATGGGTTTTAGAGTTCTTGCTATTGATACTGGTGCTGCCAAAGAAGAAATCTGTAAAAAACTCGGTGCTGAAGCTTTTGCTGATTTTAAGAGTCCTGATTTATCTAAACAAATTGTTGCTGCTACTGAAGGTGGTCCTCATGCTGTCATTCACGTTGCTGTTGCTGAAGTTGCCATTACTCTATCCACTGAATACGTTCGTCCTGCCGGTACTATTGTCCTTGTTGGATTACCCGGTGGTGCTTACGTCAAATCTGAAGTCTTCTCTCATGTCGTTAAATCAATCAATATCAAGGGTTCTTATGTTGGTAATCGTGCCGATACCGCTGAAGCTCTTGATTTCTTCAACCGTGGTTTAGTCAGTTCTCCTTACCAAGTTGTTGGCTTATCTGAACTTAATGATGTGTTTGAAAAGATGTCTGCTGGTGAAATCGTTGGTCGTTATGTCTTGGACACTTCCAAGTAAACCAATCATTAGCTATTGTTAGTATTCTGTCATTTAGCTACAATCTATTTTTTATTCTCCTTCTCTCTCCCACTCTGTCGATCAGGGTCTTCCCTGCATGCCTCCGGCGGCCGGGCTCCGCCCGGACCCGTTGTGTTCGCTCCGCGAACATTGTTTACGCCTTCTCACTTACCTGAAAACTACCTCGCAGTCTTCGAGTCAGAATCCGACCTCAAGGCCTCAAGGTCTCATCACCTAAACGTTCCGGAATATGAAGTTCAGGTAAATTTCAACTGGATCCCACCCCTATATATACTACTCTTAACAAGGAATCACTATTCAAAATAACAACTACCTTAATGGCACTCCCAAACGATCGACAACACCTTACTGGTATTTCTAGTCATAAATAACTTCATTTCTACCTATTACGTGCACTAATAATCTAACAAAAAAACACATGACATTTACGATTCGTTTACGTTTTCGCATTTACAAAGATTTTTCAAGAGCAGCAAGAGCCTCCAAAGAAGGATCAAATTTAGCAGCTTGAGCAGGAGTTAAAGTTTCACTAAGAGGAGGTCTGCAGACTTCACTTTGCTTAGCATAACCAAGAGCCTTAGCAATGGCATATTTGGTACCAATAGGTCCATGAGAAACAACAACCTCTTCAGCCTTGGAAACGAGGTATTGGATCTTTTGAGCCTCACGGAAGTTACCCTTAAGAGAAAGGTCGAACAACTTAACAACAGACTTGGGGAAAGCACCGGAGATAGCATCGATAGTAGCGGTGATACCAACAGAAATGGCAGGAAGTAAAACTTGACCAAGACCAGTGAAAGTAGTGAAATTGTTGGCTTGGACCTTCTCATCAAGAGCTAATTGAGCATAGTGAGAGACATTACCGTGTGAAAGCTTAACACCGACAATATTGGGGTGAGCAGATAATTCAACAAGAGTTTCTGGCTCGATGTTCAAACCGTTTGAAACACCTGGGAAGTAGTAGATAACAATTGGTAAAGAAGAAGCATCAGCAACAGTAGTGAACCATTCCTTAATAGAACCTTGAGTAGAAGAAGGAGCGAAATAGTTAGGAGCAAGAGCCATAGCGTAAGTAGCACCAGCTCTCTTAACAGCCTCGATTTCCTCAATAGTATCTTCAACACCATTGTGAGCAACACCAGCGTAAATTTCAAATTGAGAGTGACCCAAAGCAGCCAAACCCTTCTTAACACCAGCGATAAGTTCAACTCTTTCAGCACGAGTTAAATGGATCATTTCACCAGTTGATCCGAGTAAAACAACACCCTTGATACCATTTTCGGCCAAGAAAGCGGCGTGCTTAACTTGGGTATCGAGGTCAAGTTCATATTTACCCTTTGATCCAGACTTGAAGAAAGTAGGAACGGGAGTGTAAACACCAGGAGCAGGAGCAGCAGGAATAGTCATTATGAATAGAAGATGTGAGTTTACAAAAAAATATTTGATGCTTTAAGTGACTTTGATTAGAAAATCTTTTAATAAATTCAAACAAATAGTTGGGGGTAAACTTAGGTTTAAATACCCGTAGGTTGATACACCCCCCACGACAGTATTACGTGGGGTTCAGCATGATAAAACGAAAAGTGGGGGTATAGTAATAAGCAGAATTTTTTGACGAGGCTAAATTGCATATGTGCATGGCGGGGGGGATGGCCGTTAACAAATTAGGCAAATGAGTGGTTAAATGATATACCGAGTAGTTAAATGTGGCACGGAGTATTTCCTCCCACGTAATTCTTCCGCCGACGTCCATTTAAGCATATGCTTGCCTAACGTGGGGATGAAAATATGGGGGATGAAAATCAGGGGGAAGTTTCGGAACAATCCCCGCGTAGAAGTTCCTGTTGATACTGGTTCGTGGACGAACGAGCGCAGCGAGCAACGGGTCTGGGCGGAGCCCAGCCGCCGGAGGCAGACTGACTGCGAGTACCACTTTCTGCCTCCGGCGGCCGGGCTCTGCCCGGACCCGTTGCTCCGCTCCGCGGAGGGTGTAGGGGTTCCTGGCAGTACCGGTTCGTGGACGAGGCAGTAAGGACATGAGACGGTATATGACTCAAGTCAATATGATGTATATGGACCGAATGGTGGTGACAACGGGGTTGGTGAAGAGGTTAGTCGCAGTCGGCCTGCCTCTGGTGCCGGCTGGGCTGTTGCTCCGCTCTGCGGAGAGGTTCCTGGCAATACTGGTTCGTGGGCGAACGAGCGCAGCGAGCAACGGGTCCGGGCAGAGCCCGGCCGCCGGAGGCAGAAAGAGAGAGTGAATAAAATAATACATTGCCATTAACTCGTTGTGAGATTTCCTTGGTCACACCATCCATGGACTGGAAGACATGACAGATATTTACACCAGGAACAATGACCACCTCCATTTTGAAACTGCTTGATCAGAGTGATGAAATAGACAAGTGCAAGTACTATACATGCTATTCGTACTAAGACCCAGATGTACCATGATAAAGAACGACCTCGGAAATGATCGTTAGGATGCCGCCAGTCAAATGATGAAGCTCGTAGTTTGGTGCCTTCTTGAGGGTTGGTGATAAACCCAGAACTAAGACGAATTTTCAATGGAGATCGTAGGATGGCTGTGCCAGTTAAAATACCCATTGCAAACCCTCCAATATGAGAAAAATTATCTAAGCCAGGCAATAACCCCAAAACAAAACTGATGATAATCTCTCCAATATGAATAGCTAAATTTCTCTTGGGTGATGCATATAATTGCCAATTAAATAATAAATCAAGCAAATCAATTGCAATAACACCAAAGAGAGATCCACTGGCTCCAGTACTGGCAATACCATCGGGGGTGAAATTACCACCAAGGACAAATCCAGCAATACCAGATGCAAAATATACAATGAAAAATCGAATAATTCCAATCTCTTTTTCTAACTCAGTTCCTAATTTTAATTGTAATAATAAATTAAACCCAATATGAACAAATCCAGCATGAAGAAATATAGGGGTAATAAATCTCCACCATTGATCAGGGACCTGTGGGGGAGGAGGTAATCCTCCCATTCCACATAATTCACTCAATGAACATACATTTGTATCAACAGAGGTGGAGTTAGGACAAGGATATGCTAAGTCAGTCAAATCAGTAAGATTTTGGATGTAATGCATGCATGGAGTGAATCGCGCACCCATATTTATCATCACATATGACGATGGGCCTATCATGGGATTAAAAGATGGTGTGGTTTGAATTGGAGATCCTGTTAATATTCCCATTCTAACTAATTCAGCTATAAATACACTGATCTGAATCAGACTAACTGTCCAACAAAACCATGGAAGTTTAAGCCATTTGACTTTATTCAATCGTTGACCAACTGTATTGCGATTCATAAGTCCAGCTGACGAATTGGATCGATTATGAAGAGGACTCCCTCTTACTCGATCATTATAATCTTCTTCTTCATCTTCATATAAGATTGGTGGAGGAGGTGGTGGGTGTCTTGTAAATCTACCAAACCCTTTATTTCTAGCATCATAATAATCATCATCTCTAGGAGGTGGTGGAGGGGGTTTATCTGGGTCATAACTGTTGTCGTCGTAATAATGAAAGACTTCATTACGATTAAATCGATTAAACGATTTACTAGGATTTCGATCATCATAGTCAAATATTAAATCGTTACTTGTATTTGCACGAGAAATAGAAGCTCCTAATACTCCCATACCAGCATATTCTTCATCATCTGCGTTTACTATACTCTCCCTACTAACTCTACTTAACCTACTCCACCTAAGATCTTTTGGTGGTGGTGGTGGAGCATCAGGAGAAGTAGTATAACTAGTAGTATTTGTATTTGATCTTTTAATATTAGAGTGATCATCTTTATTTTCATAATAGCTATCATTGAAATGAAATGAATCGGATCTGGAGTTATCGAATTTTAATGGCGGGTCATGAGGAGGTGGAGGAGGTGGTATATCAGATATTCTCCTGTTAAAGGGATTATCATCATCATAATCGATTTGATTAAAGTATTGCCTTGAATTCGCTGATCTATGAAATGGTCTATTTTGGAGAGGAATATTATTAGAAGATTCTGACTCTTCTGGGTTGTAGTAATAACTCATGAGGGAACGGGGTGGAAGGGAGCGGAGGGAGGAAAGGGCGAAAGAACGTGAATGATTGAAGCAAAGTAGAGTGAATGTGTAGTAAGTCTAACTTAGATGATAATAATGAAACGTAATTTCTAATAATAAATATGATATCGTATCGATCGCTACGTGACTGGAATGTTTGTTTTCCTGTTTTGTCAAAAATTCTCAAAAATAATTATAATTCTGGCCTATCTTCGTACGTTCAAATAAGCCCATTCATGAACCAAAAAATTATTTATAAAAAATTAATCTCAACTCCAATTTAACTCATCAAACTAATGCTAATAATATCCTAAGAGGCTATGCTATGAACGTAAGGGTAGTTTGACAGTTGGAAGGGTTAGGTTATTTATTGTCTATGACATTGCTGTAACGAGCGAGAGAAACCTTGCGAAAGTGAAGCTCTAGCATTTGTAGCCATAATTCAGCCGCCGATTAGAGACTGTACGAGTACGCGAAGAAGCAGAAGCATTATAACGGTGGTATTAGACGCGGCACTGTAAGAAATATCAATTAATAGTTTTCTGATATGAGTTGTCCCTGTCATGTATAGATAAAGTAGATATATAAGATATATCAAACGTTATCGAATATCCTATTTACTCTACATCTTACATTACCCCCACGCGCCCTTCCTACCCCCTTCAAACCCCCGCAACCCCCACCATCCATATTACAACATTTTATTAATAAAATATTTAATGTACACAAACGAGAACATAAAACGACTTTAAAACAAAACTAACAAACAAATCATTTTTCTCATTAAAATTTTGAATAAACTTTTCAACTTTTTTTAACCCCCTATTCAAATCATATTCTTATTATGCCTTACGGAATTCACTCAATACTGGGTATATAGCCTCAAAAGCAGCATAAATCTCCTCCCTCTGTTTAGCACCCGTAAGAACAATCTTTCCAGAAACAAAAATTAATAACACAATCTTAGGTTTAACCATACGATAAATTAAACCAGGGAATAATTCAGGCTCATAAGAACTGAAAGTACCGTGACTGAATGCCAATCCTTCCAAACGAATAGGAAACTTAACATCACAACTACCAACAATATTTTGAATCTTAAAATCAGTAAACTTAGCATCAAATCCAAGTTTTTGAATAATTCTAGCATATTTACGAGATGCTAATTTCGAATCATCTTCACTCTTTGCACCAGTAACAACCATTTTACCAGATGCAAAAATAAGTGCAGTGGTCTTTGGTTCACGAATACGCATAATAACAGCAGCAAAACGCTTTTAGTTGTTAGTACCACATCACGCTATCCCTTGTCACTTAATCACCTACCTTTGGATTATACTCGGCATTACGAGCATGAAGTGCAATTGTTTTCAAATCCAATCGACAATCCAAATTAACAGTAGCTACAATATTTTGTAATGTGGGTACAATTCCTGAAGCTGAATCATCATTACCATCAACTTCAGTTTTAATATCTTTTTCATCATTTTTTAATGATTCAACTGCACCAGGAAATGATAATGAAGTTGGAGAGACAAAAGCCTTAGCTTGAGCTGCGGTTGTAGGAACTGCCAGAGTCTCCATATTAATAATTTTTAGAAAAAAATGCGAATATTAGCAATTAATCAAGAAGATAGGAGCAAACCAAGCACCTTAAAAATTAAACAAAAAAAACACGAAACCACGAAATCTACCGCAAAAAAAATAGAGTAAGAACAAATTAATGCAACCCTATATATAAATAAATAAAAAAGTTAATAACGAAATAATCACTATTCTTTTTCTATTGATTCCTTTTATTTCACCTTCTGTTAGTGTAGAATTATCAGTCAATTATCAGTCAGTTACCACAATAAATCTATCTTTGTGCTAATTGATACTATCTGATAATAAAAGATTTAATAAAAGAGAATGAATGAGTTCCTTTTTAAAATAAAAAAAATTTAATAAATAAAACAAGCAAAAAATTGAAAATGATAATCAAAATATAATCACACGTGACACTAATGCGCTGCGATCTTGATTATCTTTCTTTTGTTTCGCTAGTTGCTAGTTGTATAAGGTTAGGGCACGTTTAAATCCTTTTTTTATTTTCAAAAAAAACTCCCGACGGGCGGCGGGCCTGCTCTTTATATATTCGTGAACTTTCAGGGTTAGGAAAACGAAAAAGAAACCAAAAGAATAAAAAATGATAAAGCCGCACATAATTTGTCGCCGTGATCTTCCCAAATAGGATTGATAAAGGATAAGCAAAGGAAGATTTGATAAGGAGAATAGCGAAGCAGGTATGGATAGAAATGTGGCGACGGGAGTAATCTGATTAATAATACGGCACACAGTTGGAGTATTCCATTACATATCCCTTTACTAGCAACTTCATTGGTTGTATAGAAAGCTTAATAAAATACTCTATCATTCTTCTTGGATAAGGGTAAGGTCTTTGTTTGATAGGCGGCTTCTAACTAAATCTATCCAGTTTTTTATGCAAGATTTCGTATTTGATTCATGTAACTTTGCCTCCCAGGCTAGGGTAGGGGTTGGTTATAAGGGTCTTCATGATCTCGGTGGAGTATTTAGATGGAACAGGGTCAGTTGGGTTGTTTGAGAATTTCTATTTCTAATATATCGAGGGTTAGAGCTGTTTGAGAAGGTAGTGGTTGTGGTTGTGCGTCAGATGAACTTATAGCGGTATATGAATGTTAAGAAGATTATCTATAGGCTGATCAAATGTATATATAATAACAAGATATATAATAATGAAATAGGTTGTATATAGTTAAGATATGTTTTGATTTTTTTCATGATTTTGAAGGAAAGAAATGAAAGAAGAAATGATCGTATTTTTGAATACACCAGTCTTATTCACTAGGTAAGTAGTCTTATGATTTTACTATTACGAACTTATCGATATAACTATACTATCACTCAGACCCTGCTTAATGCAACAATACCCTTTCCACTATCAGACCCTACGTAAATACCAAACTACCCACCGTATATACTACCATACAACAGTCTTAATATCATCACTAACGATTATGATCATACGATAGACACTATTAAACCAGAGAAGCAATTAATCTATATTTATATCTCTGCAATACCATACCTTCAAAAGATAGAAATTACGTACTGCAACACCATCATTCCCTCCACAATAGTAGTACGATTAAAGCCTCCAACTGTTCCGTCCACTACACCACTACACTTTAAACCCCTTTTTATTCTCTCATTCTCTCATTCACACTTGCTGCCTGACCTCAACTCTATACTCTACTCTACTCTAACAAATCATCACCACCCTAACCACAATTTACCCCTGCTGATTCAAGCTTCGGAGTCTAATATCAATCACTCATCCGACTCAAACCCATCAACATTATTCTTATAGAAATAAAAATAAATACTTAACGCGAATGGCAATTAAACCACACCTTATCAAAATATGGAAAAATTACCCACTGCAGATATAAACTTACTCTCAGTCGCTAATGAATATATCAAACAATTGAAATTTTTCTCTGGGTCACACCCTATCCGTCAACAATTAATCGATCTTTCTATCGCTCTTCTTAAAACTTTCCTACAAGATACAAATAACAAGGTACCTGTTGAATCATTAATACCTATTTATATATCATTAGGTCGATTACTTGTGATTGAAGATGATTCAAAAAAATATATATTACAAGATGAAACATCAGAAATCATTCAAAATGGCATCTTACTCTGTCAAAGAACTAAATTATTTGATAAAGAATGCCAGTTAACCATCCTATCTATTCGAGTTGCCCATGCAAAAGGTAACATAAAAACTGGCCTATCTTTGATTAAATCATATTATGAACATCATGAAAAGTTAATTAATTCAGAAATATCTATTGAATTTGCTACTCAAGCTTTTGAGAAACGTTTGGACACAAATTTTCATCATAATGACACAAATATTGGTGAGCATGTGTGTAAAGCGAAAAAAATTATCCCCCTAACAATCAATTACCTTTATTTATTAATATTTTTAGGAATTGAATTATTTCCCAATAATCAAGCTTGTCTTGATCGATTAAAAAACCTTCAAGAGTTGAAGCTTATTAATTATGTCCCTCAAGGAATTAACAATGCGAATGATGAACTCATAAATAAGGCAGTTCTTGGAATAAATAAATCAGTCCCACCAACAATCAGAGCATTGAGTTATATCATGAGATCATATTTATTAATTAAAACGGGAAAATTTGATGAAGCAATTAAGCTGCTTGATGATTTCGAAACAAATCCGTTTTTCAACACATCACCACCTAGACCATCCGGAGAAGGTGGTACTAATGGTAGTCATGTAATTCTATCGGACGGATCCCAATTTCAAATCTCAATTATGTATTATACAGGAAGGATAATGTGCCAAATCTATCAAACTGGAAGAGATTATAACGTTAGAATAAGAGAATTGAGGAACCAATTCATTAATTGTATAGAGTTATTCAAAGATCACTCCAACATTCATAGCAGCTCTTCTCTGGGTAAGTTTCGCTATAATAATCAATTGACAAGTCAATCAAAAGAAGCATTCAAATTCGTAATTGAATGGAACAATTTTGGATTCATTCAGTACTCCAACTCTCAAAATATTGACAATCTACAATCATTTGTAGGGAGTATTCTATCTTGGCTAGGTGGATATCCATTTGAATCTGTTAAATTGCTAGATTTGCTTGCCGTTCAATTTGATTATTTATACAATGGGCAAGATCCCCAAGAGCCTGGAAAGATACATCCGTTAGACCCGAATGGTCCACTTCCATTAGCATTTGCAATCAAATGGTTACAATGCTTATCGAGGTTTAATCCTACCGAACCAAAGCTACACGAAGTTCCAGGATTGGTGGATACATTGTATAATATTTTTGAAAACACGAACGAAAACGAAGGCTATGCATATCATTGTAAACTACTAGAGGGATTGTTTATGCAGTGCTTAGGATATTATTACCAAGCTTTTCTACAATATGGTGATATTATGGCTGCTGCGAATGAATTTTTAACTGTAGCTCCGAAAGATAGAGAAAAGTGGATCTCTCAAAACCGTCATAGCGAGATAATTGCATTGGCGATCATTAGTTCATTTGAATTACTAGGACCTGATAACAATAACAACCAGGCCTATCGGGAGTACATGAATACTTATGTTAATACGAGCAACAATCAGATGATCTCTCGTCTGTGGACACTGGTCACATTTAGTAGCGCATCTATTATAGATGACTCGGTTAGAAGAGGTTATCATTCGCAGCAGCTTATGAACAAGACATATCTTGCAAAGAATAAAGATGACGCCCCTCCAAATCTAACAGATGTGATTTGTTATTATATACTAGGGAAGTATCGATCGAGCAACGAAAAGTCTTTAAAGTTCAGCGAGTATGTTAGTAAATTTGCTTACAAGTACGCACCGGAGATATGGAAATTACTACTGGGACCAGTTCTTATCGAGATATATTCAGTAACAGGCAAACAAAAGTTTGCAGAAGAGCAAGCGCATAAAGATGATTTAATATTTCAAAGAATTCGGCCCAACTTACTAAGTTACCATGAGCATTATAAAGAAGATGGACCAGATTTTAAATGGAATTGATATATAATGATCTCCGCGGAGCGGAGCAACGGGTCTGGGCAGAGCCCAGCCGCCGGAGGCATGATGATGAATAAAAATAAATATTTAAGCATAAGTGTTTACATATGCAAGTACTTCGCCTCTAAGAGATGCGACATTCATTCTATCCATTCCATTGTTACGGGCATTTTGGACATCTTCAAATTCATCCAATTGACTTCGAAGTTCACTTTGTTTTTTCCAGTAGGCGCTGTATTTGTTACGGTAGTGATCTGACTCGCTGACCAACGATCGGAAACTAATGATAGTTTGGAACTTGCCTAGACCTTCTACTAAATCGTTTCTTGCATTAAGAAGTCTTTTGTCGATTGGTTCAGATACGTCGTATATACGTCCAGTGCCGCAAAGATAGAATAAGGCGGCAAGTGAGATGTTATATCCAAGAAGTATATAACCACGGAACTCAAGTCGGCGCCAGTAAAACCAGTCAACGGATTTGTTGGACACGGCAAGAAGGTTACGAGAGTATGGATAGCTGAGATATCCATAGATATCGTAGGCAGATAATGCGAGAAGTATAGAAACAGCGTAGAATCGAAACTGTCTGGTTTGTGGCACCCACAGAGAAGTTGTTAACAATACAATCGCTCCATTTAAAACGTACGGCCAAAGAATCTCAGGTAATAAATATCCAATAAACGAAAAAATGCTCGCACTGGTAAGTGGTGTGTTGTTATTTTCGGTATTGAATTCACACCATTGACATTCTCCAATGGCAGGACCAAATATAGTATATAAAGCTCTACCAGTTTGAGATTGAAATCTACTCAGAAGTAATTCTTTAACACTATTATCAAGCTTTATCTCTGATCGTGATAATCGTGAACCAATCACATCACCAGATGTTTGAAGTCGAGCTCCGAGTGATAGGATGATATTTTGTCTAGAGCTAGAAAGATATCTTGCATAAATAATTTGGGTAATAGCAGTAAAGATGAGGACCACGATTGAAATGAAAACGGGAAGAGTTAAAGATTTACTAGCCTTTCTTCTAGAAGTTATAAATCGATAAACTCGAGGGATAATGACTGGGCCGAAAAAGATTATTAACCCTTGGAATTTTGTAGCTGTTTGCCATAGATCTTGTATAGAATCGATGTTCATGTTAACGAGTCAATGAGTTAACCATGAGATGTAGGCAAATGATGAATAACAATGCAATAGTCTATAAATAAAGGACACACGATACGGATGAGAAGATGATATTTGGTTATCACAGGCGTGATTAATATTAATAGTCGAGATTAACTGCCAATATACCACGCGCATACATAACTCCACGTTATCTGACCTCATGCATAACAGATAATTTTTGTAATTTCGATCGATTTGATAAATTCCGATTGTCAACTAACAGTTCGGTTCGGACAGGATTGAAATATTTTTATTGAATTACCTCTAAAATGGCTGATGAAATTGCTGAATTAGATAATCTTAAAGTTGTCGATTTAAAAGATCGTCTTAAAGATCTAGGTTTAAGTACTGCAGGTTTAAAGAAACAATTAGTTCAAAGACTTGCTGAAGCGTTAAGGTCTGGCAGTAATGGAAGTGACGAGCGTGTTGAAACAGGTCAAAAAGAAGAGGATGGGGGGGATGCAAATGAAGGCGAGGTAGATGTAGCAAAAGAGGAAGAGAATGTGGAAGAGAGAAAAGATTTAGAGAGCAATGGCAATAGAGATATTGGTAATGTTAATGAGAAGACTGAAAATGAGAATGAAAATGAGAAGGAAAATGAAAATGAAAATGAAAATAAAATTATAACCGAGAATACTCAAACTGATAATGTGATTACTACCGGTACTGAAGCTAAATCTGAAGCTGATTCTAATACCATCGAAGACACAGCCCCGGAAAATGCCTCGGAAAATACATCTACCACCCAACCCGAGCCCTCAACGGCCACTGATCCCGTCAAGACCAAACGTTCCCAATCTCCAACTGAAAATCCACCTACTAAGAAACCTCGCGTTAAATCGAATTCATATCATCCACCTACAAATACGCTCTACATCAGTAGGCTTTCGCGTCCGCTTGTTTCATCAGCTTTCCAAGAACACCTTGAAACTTTAGCAGATGATACTGCCAGTTTTTTCTGGATGGACAAGCTTAAAACTCATTGTTTTGTTACTTTTTCTTCAATAGCTACTGCAACCACAGTAAGAAATGCTATAAACCATAGTCGATATCCTAAAGGTGAATTATCAAGAAAAGCATTATTTGCCGACTATCTTCCTGAAGCGACTGCTCATAAATTCGCAGAAGAGGAAGATTCACTTAAAGAATGGCAAAAAATGAGAGTTTATTATAAAGTGAATGGATCGGATATTGAAATTTCACTTCTTCCAGTGACTGGCAATTCTGATTATAAAGAAACTAGTGGGCCATCTAATAATAGTCGACCCCCTGTACCGAGTGCACCTCGATCTTCAAGAAGAAATCTACCAGTCATATGGACTAGAACCACTCCATCTATTAAATTTAGAGAAGGTCGTTGATATATACTCCTCCTCCCTGTATAATATTTGTCATTAATACAAAATATTTTTATTATAAATAATTCATTAAATAAGTCGTCAAAGGATTCTATACTGGACGAACCTTTTTTCTTGGAGAACTACTCTCCTCTTCATCTTCGTCAACTCCCATGTCATAAAAACTATTATTATGCTTATTACTCTTTCGTCGTTTTGAAGGCGATTGAAATATATTCTTTAGAGGAGATACAACCTCTTTCATCTTCTCTTTCACCTCATCATCAAGCTTATCTTGAATCCAGTCTATAACATCTCTACCACCACTATCTCCTTCAACTTCAACTATAAACTTGCAAATTAACAACATATTCTCTTTCAAAGACGGATTTGATCTTCTACTCGAAATCATTGCTTCAATATCAAAATTAATATCGTCTCTTTTTTCAACTTTGAAATCTCTAGATAATTTTTTCTCTGTATAATCCTTGATTTTCGTATCCGACAATTCATAAGCAGTCTTCAAAAATTCTCTGAATTGAACTAAAATCAAAAACAATGATGCTGCTTCACCCAAACATGCCCATTTCACTTCACCAATAGAATCCCCTCGATTAGAGTCATAAATCGCAGTAATTGCAACCGCAAAATCAGACCCAGTTGTTGATAGTATATGATTTATCTCAATCATAACTCGTAGCACTTCGTCGCCCTCAATAAAAGTCACATTTGATAATCCATAAGTTATAAAACTAACATAGTTAAAGCTCTCCTGTACACAAATCAAATCTCTATCAGGATTACCTTCCTTCTCCCAATCAACAACAATTTTTCTCATGAGACTATCTAAAAACCCTCTCCTACTTTTCTTTTCCTTTAGAATTGCCCAAATAATACCAAACGGTCCAACGCGACTGTTCCCATTAAATCTTCCCAAAAATCTTTCGGGAACTTTCTGATAACATCTTGACGCCAATTTAATTCCTTCAGCATAAATCTGTTCAACTCTTGACTGAAACTTTTCATGAATTCGTTCATGAGCTGCCTTGGCACAATTGACAACTTGCTTTGAATTGGATGCCTCTAAAGCAATAATCACTTTTGCTGAACGATTAGGATCTGCAAAATTCTGTCGAATCGATGCTGATAATATATCGGCCGCCCAACGTGAATATTCTTCATCCTTAGATAAACAAGCTTTCAAAATGGTATCGAGATAAGCCTGAATAATGCTTGACGTAGCAGCATCTCGGAATGTATTCTGAGCTCGTCCTTGGAGAGTATCCAAGTCAATCCCTTTACTAAGCGTAGTAGTAACCGCCCCCTTTTCAATCAACTTCAAGTTAGCTGCCTCTTCTTCCAATCGGAGTAATTCATCAATTGTTTTCAAAACCAAAATTTTTTCCTCCAAATAACGAACATCTTTATCATTATTCTCAAAGAAACTATCGCTATCTATTTCATTGCCATCAGAAGTAATCATAATACGATCATATAAACTTCTAACTTGTCGAACTTTTGTGAATATTCCCGGTTCACCAATTAATATAGTACCAATAGCTCTTATTCCAACCTTGCGAACAGTAGCATCCATGTTTGGCCTAGTAAATGGAATCAAATAATTCGCAACGGTTAATTCCGACATAGTACTATATTGACTGTTTGCTGGGGAAAGTTTGTCCACATAGCTTTTATCTAATGGACAATATCGGGTTAAATTGCTGGTAATGCGAACAAACAATTTATATTGCTGCATATTCTGAGAACTTTTTGTCACAACCGCTATATTACGCTCAATTTTTTTCAAATTTTGGAACGAATTAGCCAAGAAAAATGAAATCTTTTCTGAGTTTCCCATTAACGTATGGCTTAAGCTCAAGCAAACAGCAATGTGCGTCATATCGGATGGTCTTTTATGATGTGTTAATTGAGTCTTTAAATAATCTTGAAAATCAGTCAAGAATTTGCTATCCATTACTTTCTTCTTTTCTAAACCATATCGTAAAATCATCAAAATTTCCGATAATGCATCAGCAGACAGTTTCAATGAATCTGTTTTATTTTGAGATCGTAATAAAGTTAATAACCGGGATAGTTGGCCACTAGTAACGAGGGTACCATCTGCCTTGGCGAATATTCGAATAAGCTTAAGAAATAAAGAATTATATTCCGGATCATCCATAGTCTGACTATAGTTCTGAGTTTCTCTTTCAAACAGAGTATTGACAATTATTCGAGCAGATTTATCCACTTCCGCCGACGGTTGGGAACCAATTCCAAGTAATTTTTCAATTGCCAAATTCAAATACTCTGTACGATCACGAGCAGGATCGGAACTACAGAATGAGAGAAAGAAGTTCACTTGCAGGTAATCCTTTGGACGATCAAGTTCGATCGGAAACAAATGCTTCGTGAGAGTAGCCATCATTGAATCTATAATG
This sequence comes from Sugiyamaella novakii, assembly GCA_030575175.1. Taxonomy (NCBI): domain Eukaryota; kingdom Fungi; phylum Ascomycota; class Dipodascomycetes; order Dipodascales; family Trichomonascaceae; genus Sugiyamaella; species Sugiyamaella novakii. The sequence continues at coordinate 108,374 of JAJMIH010000018.1, forward strand.
CTTTGATCATCATCTTTTAACCCAATACAAAAGCAACATATTATGCCTACGCGAACTTCTTCATCCTGCGTAATAGACAGCAGCTTACTACAATAATCAATGGCCCTTCTTTTCACTGATATGCCGGCAGTCGGGTCATTGCACAGATGACACAACGTTTTATATTTATCACGAGTTTCCTCTGGATCAGAAATAATATGATCTCCAAACACATCTAAGGCGGCATCACGAACCGAAGTAGATTCATTGGGGGATAAAAATCTCTGAACAGAATCTAAAAGGCCTGGTGTGAAAAGTAGCTCGGGATTTTCTTTTCGGAAACTCTTCAGAACTGAGAAAGCTTTTGTTCTGATAGTCGTCTTCTTACTAATCTTGATCGTATCAATTACATTGCGAACGATCCTATCATAATACAGAGCGATAGGTCTTAACGTTAACAATCTACCGTAAGCAGTCGTGAAATCATTAGATACAACACCATCTCTGGGAACTAGAATTGTATTTCCAGCTGCTCCATTCGATTCACAATTCTCAATAAAATCACTACAAATTATTTTCAAATTATCAGAAATCCCTCCAGTCTTGAAAAGAGTTAGAATTTCATACAAAAATAAAGTTGACAAATAAGGATAAGAATTAGAATCATTGTGTTCCTGTTGAGGTGATAATACAATTTCCATATCAGAAAGAATATTCTTTAATTGATCAGCACTAACATTAACCGGAGGAATGATGGAAACCCTCTCCTCCTGTTCTTGAATTTTCAATTTTTCCATCCACAGTTTTATCTTATATAAATATGGAGCAATTGATCCCAAGATATCAAAAGCAAAGTTAGCCGAATAAGCTACCTCAGACGTCGTATATGGCAGTAAAGTAACAAGAATGATTGTAATTAAAACTTCGGCAGCCGGCCAATTAGAATGTCCAAGGACTGTGAGGAAATCTTTGGTTAATAATTGGAATAATTCTTTATATGGTTCTTCTTTTGATGCTCTTGGTTCTCCTTTATCCGGAAATACCTTTTTTATTAAAAATGAGATAATATACCGACCAACATTCTGAGACGCACTGATTGCCTTCAAACTGGTCGATACCAATTTATCAAACTTTCCAAAAGAGTTGGTAAAATTGTCACCTTGATCAGGCTCATCATCTGTAGATTCATAACCAGGGGTTATACCACTGATATGAACCATTCTCATAAACATAGCGCTTGGAGATTCAATAGTACCAAGACCTCCTTCAAGTTGATAAGGTTTAGACTTGATTTTTCTGTCAGATAAATGAGCATACGAGCGCAACATCTTCGCCAGAATATTAGTACGTTCGTTGGGATACGTGGTGAAGATAGTCAAAATCAATTCCATGCATGTTTGCCTCATAGCATCAACAGAGCTGTCTCGAAACACAGAGCCAGTTGTTTTATACGTTTCTCTAACACCAGGGAGATTTTCTACCTCCACAAAGTAAAACTTTGAAGCAACATCTTCAAGTTTGATGACTGATTTTTCTGGCATTACATTGTGTTTCAGATAGATATCTATTAAAGAAAATATCTCTCTAAGTTCTTGGTGAATAGATTCTAATAAAGTCCGATTACTCATCAAGTTTTCATACTGATCTTTGGTTTGAGAACTATGCTTTTTAGGAATTGGCTCCTTTGATAATTTAATTATCAAATTTATTGACAAATCTTCAAGGAAAGTTGCCATAAAAGTGAGCGGCTGCTCAGGGGAATATTTGGGATTTTTGAACCTGAGGGAGTATAAATTGATTAATAAGGTGACGCATTTTAAGGCCTTCTCAATAGCAGCTAGCATATGTTTGTTAACTGTAAATGAGTCCTGTTCTGCGAGTACTCTGGCTTTGTCATCAGAATTATTCTTCTCTTCGATAAGGACAATGTTACTTTCAATGTAGATAAACCCTTGAATTAAGACCTCGTAAAGGCGCTTCATTTGGCTTTCATCAATCATCGTTCCAAACCATTCTGAAGGAATTCGCTTTATACATATTTCCAACTTTGCAATGGTTTTTAGGGTCAGTGTATCATATGTATTACCATAGCCTCGTCGATATGAAGGGAATTCCATGAATTTTCGTTTTACAGCCTCGGGCTCTTTTTCATTATCTTCTCGAGCACCCTGAAAGATATGTGTAACTACTGAGGTAAAGAATTTTTTACAATTTTCAATTTTGTCTATTGTCGATTGAACTTTAACTGAAGAAGATGGGATGATGGAGGGGAGGATTGAGGATGGTTTACGAACTTGAGTAGCAGCAACGACAGGAGTTGTAGTGGAAACAGGAATGGAAAGTGGATATGTCGCATTCACAGTCGCTTTTTTAAGTTGAATTTGAGGAGCTGATTCTAATTGAGGTTTAGTTGCTGACTTTTTACCCACAATAGCAAAATCATCATCATCAGAGTCAGACATTGTGGAATTTGGAAGGAGTGGCATTGAAGGGGTCTTATTTTCGTCATCTAAAAATGTTAGCAACTACTATCAGTTGTATGGTGGCTTTCACACTTACTTTGTGAGATCTTTAGTCCATTCCATACGGCTCTAGCTAAAGGAGATAAATCCAAAGATGAATCAACTTCATTCGGTATATTCTGGGTGCTATAATATGTTAATTAATTACAAGAAGACTTGTTTAATGCTCTTACTTACCCCTGGAAATTTTTCTTGATCCTATTGATAATATTTAAATGCGTATTTGAATTAACGTCCACTGGTTCTTTTGGAAGATGATCTGAATGACTTTGAGAAACAGTTGGTAATTGCAAAAGTGAAGAAGCTGATACAGTTAGTAAGGCCATAAACAATTTTCAGGGGCACTAATACATACTCATTGAGGATGAAATGAAACTGACTAATGGTGACATTTTTAGCGTTTCAATCAAATCTTTAGGACGTTCAATATCTTCCAATTTGAGTTTGTCGGAGGGTTCACTTTGATGGTCACTATTGGTTGGTAATTGTTCAGTGATAGTTTTGTTTCCAAATGAAGTAGAAGGAGGTGAAGTTGTTGGAGCTGAGATTGGAACAGGAGTCGGGGTGTGAAGAGGAGCAGGTGACGAAGAAAAGGGGATATTAGAGGCAACATCAGTTTTGGTAATAGTATTACCAACCACATGCCCATTATTGTAAGTATTCACTTGACGATCTACATTCCTATCAAATGAGCTAGAATTGAAAAAACTACCACTAGGAATTGAGTGAGGCGTTAACTCAGATTGTTGTGAGGAGAAGTTTGAATCCATAGTGGTTTGTTGGAATTGGTGATATGATGTAACTGGCACCGGAGCTTGCTGTTCAACAGGATGAGGTTGAGAATAAGATAATTGACTTTGAGGTAACTGATTTTGAAACTGTAGAGGAGAGGATTGACCGAATTGTGGTTGCAGCTGCGGTTGAGCCTGTGATTGCAGATGTGGCTGTAGTTGTGGTTGTAATTGTGGCTGCTGTTGGTAATATAAATCAGAACTAGGGCCATTATAGTTGTGATTAAAACTGCCTTCGCTTCGTTGCTGTGGTTGATACGATTGTTGATTAAACGGTGGTTGATACGATTGTTGATACGATTGTTGATACGGTTGTTGGTGTGATTCTTGATGCGACGGTTCATACGACTGTTGATACAATTGTTGATGTGGTTGTTGATTAGATTGTTCTTGATATACATACTGTTGATGTGATTGAACGTCCATACGATTTTCATTACCCAGATGATACATTTGACTTTGATTTTGATTATGATTTTGATTATGATTTTGATTATGATTTTGATTATGATTTTGATTATCATTTCGAGCCTGCTGGTTATTCCCCAGATCATCCGGCATTTGATAATTATAATTATATGACATGATAATATTATCCTGTCTATTTCTATCTCTATGTAGTTATTCAACGAATGGCATTAACATGAAGTACGTTTTCTTCACCAATACCTTTCCTTTCTTTTAAAATATCGTTCCATTGAGGATTCAAAATTACTTTCAAATCTTGATCATTAAATAAATTATCAATATCAATCCATAATCCGTGATACAAATAAAGTTCACTGAATGGATTCTTGAAACAGACGATAGGTTCTGTAATATGATACAAATGTATTCTCTTAAAGGAGTTTGTTGATGGCGATCTACATCATTATAGCCGTCCGTATATTGACCAGTCTACTCCTTAACTCCTTCAACCCCTAATGGTAGAGAAAGATTTAGGTATTTAACTGAATGGTGAATCAATCGTGTCATGACTGAACGATTAATTCATAGGATATTTTTGCCAGATAAACCTTATAACGAAGAATGGGCTACAGTTCTTCCTCGTATGAGTCGATCAGACTCAATTAACCAGCAATTATATGCTTTAATTGGATTAATATTACGACAATTTGTTCAATCGTGGTATACAAAAATATCTGATGATGGTCAATTTATTATTGAAGTTACTTCTGTAATAAGTAAAATAAGTCGTTCACTTGAACAGAGAGTATTAAAGGTAGGATTGTACGTTAGGCGGTCATCACTCTAATTCTAACCCTTTTCAGCTCGATATAGATGATATAATTCTTGATAAACTTCCTTTCATTATTGATAGTCATATGGAAGATTATCGCTTAGTCAAACAACGGAGAATAAATGGACTTATCGGAGATAGAAATGAATCAATATCTACCTCATTTCATAGACTCCATCCTCATAAAGCTCTTGATAGCATGGAAAATGAACAACTTTTCCTTAAATTATTATCAAAAGGTCTTATGGTAGTCACTTTAGACGATGATTCTGTCCAATCTTCGCCAGCTAGAGCTTTAGTATCATCTATTCTCAATGATATTGTTTTAAAAAATGCTGTCGAGAAACTATCAGAGCCATGGATGATTGATGATATTATTATCAAATTATTAGGGCCAATAGTCGAAAAGAAGAATATGGTTAAGGAGAAAGATAAAGGGAAAACGGAGAATAATGCAGACATAATATCAAATGAACCTAAAATATCGTCTATGTCTTCAAACCCGCTAGATGCAAATTACAGACTGCCTATAACAAGTCAATTCGCTTCTCTCTACGATCAAATTGTTAAATCCTCTGCTTCAATAATAGCATCTGGTGGCAGATTGTTAGCATTTGTTATTTCATTATCGTCAAATCATCAGCAGAAGAAAGAAGGCACCAGCAACAAGGATGATTTTGTGAGAAATAACTCGGACACTTCACTTCCAGTAGCCCCTCTTGATATCACTCATTCCACAACTGCCGCCACTCTCCCTATTTCTCTGGTTAACAGAAAAATATTCACTTTACTATCTCACATTTCCCACCTTGACCAAAGGAATCCTCTACTAATATCAACACTCTCAGCTATAGCTATCCCATTTACAAGAAGCCGGCATCTAATCGAACTCTCTTCCCGTATCTCCTCTTATTACATTGACAAATACATTCGAAATGAATCTATGGTAACTACTATCCTACGATCTGCTCGCGAAAATTTATTCCCTCAAAATGGGTTTATGGGTCCTCCACGAATAATTCCCACAGAACAAGAGCAGATAGAAATGCACAAAATTGCAATTAACACCATTATAGAAGTAGCTCCGGAACGAATGCGATACTTAACTCTTGGAACTAACCCATATAATGAGGTAGATGACATTCTAGATTCCTTTAGTGATCGTACCATTAACAAACATCTAATCTACAACTTACTTGATTTTCTGATAACGAGTCTTATCCCAGAGTTAATCGAAGAGACGCCCCATCAAATCTTACAAGAAAGACTTAAACAAAACGATAATTTATGACTTACGAGATATCACTATTTATTAAATACTACATTATAATATTATTAATTAATTTCTATTTACCATTCTATATACCATTCTGTAACTCTAACCACGTGCTTAATTAGCATACTTAGATCTCCCTCTAAGAGCTGGCCCATATCTGTAAAGAACGAAAGGGATGATCGCCATTAACAGAGTAGCAAATCCTATCAAACTCGAACCCCAGGCTACCGGATATCCGTCAATTGCTAAGGCATCATACATTGCCTGTCCAAACAACGGAAAAGCACTTGCAAATGAAGCACGAACCAAAGCATTACCTGCAAAAACTGATGCAATATAACGAGGATAACTTCTTGCAAGATAACCAAAAGAACACTGGAAAAGATTAAAACAACCAATAATAAAAAACCCCTCAGAGATGATTGGCAAAATCCAATGAACCTTTGCAGTCCAACCGAAAAGAAACAATGAAAACGGCAATAACAAACAAACCCACATTGCAAGAATCAAGAAATGTTCAGGAAGAAAAGTACCAGAAATTACACGTGGTTTTACAATAACTGCCATATAAACCAACAGAACCCCATAGCCAATAATGACACCAACACAGAAACCGAGGTAGGCAAGACCTAATTCTACTACGGTGAAATTATAAATACCGATGAATACAATAGGGAAAGCTTCAAAAAAGAGATAGAATGCACCGTAAACCAGAGCAATATAAATATCCATTGATAATACACCAGGTTCCGTAGCAATTAAAACAAAAGGTCGATAAAGACTGGACCTAACAAATTCACCCCACGTTTTGTCTTTGTCAACAAGCTCAGCAAGCGTGTAATATCTATCGTCACCAGTCTCCTTACGAACACGATTCGCGCGACGATGTAAGATATTGTTATGCAAAGTTTCAGAGAAAAAGAATGACATGGCCAAAAAAGTAAACCCGCTGATGGCCATCAGTAACCAAAAAGCATACCTCCAGCTTTTCGCAGCTATCATTGCTGCGCCTAACAATGGAGAAAGAGCAGGAGCAGCAACGGCTCCAACAGCCCACAAACCAAGGAATTGTGGTAAATAGTTCATGCTAACGAAATCACCAAGCGTAGCACCACCTGTAGAAATTGCAGGACTTGAAAAAAATCCGGTAATAAATCTAACAACAATCAACCCACCAATGTTAGGAGCCAAGGCAGCTGGAATTTGTAAGATGAAAAATAAGAACAGTGTAGCAATATATACGTGGTTCCGGCCAATTGTCACTTCTTCCGATAGAGGAGAGAAAATCATTGGTCCAAGACCATAGCCCAACACGTATACCGAAAGATTAAGTGTAGCTGTAACATGACCAACACCAAAATCGCTTTGGATTTCCTCTTGACCAGGAGTATAGATAGATGATCCCATGTAAGTTGCACATGTATATAGCATTACTTGCATGACTGCAATAGTCTTTCTCCAAGTCTTCCAATTCTGAGGATGTTCTGGATCATCAGGACCATTCCAATCTACAAGAAAGGGGTCAACTGAGACAAGTTCGCCCTCTTCCTCGTCTTCATTCTTTTCAGCGAGAATGCCCATTTCAGTATTCCGAATGTTTACTGGTTCAACATCACTATCTGGGTCCTCATTCTTGTCGAGTGATAAACTGCTTTCAGACTTAGGTTTAGGAGGTTGAGGTCTAAAGTTACTTGGAATAGTGACCAAACCAGCTGCTTCTAGTAAATCGACGACAATACTGTTTCTAAATGTTTCAAGATACCCCATTGTAAATTATGTTTAATAAAAAAGATTTAAATGGTGATAATAAAAGGTTTCTGTTAATTGCCTCATAGCAGAATGAACCATATTTGTATCGAAGATTTCTCTTAGATAATTCCATATTACAATTCGATACTTAATAATCATCGCCAGGTCCGCACATGAAATAGGGTATGTCCCTTTATTTCTTGACAGTCAAAACGTAATCGAGGTCACTTAATGAGGAAATTAATTTGGCCGATAAGCTTTGAGATATCATGGGCAGTGGCTAGTAAGCAAATGTATAAGTGTATTATTACTAACATCGCGTAACAGGCAATTAGGTTATAAGATCTCCGTTAAAAGACCAGGCAGAATAGATCATTTCCGCGGTGTTAGGAAATGATACGGGGATAATTCATAAGTGAACGATTTGAATATTGAGCAATTGGCAAGCTATCAGGGTCTCAGGGTCCCACGGACAATAGGGAAACATAATTTTGTTTAGATTTTCGTACAAGCTTTAACTATTTTTATTTCGATATATTTCACAGTCACGACATTTCTATTTCTATATATTTTATAGTCATGACAGGATCCTTTCTGTCTTGACCTTTTGTTGTGAAAACTCGTTATTCAGAGCAAGCCATACTACCAGTATCATTACCTCCGCTCGTTGGCACCTTCTTCGGCACTACACCGGGATCTCAGTATGTCTAGCACTTTTCTCGTGAGAACCCGCCATAGCAGAGCATGCCCTAGTACTATTTGTCATTTTTAACTCCGCTCGTCGGCTTGCTTCTTCCGCACCTCACCGGGATCTCAGCTCCTATTGATTTTCAATCATTATGTAATGAGATGAGCAATAAAATTTAAAGGGACATCGATTATGTAAAGTTCTTAAATAATAGTATCCGCGGGATAATTAACGCAAGGAAGCTTTTCCAGATTAGACGTATGCAGAATTACTATCGATAAATGGAAGATCTGATAAGGGTTAGGAAGATAAGGATGGAGATGTAGTATAAAAGGCATCCCGTCGTCGCCGATATAGCGTTTCGAACGGTGTTTATGCCAACAAATAGGGGTAAATCGGAGTTCTATGTTAAACTAATATAGTTGGGGAAATTTAGTCAGTATAATGATAAGTTTGTAAACCATATAATATTAACAGCATCTTATCTACAATTTACTTGATTCACATAACCAGCTTAATCCCACTTTTTACAGGAAAGATTAAAAAATAGAGATAGTTTATATTTTATAAGCCATAATTATTTATTTGAATCCTGCACATTATAATTTTATAATAATTAATTAATTCTACTTATCATTCTATAACCAACCACTTGTTCAATTAGCATACTTAGATCTCCCTCTAAGAGCTGGACCATATCTGTAAAGAACAAAAGGAATGAGGGCCATTAATAAGGTAGCAAATCCAATCAAACTCGACCCCCATGCTACCGGATATCCATCAATTGCCAAGGCATCATACATCGCCTGTCCAAACAACGGAAAAGCACTTGCAAATGTAGAACGAACCAACGCATTACCAGCAAAAACTGATGCAATATAACGAGGATAACTCCTTGCAAGATAACCAAAGGCGCACTGGAAAAGATTAAAAGCACCAATAACAAAAAACATCTCAGAGATGATTGGCAAAATCCAATGAACCTTTGCAGTCCAGCCAAAAAGAAACAAAGCAAACGGTAATAACATACAAACCCACATTGCTAGAATTAAGAAATGTTCAGCAAGGAAAGTACCAGCAATTATACGCGGTTTTACAATGACCACCATGTAAACTAATAGAACTCCATAAGCGATAACGCAACCGACACAGAAACCGAGATAAGCAAGACCTAATTCAACAACAGTGAAATTATAAATACCAAAGAATACAATAGGGAAAGCTTCAAAAAAGAGATAGAATGCACCATATACTAGAGCAATATATGCATCCATCGCCAACACTCCCGGCTCCGTAGCAATTAAAACCAAAGGACGATAGAGGCTTCCTCTAATAAATTCACCCCATTTTTTATCTTTATCAGTGAGTTCGGCGAGGGTATAATATCGATCGTCACCTGTCTCCTTACGAATACGATTTGCACGACGATGCAAGATATTACTATGCAAAGTTTCAGAGAAAAAGAATGACATAATCAGAAATGTAAAGGCACATATGATCATGAGTAACCAAAAAGCATATCTCCAATTTTTAGCAGCTACCATTGATGCACCTAACAAGGGAGAAAGGGCGGGAGCAGCAACGGCTCCAACAGCCCATAAACCAATGAATTGAGGTAAATAGTTCATACTGATGAAATCACCAAGCGTAGCGCCACCTGTTGAAATTGCAGGACTTGATAAAAATCCGGTAATAAATCTAACAGCAATCAACCCACCAATATTAGGAGCCAAGGCAGCTGGAATTTGTAATATGAAAAATAAGAATAATGTTATAATATAGATATTATTTCGTCCAATTGTGACTTCCTCAGATAGAGGAGAGAAAATCATCGGCCCAAGACCATAACCCAGCACATATACAGAGAGGTTAAGAGTAGCTGTAACATGGCCCACATGAAAATCATTTTGGATTTCCTCTTGACCAGGAGTATAAATAGATGATCCCATATACGTTGCACATGTCAATAACATCACCTGCATAACAGTGACAGACTTTTTCCAAGTTTTCCAATTTTGAGGGTTTTCCGGATCATCAGGACCATTCCAGTCAACAAGAAAGGGATCAACTTCAATCAGTTCGCTCTCTTCCTCGCCTTCACTCTTTATAGAATTAATAGCCATTTCAGTATCCCGAATGTTTACTGGCTCAACGTCACTATCTGGATCTTCATTCTTATCGAGTGACAAATTTTCTTCAGCAGACTTAAGTTTAGGAGGCTGAGGTTTAAAGTTACTTGGGATTGTAACCAAGCCAACTGCTTCTAGAAAATCAACGACAATGCTGTTTCTAAATGTTTCAATATACACCATTTTGAGGTTAATCTAATAAAAAGTTTACGATGATATTATCATTTCCCAATTGCCCTAGGGCGAATAGACTCTTCTTTTATAATTATGACATTTCTCTTAGGAACGTTTTCCAGATACTTCCATATTACTATACGATTCTTAAAAATCAACGAGGTCCCTGCGTCCGCGCACGAACTAGGGTCTCGTCCGCGCACGAAATAAAGTATATCCTTAATGACTCTATTTGGTATAGACAATCAACGCCACTTACTTAGAAATATAACTAGTCGATGAACTGTAACATCTTATAGAAATGGGCAGTGGGCAGTGTGCGGAACGGGTATTACTTAATATCACGTTGCAATTACGTTAGTATAAGTCTATTCAAAAACTGGGCAGATTATATGTGGCCACTACTCACACGGAGTTAAGAACTGATTTCATAAGCGATTCAAGAGGCTTGACAGCGAAGTATTGGCAAGCCATCAGGATCCTGAAAACATATATTAAATTCTTTGAATCTTTGTACTAGTTTGAAGCCCTTTCTATATATTTTCACTGTCACTACCTTGCCGAGAACTTTTGTCCTGAACCTGTCATTGCTCCGGTTCTACCACATCGCTCGATGACTCGTTCGTACGTTCCGCGCTACACTGAGACCCTTTGTTAATTAACGACGATCTCATACCTTTTAAGATCAGCCATTATATAATAAGAAGAGTAAAATATTTCAGGGGCACCGATGATGCAAATCTCTAACCATAATAAGAACCTCCGCGGGATAACGCGAAGAGTCATGCATGATAACAATGATCGACAAGATGAGTAGAAGATTTGATAAGGGTTAGGAATGTAATGATGAAGTTATATCAACAAACGGCATTCCGTCATTATTAATATAGCCATTCCAAAGGTGTTTATTCCAGTGGATGGGGGCAAAAAAAGAGGTCCAGTTTGATTTAATCTAGAGAAAGTTAGTCTGATAAGTATCAGAAAATACGCTATAATGGTAAAGTGATAGACATAAGCTACCTTCACATACCTTTATATCCAGTCTAAGAGAGTGAAGAGCTATCGGTCCTTGTTGATATATTTCTGGACGATTTAAGGAATATCGAATATCGCCAAGAATTGGAGCTTTTAATACAGTACTTGAGTGTTTTCTGAGTTGATGTTTTCTTCCAGTTATAAGTTCAAAAATGCAGAGTGTAGTGTTAGTTGAAGAAGTGGTAGATCCTTGAGGGTATAAACGAAAATTTGTTATTGCAGTCTTATCATCTATTGGAGCATTAATTGTTCCCTCTATATAACCATTTTCATCACCAATGTTGGAGTTCCATGTCAGAATTCCCGGTTGATCTTTAACCCTCTTGAGCTCTTCAAAAGAAGTAGATAAAACTGCTATATACTATCGATCGTTAGGAACAAAATACGCTTATATTCTATTTTCATCTTACAGTCTTTCTTAATGAATATCCCTTTTCACCGCCAAATTGCAAACCTCTACTAAACATTCTTGCAGCATGGCTACTAGTTGCTAGTACCATTGCGCCTGTTGTCTGATAATCCAATCGATGGACTAGTTTTGGCGTGCAGAACGGGGGTTTAATTAAATTTTTCTTAAACAGAGAAGGATAATCTTTCCTTAACAAGTCCTCCACTGTAACTTCGCTTGACGATATTCTATTACTTTTCGCAGATATCGGTTGCGAATAACATAACGGACTCTTATTAATAACTATATAGTGTGCCGATTTATATAATAATTGTATAGTTTTGTGAGGTTTGAATGACATTGAATAACAATTGAATGAGAATTGGTTCTTCTAATGAGCTTCTTTCATCGTAGTTCACTCTGTCGAGAAGATCACAGTCATATCAAAATCGACTGTTTATGCACAGTATCGTACGTTCACTCGTCGACTTGATCAAGCCTAGTTCCCCAGCAATCTACTTAGATATTAACAAGGCCAATAATATTATTATAGAAATTATTCTTTTCTTAATATTTTTCTTTCAGGTCTAGGATTGTATTTGTTATTGAAGATAATTTATCTTGAACAATTTCTTCTAAATATTGTGTGTGACCGATTGGTTGTGATAAAGCATCCATTGAAGAACTCTGACTAGAGCAAAGGGTTTGTATAGTAATTATAGATCTAATAATTAGGTGAGTTATTTATCAATATTCTATTATAATTTACAAATCTTTCAATTCATGTTTGCGGAGAATGTCTTACCCTTCTTTTCTCTTAAATCATCTAACTAATATCCAGATCATTGTTAAACGTATATCATAATGTCGTCTAAATCATCACTTCGAACGAATCCTCCTACTATCCCCAATGGTGCTGGTAATGGTAGTGGTACCAATACCGGATCTACCGGTGTTGATAAAAGTGAAACTAGTAGTACAGTTTTAACTCCAGAATCATCCAAGTCAACTTCTACTCCATCAAAAACTAGCATATCAACCTCAGAATTACCTACTACAGATCCTAAGCAACCTAGGCCAACAATAAAAAATACTCCGAAATTATCTACTTACCTTGATGATAGTCATAAATATCGACCAGTGACACTCATTGCAGTTTCATTCAAAGAAGCAGTTCTTGATAGTCCAACATTTCGTGCGTCTATGAATCATGTTAATGAACAACTGGATAGTCTAGATCGGTGGATAGAATCATTTTCAAAAGCTCTTAATAAACTATCTCAAGAGATGGATGGTAAGTCATAATGATCCTTACCGTTGTTCCTTATACTAACATCATTCCAGTCCTTCAAGAAAATGCAAACTTTCTAATATCCAGATTTGTTCCTGATTTCGTAACTCAAGGAATTATCGATCATGATCATACAATGTTAGCATTACGTAGGTACGCAGAAGCTACTCGTCATTACTGGGCAACAACAATTAAAATGGTCAAAACTCAGAATGTTAAAACTTTGGGCCCTTTAGCAATATTTCAACGAAATGAACTGAGAAGTTATAAAGATTGTCGTCGTAATTTTGACGCTGTTCAAGCAAAATATGATAATATTTTACAATTGTACGCAGGAAATTCCAAAAATAAAGAAGCATCTGCTTTAAGAGAAGATGCTTTTCAATTATCCGAAGTTCGTAAAGCTTATGTAAAGGCTTGTTTTGACCTCTCATGTATTGTTGCAGTTGTTGAACGTCATATTAATGTTGTATTAGTCGATACACTAGTCGATCCGTGGATCTTAAGAACGAAATCTTTAGTTGCCGGAGATCCTACTTATTTCCCAATTGGTGTTGATATGTATAGAATCAAATCTTGGTCAAAAGCAATTTCAACTTCCCTCAAACCTATTGAAGCTGAAATGCTTAGACTGCGTCAGGAAATGGAAGAACAGACAATTACTCGATCAATTCCATCTCGTGATTTGAATGATTATATGGCACAAAATTCCACTTTAACTCATTTCGTTCCTAACCTTTCTCCCTCTGCATATACTAGCAATGAAAAACATGGTTGGTTATTTGTTAAAACATTTGCAAAGGCTGGTCGTCAGCTCTGGGTTAGACGTTGGGCTTTTGTTAAAGGTGGAATCTTTGGATGGTTAATTTTATCTCCTTCTAAAACTTTTGTCCAAGAAAGTGATAAAATTGGTGTCCTCCTTTGTAATGTTAGTCCCGAACCTAACGAGGATAGAAGATTTTGTTTTGAAGTTCGTACTAAAGATTCTACGTTAATACTTCAAGCTGATAGTTTAGCGGAGTTAAAATCATGGCTACAAGTTTTTGAGATTTCCAAACGTGAAGCAATTGAAAAAATGAAAACTGGTGATGGATCTACTGCTTTCCAACTCATCCATCCATTAATTCCTGAATTCGCTTCTTCAAGCAGTTCTTATCATGGCGAAGATGATATTCAGTCTAAAAATAACAACAGCCCTGGAGGTCCATCTCGTAAATCAACTGACGCTTCACTGCGATCTGGTACTCCTAACGTTGGTGGTGGTCCTGCTACCCCTGTTAGTGGCTATTTCTCTGGTGTAGATGCAAATAGACTTCAATCCATGATGAATGCAGGTAAATCAATGATGTTGTCATCTCTTTTAGACCCTGGCCAGGGTCAATTCAGCTCACTGGGAACTGGCGAAGCCCCTCTAGCACCTCTACCAGTCATTAATACTCCTATGCCAACATCTATGACTAAAGAAGCAATTATCGCGAATTCATTTATTCGCTCCTGTACTATTCCCTCTGCCGTAACCGCAAATTATTGGGGGTCAGTTAATTGGGCCGCTTATCAACCACCAGCTCGCTCTAACAATACCACACCAGCTGGATCTTCCACCAACACTTCACAAAATGAAGACACCATGTCAACTAGTATCAAATTCGTTGATCCTTACCCTTCTTACTATCCTTTAGAACTCAGATCTCAAGATACTCAAATGAGGGCTATATTCCAGGGGCTCGCAGATGCAGATAAAGAAGATAAAGTGGTTATGGTTTTCAGAGCTTTATTCCGACCAAATCCAAAGCAAGAACTCCCTGGCAGAGCTTTTGTTACGACTAAATTTATTTATATGTATTCCTGTTCTTTTGGTTTCACCATTTTATCTAGAAAACCAATTTCTGATATGGTTAGTATTGAAGGTAATTCGAGTACTGGATGGGATTCTCTTTACATGCTTACTGAGACTGGTGAAAGTTTGTCTTGTAGAGTATTCATTGATTCCGGTCGACTGATTAAACGCCGATTACAGTATTTGATTGATAACTTGTCAGCTGATGAACCTGCTGGATTAGAAGAAATTATTCTCAAGCTGCGGAAGATTGGGTCAGATAGACAAAAAAGAATACAAAAAGCGTTGGATGATATTAAGAATCATAGAGTATCACTGAGTTCTGACGAAGATGATGATAATAACTCTCAAATGTCCGATGATGACGATTATGACGAAGATTATGGTGCTACCAGTAAGAAATTGCTTCAAAAATACCTTTATTTACAACATAAAACTAAGCCAAAAGATAAAGCGGGGATACCCACAGGAGAGGAAGCAATAAATGCTCCATTTGTTGCCACGAAACAATATCCCAATCTTGAGAGCAGCTTAGCTAGTTTGATGGATCGTTTGATGTTGGAACGTGATTTTGATGTGCCTGCAAAGGCTATATTTCATGTAATGTTTGGTGAACTGTCGCCAGTATTTAAATATTCAGAATCGCCTCTGTATGATAGGTCCAAACTTGAGGTTACTCCATGGCATAGAGTGTCATCAAGTAGATTAGAACGTGAAATTACCTATGTTTTCACTTCCAAGGGTGTTCTTACAGGCAGTCAAGGTAAAGGTACCGGAACTGAGCGAACTGTCAATTTACAAAGGATTGAGCGTAAAGATGACAATGTTTTGTATCTTGTGTATGATCGACGAACTCCTTGGGAACTACCATATGGAGCGACATTCTATGTTACAACCAGATTTGTTATCTCTGCGACAGCTAAATCAGCATGTAAGCTTTCTATTTGGTCAAGTATGGAATGGATCAAATCGGCTGGCATTGCTCGTAATGTTGTAGAAAGTTTAGTTTATCACCACTTTACTCAAGAAGCGAAAAATATTAGTGATAGAGTCGCCGAATGCCGTAAGAAACTCGGTCATAGGGGTATGACGAATACTGCTGTGAGATTATTCGGTAAACTTGGTACGTCAGTTGGAGATATCCCACCAGTCAATGGACCCATTGCAAGTAACACAGGCAATCAAGAACAGCACGAACAGTCTTCTCAAACCCCAGTTTCCCTCACAAAAGAGTACCTCATTAAAGCTTCAGCAGGACTCTTGGGTGGATGGGTGGTTAGCATTATATCTAGCATTTTCATGGTTCTTGGTAGAATAGGACGTCGAATTTGGAAGGAATTGACTATAAATAAGTTTTTAATCCTTTTCCTGGCTATCTCAGTTGGTTACAATATTTTGCTTTCAAGTAGGTCATCAGTAGCTTATTGGACGGAATCAAGAGCTGAAAGGCTATCTAGAGATATCAACGTGATTCCTAATTCCAATACAGCTATGCGGCGTACAATCTATCTAGGAGAAATTACTGATATCATAAATGATGGACGAGGATTAACAAGAGACTCTTCTTCTCCTAGTGTGTGTTACGATAAATTCAAGTCTATTGCTTATTACAGTCCTATGGATGGGATTGATCTTGATGGGTCTGATTTTATGATTTACTCTGATTCAGATTCTACTAGCTATGAGTTCTCCATGAAATTGAACAAGATTAGAAATGAGATTGGAGAGAAGAGAAATGATTTGCTTGTCAACTTAAGACTATTGAATAGAATTGAAGCTGAGTCTTTATTTTCCGAGTGGCGTAATTGGTTGCTGACTGAGTTAAATACTTGCTCTCTTTCTAGGAAATATGCCAGCAACGTCAGCTCAGAAGTACGAGCTCAAGTTGATGCGTATTGTAACAGTTGTTTACAGGAATGGAAATCATCAGTTGATTCGCATGGAATCGCTAGTGAAATTTTATAATTTATGATGAAAATAAATGCATTAATATTTAAATAAACAAAACCGTCAAAATCACATTATACAATCTCATAAAGATAACCCTCTTCGTCAACCTGATGCTTACCAATAATTCTCAAAAACACCTCTTCTAAGGTCGTTGGAGTAAGAGTATATGATTCTATTCCATATTCATCTTTATGCTCTTCGAATGATTGGAAGATCGGCAAAAGATCATTTGAGCCGTACTCTCCTTGGAATGGAATCGACATTCTGATTTGGCCCTGGTGAAGCTTGTCTTCTGTACAAGAACCAGGGAACTGTTCTTGAACCCAAGAGACAATGTTCTCCATTTCTTCCATTGTCGTATTGGGTGCACTGTGACAGATAATATGCAGATGATTTGCTTGCCCGTATTTTTGACATAAATCATCCGTGGTACCGACATCCAACAAACGCTTCGCTAAGAAACCAGCACGAGATGCCAGCGCATCTGCTTCTTCCATAGAATGGGTTGTAAGAATAATGGAGCGACCATGAGACACTAATGAAAGAGTCTTCCACATGATTCTTTTAGCAAATGCATCCATACCACTTGAAGGCTCATCTAATAACAAAACTGGTGGATTACCAATCAGAGCAACCGCCAAGGAAAGTTTTCTTTTATTACCACCACTAAGTTTATAAGCCATACGGTCTTTGAATCTTCCAATTCCTACTGCTTCAATGATTTTATCAACATGATATTCGATACGATCTAATCCACGTAATCTCCCATAAAAATGTAAAATCTCAACCACAGTCATTTTATCCATAGCATCAAATTGCGGACAAACACCTAATCTGGATCTCGCAATAGACCTGTCATTTAAGACAGAAATTCCATTCACATATATTTCACCTTTACTAGGAGGAGTTTCGCCTCTAATCATGTTGAAGGTCGTACTCTTACCAGCTCCATTAGGTCCTAAAAGAGCAAAACATTCACCATTCTTGACGCCAATCGAAACATCATTTACAACATGATTGCTTGATTTCTTTCCACCGAAAATCTTATGAATATGAGACAATCTCAAGCCATTTTCAAATAACTCAGGGGAATTATCAACAAGATCTGTTTCCTTTAGAATATCTGACGACTCTTCAGGTACAAAATCTGACGATATAATAGTGTTTTGGCGTTTCTTTGAAACGAAAGAAAATCTATATTTACCAGATTCCCACCATAAAATACCAAGGAAGAGAACAATTATTTGTAAAATCATATAAAGGATTGGTCCACCATAAGCAATAATATTACCGAGATATGAAATTCTACCAGATCCATTACTATAACATGTGACCCCAAACAAGTTCAGAGAAATAAAGAGTGCCCGAACAAGGTTAGCAACAGGCATGAAGAGAGCCATTACAAAATGAACAATAAGCAAATTGGATGAAATCGTATCAGGTGCCCCGTAAGCAAGAATACTCAAATATGCAATAAGATAAACCAGGAAATATACAGCTTGAAGGGCTGCAGTCATAGCAAACGCTGCCAATTGTGATTGAACCATTAAAGACATGACGAAACTAACCAAAATAGAAGATAAACCATATAATAAGAAACAAAGAAATAAATATCCAACACCAATAATCGTCGAGTTTGCAGTTCCTATAACCGCAGTCAATATAGCTGAACACATGACAAATATTGTAAAACTAAAAGCAGTGTAAGCAAACCATAATGGGAAGATTCGTAAACCATTTGAATAATGCATTGCTCGAACTTTACTCAACCTTTCAAAGGTAGGATATAGACCAATAAAAGCAGGGGCTACAGACATGGCAAGACAAAAGTATACAACGAATTGTAGCGAATCACCAGTACTACTCGACCAAAGGTTTTGAAAGGGTGAATAATCAGTAACAAGATTAACAGTTCCATTCAGCATAACATTATTGAGCATATTTAGTGTGGTACTGCCTGTAAAAACACCAAAGTTAACAAGATCAATGAGATAGGCGATAGTAGGAGGGGTATTAGAATCTCCTAAAAAGATTCCTCCTGGCATTACAGTTGAATGATTCTCAGTAATGTAATCAGTAAAAGCGGATATGTTATTGACAAATGTAGTTTCCTGATTAAGGATCCCCAAAATTTGGTTGGTCGTAACATTGCTTGGAGATAAACGACTTTGAAAATTATTAGCAACAAAAGACAATCCGGCAAGGTTATTAGCAATTGCTGATTCAGGTCCTGCAACTAGTGAAAATTGTGAGAAGTCCAAGTCTGAGTATTGTTGATATTGAAACAGTGCTGATACCGAACATCCAGCATCTTGGAAACTTACTAGGAATGTTCTAGTAGCTATAGCAACAATAATTGGTAAAAGGAAAGTAACAATTTCAGGCAGGGGAGTTCGTCGGAAAATAATAAGACGTTTGGTAAACATAGCTATAATTTGACGATACAATCCTACAGTTCCAATGCTAGTAACTTGTAATGTTTCAGCAACTTGGCTAGCATTAAGGTTGGGTGTCTCAGAATCAGTTTCATTTTCCCATTCCGCACCAAGTTTGACCAATTTAAAACCTTCATGATCGCTTTGAGCGACATTTAAGAACACTTTTTCAAGACTGGGGCCTTCAACTTTATATTCTTTTCCATATTTCTGGAGAGTAGCAATGGTTTCTAATACTTCTTTAGTTGACTCAACTTCGATTACAGTTTCATCTTCAATATCATGAATATGAGTTTTACTGTCAGTTTCAAGAATACTCATCTTCTTCTTTTCGGATCCTTCCGACTCTGATCGAGTTTCGGATGAAGTAGTGATTTTATATCCACCGCCAAGTCTATTTTTAAGACGTAAAGTAGGACCATCAGCTTTTAAAGTTCCTTTGGACATGATAAACACATCATCAGCTAAAAGATCAGCTTCGTCAAGGAAATGGGTTGTCATAATAAGAGTCAATTGGCCTCTACTTTCGAGTAGAATATCCCATATCTTCCGCCTACTTAAAGGGTCAAGACCTGAAGAAGCTTCATCAATACAACAAACATTACTTCCACCAACAAACATAATTGCAAGTTGTAATTTACGTTGTTGACCACCACTAAGATGACCTGCTTTAGTAGTTGCTTTAGATGTTAAATCACACCTTTCAATTAAGTTATCAACAAGGGACTTTAATCCCGCTTTTGAACTACTCCTAGAACCACCTTTAATTCCGGCCCAAATTTCAATATGTTCTCTAACAGTTAAATTATTCCAAAGTACATTTTTTTGCGGACAAATTCCAACTTTACTTCCTGGTCGTAAGATAATTGATCCCGAAGTTACAGGTTGAATACCGGAAATCATTTCAAGGGTCGTTGTTTTTCCTGAACCATTTGCACCTAAAAGACACACAATTTGACCTAAACCAATACCTGCTGAAAGATTATTAACAGCAATAACTTTTGATTTTTTAAATTTTGGCCATATTTTTCTAGTGGTATAAGTTTTATTCAAATCAGTGAGTTGAACTGCATTATTATCATCCAATCCTTCATTAGTTGATTGTGGCTTTTTAAAACTAAATAGAAATTTATCAGAAATAATAGTCAATCCTGAAAACAAAAAAATCTGTATAATGGCAAAAACAAATATAACAATCACCCGAATATTCGAATCAGGAGCTTTTTCAATCATATTCGTTCCAATCAGTGCCTTTTGCCATCTAGATATTGTTGATATGAAATAACAATAATTACAAGGAGGGAACAAAAATGATAATGCATAAACAGCACCCGCTCTATATGGACCTTCAGAAGCAGGAATACGAGTTTGAAGAGTAGTCACAATAGCAAGAACTGCCGACAATCCAGACGCGAAAATACCTGCCAATTGGGCACTCTTGAAGAAATTGCCCAAAAATATTGCCCAAGAAACCATTCCAAGTCCACTAAAAATATGATAAAAGATAACAATCGCAGCATTTGTCTTTCTATATAATATTCCGCAAAATACAATAGCAATAACTACCCATCCAATCAAATAAACTAACGAAAAAGAAACATGATAACTCAAAAATCTTATACTTCTTGGTAAACCCATACTACTCAACAAACTAGTCATTCCCAATTCTCTCTCCTGAGCTACCACTCCTGATAAATGATAAATAACACCAATCATGCCCAAAAACAACGCTGGTGCTAACCAATTAATAATTGTTTTCATATAAATCGTATTCATCTTATTTTTATAATCTTCTTCTGTATCAGCAGTAAATGGTATTGACTGAGGAGTAACTGTGAAATTAGCAATTGCCTTATCAACAGCAAATTGCAAAGGCAATACAAAAACATCACTCGATGATTGACTACCACCAACATTAATATAACTCATCCCAGAATTACCCCTTATAGTATAATTATAAGTATTCGTCTCTAAATCAATACTATTCCATTGAACAGCTCCATAACAATTACTAGTACCACGAAGATTCTCTCTACAAACAGTAAGAATATCATCAGAATTATCCAAATATTTAACATTCGATTGAGGAATATCCTTTAAAACAATATTCATAATTCGATGTGCTTCATCCAATCCAACCATATTCCTTTCATTAGGAAAATATGCTATAATTTGATTACCAACAACCGATGGTAAATCATGAATATCTGTTGGTTTGCCGACTCCATATACTGCAAATCTAATAAAAAACCGTTTCGCTTCCCCCTGTACTTCGTTAATACTTTATGCCTCCGGCGGCCGGGCTCTGCCCGGACCCGTAGCTCGCTCCGCTCGAATCTTACCATAAATATAATGTACGCAACCGGCAACAAGAACGCTCGGAAGAAAGTCCAAAACCAACTCCGTTTAAGCAAAAGCAACTGCTTTCGCACCAACGACCTCACCTGAGGCCACTTTGGTATCTGAAGACTCTCATCTTCCTCTCTTACTGGCTCATCCATATTCAAAAATTGTCTATAAACTGTTCCTATATTTCACCCTAATCTATCACTCATATCTTTCGAAAATACCCTTTATATCTCTCAATCGTTATCTTTTTGTTATTGTCTTTCCCAACGCTCTCTAGCTAAGTCTTTAAATCCGAAAATTATTTCTTACAACCGGTAAAATACCCTTTTCCACTTATCCCCGATAAAACTTTATCGAACCTTAAACAAAAGAAGTCGTAACCCTACAATAAAACCTGCTAACCAATTCAAAGTCACAATATTTGACGTCCACAATATTTAACTGCGGTCTTCCTAACTCGAATCCCACGCAAGACAACTTATCTCATGTTGGCTGTTTACTGCGATCTTCAGAATTTGGCAGTCGCTGCAGCTCTATTTTAACACTGCCCGTAGATTCTGGCTAAAATATGCAAGATCCTGTTGTCCCACCGAGATTGTTGATCCCCCATTTTCAGTCTCACTTTGAATCCGGTTGTATTAAGTTTATCACGTGATGATAGTATGAATATTAGATGGAAGTAATATAATCGAATAAATTAAATGTGTAAGTTGGATGGTAAATAGTCAAGTTGACAGATTTAGATAGAATTTAGTCAGCATCAGGACTAACTGTAAGATGTAGTTACAATTAAAGTTCACTAAAGCTTAGTGAAGGATAAGCAGTGCTGTTATTAAGATTAAAGAGAAAAGATACGCTTCCTTATATGATTTGTGATGACTGGAACTCATTATCCGAATGAAACTAATAAATATCTAAGTTGGTGATATCTAGAGATCGTCCTATGAATCTGACGACTGTCCTATATGTATCTAATTTAACATGCTTAAGATCCAACGTACGGATAATTTAATAACACCACCTCATAGTATAGTGAGGCAAAAGCCATATCCAGTACTTTCCGCTGATTTGTATTTCTCAATTCCTTAACTTTACTCTTCTGATGTCGTTGATATACGATCAAGAACCGATATAGCTACTATGGCTACTATGGTTACTATGGCTGTAGACTACGCTACGGTTACTATACCTGCTATTATGGCCACTATCTCCGATCCTACCTCTTACCTCGCTGGGAGTTAGTAATGCCCTTACCCCTTAATCAATCTCCCCCACCAATTGCAGAGCCACACCTAACATCACACAATACAGTAACGCCGTACCTACTCCAGCCTGGCTTATATCCCCATCATATCATATTCCAGTCATTTACTTGCCTCTGTATCAAAACAAACAATCGAAGTTGAGTTGAGTTTTTCTTGTAATTGCTTGTCTGTTTATTTTCGTTAATCTCCCAATTCAATTGGAATTTATCTGCTCGGTAAAGCCAATAGGGAGGATATAAATTTGTCATTGTCTTGACTTGACAGGAACATTACGGAAGGATTATTGTCTAGTAGACACTTCCAAAACAAAAAACTTATTATAGGAATTCATTTCCTGTTCCCATTGTATATTTAAAATAGTAATCTGGTACAAAAATTATTATGAGTTTTTCAAATTCTTCAAGTTTTACTGGTCAACGTAAGTTCTTAGATGTTGTAGTATTATGAGTATGGTAGATGAAATTCGGATATCTCGGAGAAGATTGGAATATGATACCACAAGATTGGTTCTATTAGTGAAAGTGGGTGTAATATCACTACTCTTCACACTCCTCACACCTCACACTACTCACCCTTCTCCTACTACTCTTCGTATTCCAACTCTACCCTAACTACCCTATTTCTCTTACTAACTTCTTAGGTAAACGAATAAATCTCTCCCAAGATGAAAAGAAAGTTTACGCTCAATTGTTTAAACAATGTGACCCTGAAGGTTTGGGTATTGTAACAGGAGATGTTGCAAGAACTTTGCTAGAAAGGAGTGGCCTTTCTTCGGAAATTTTAGGTGAAATCTGGCAAAGGGCTGATGTTGAAAATAATGGATTCTTAGACCAACTTGGATTTTCTTTGGCTTTAAGATTGATTGGTTCTGTTCAAGCTGGATATCCTTTAACTGTTAGTTCAGGTGATCAACCAATTCAATTACCTGTATTTGATGGCAAAACAAGGCCTGATCCAGTACAAGCTCCTGTTCAAGCTCCAGTCACTGCTCCCGTACAATCTCCAATTTCTGCACAAGCTCCTGTACAGACCCCTCATATTCCCAGAACCGGAAATCCTCCAGCTCCATCAAGAATCCCTCTTATCACACCAGCCGATAAACAAAGATTTATTGAATTATTCCAAAGAAATGCTCCAAGTGGATTTCTTGAAGGCGAAATTGCTAAAAATATCTTCACGAAAGCTAATCTTCCTAATGAAACTTTAGGTCAAATATGGACTTTAGCTGATACCCAAAGTAGAGGTGCTTTGGATCAAAGTGAATTTATTATTGCTATGCATCTCATTCAGTCAGTTAGAAATGGTTCACTTAATAAATTACCATCTTCATTACCACCTGGTTTTGTTGATTCAATTGTTCGACCATCATCTAATAACAGTTTTAGAACTCCTTCAAATGTAGGTCAATCACAAACGATTCGATTAGTACAACCACAATATACTGGTAGTAGTATTTCTAGTAATAATACTGGACGTCAATCACCAGCAGTTAGAGGCGTTCCGACTGTTCCAACTGTTCCAACTGTTCCAGCTGTTCCATCTACCATTCCTGGATCTTCAGATTGGACTATTTCTAGTCAAGAAAAAGTCCGCTATGATGGGTTATTTGATTCTTTAGATAAACAAAAAGCTGGAACAATTAGTGCTAATGAAGTTGTACCATTTTTGAAAATGTCAAAGTTACCTGAAGATACCTTGGCTCAAGTATGGGATTTGGCTGATATTCAAAATACTGGTGTTTTTACTAAAACAGAGTTTGCCATAGCAATGTATTTAGTTCAGCAGAAATTGACTGGTAAAGAATTGCCTCTTAGTTTACCACCATCGATTCTAGCTAGTTTAACTCCTGGTGCTTCTCGTCAATCTTCTTATGCTTCATTAACACCAAATCAAGTATTCGCCGCTGCCCCTGCCCCGGAACAACAACAACAGCGTCAATTCCAACAACCTCAAGTTCAACAGCCTCAACCAAGACAAGTTTCGACCGCTTCACAGCAGACGGTAATTGTAGGTGGTGGGAATATACCTCCTCCAGTTCCTCCAGGACGAGCTCCTGCCACCACAAGCGCTCTTGATGATTTAGTGTCCTTGAATGATGTATTTTCTTCTCCACCAACGTTGCCACGACAATCTACCTTACCATTATCCCCAAAAACTGAAACGGGCCAAAAGCAATTTGTTCCCAGTTCTAGTTTTGGTTTAAGTTTAGCTAAGAGTGAATCTCCAGTATCTACTCCTCCAATTTCCACTGCATCTGCTCCACCTGTTAGAGATCTCCTCGTTGATGATGATCCTCAAATCTCAAATCAACTGTCAAGTGCTACAACTGAATTTGCTAATTTATCCAATCAAATCAGTTCTTTAACAACTCAAACAAAGAATATCACTGACAAACGAGAACGATCAGAACAAGAACTGGCTCAATTATTATCTAAGAAGAAGGATATTGAAGGTAAATTGGCTGTTTTACGAACTAATTATGATGGTGAAGTACAAAGAGTTCACCAAGTACAAGAATTATTGAATACTTCAAAAGCAGAAACAGTTCAGGTTATTAAAGATTATTCAGTAGTTGAAGCCAGCCTCCAAGCTCTTCAAGGCAGCCATCAGCAAATTTCTACTGAGTATGAGAAAGACCGTCAAGAAAATGCTATTGTCAAAGATAAGCTTCGACTTGCTAATGAACAAACAACTTCTTTAAAGGCTGCTTTAGAACAATTAGAAAAGGAGAACAAGCAACACAAGTTACGCCATAATGTTGCTCAACAACAATTAAGTGTTGTTGAAGAACAGAACAAAAAGTTGGCTGATGAGTTTGCTTCATTGAAAGAACAGAATGCATCACTTGAAGCTTCGGCTAGTGCTGCGGAGGCTGCTGCTGTCGCAGCTGCTCAACAAAGAGAAGCTCTTACTGCACAAGTTGCTGCAGCAACTCAAAAGAGAGATGCCCTTACTGCTCAAGTCGCTGCTGCTTCTGAACCGCCAGTCCAAAGAGGACTTGGAAACCCGTTTTCTTCTCATTTTACTGGATCTCAATTAGCTGGAGCTGGAGTTGGTGCTGCTATTGGTGCCACCGCTGCTGCTGCATCTTTCTTCCACTCTTCATCAAATAATGATGAATTTGATGAATCTTTCCGTCAGTTAGAAATTGCCTCCCCATCAACTGCTGAACCTGCTAGATCATCAACTCATAACACGGTTGAGACCCCCAGCTCATCCCCGCCAACTTCTGATTATCAAGTTTATAATCAAGGGGAAGGAGAGAATATGGGTATTCCTTCATTCCATTTACCACTGGCTAGACCATTGTCTGCTACTTCTTCTGTACAAAACAATCCCCCTATGTCTGTTCGTGATGATCTTGATGTATCCAGGCCAGACTCTCCTACTGAAGTTACCACTGAGCCAGTTTCAGGTATTGTTCCTCCAGCTTCTCTTGATGAGGATAATAAATTTGACGAAGGTTTAAGAGCATTAGAAGATGGTACTCATGCAAGCGATATTGCTGTCGAGGATCGAGAAGTAATTGAGAATGAGCATGTGAATGAGCCTGAGCCTAAGCATGAGTATGAGCCTGAGCCTGAGCCTGAGCAATCTGAGCAATCTGAGCCCTTGAAACTTGAATCTGGAAATGAAAATAAGCAAGAAAATATCCCAGAAGAACTTAGGGCAGAACCAGTTGAATCCAGTGCACCTGCTGAAGCTGAAAGTGATAGTGAGGAAAATGTCGAGGAATCTATCAAGGAACCCGTCAAAGAACCAGTTGAAGAATCCATTGAGAGATCCGTTGAGGAGCCTGTTAAAGAACCTATTGAGGAGTCAATAGAAGGTATAAATGAGCCCAAGGAACTCTCGAATATTCCCGATATACCAGTTGAAGAGCCAACTCCTTTATCCGAAGTCTCAGAATCAGTCGAGAAGAGCACTATTTCAGAACCAGAACCTAATACTACTTCTGAGAAAGAACTCACTCCCCATGATACTACAATAGCCCTTTCTACTTCTAATATCATCGACCCAACAACTGCAGCTGTTGCTGGAAGTGGAACTTCCATACTTGCAGATGCGCTTATTGATGATCATCATGAGTCCGCAGCTGAGTCCTTTGAATTTGTCGATGCTGAAGACCAAGACGACGCGGTTCACCAAAAATCCGTTGATGGCGGTTCTTCTAGTGGATTTCCTGCTCTTACAACACCCCCAGTCCCAACTGCCACCTTTCCATCATCATCAGATTGGCCCAAGGCACCAAATTATAATCCTGAATTCCCACCAATCCAAGATTTACAACAAGACGAAGATAGTAGTTCCGATGAAGAGGACACTCCTGATGATGATGATGAACGTCGTGGCAAGGGAAGTGATGTTGAGACTTTGGACAAGTTTGTTACTCCTCAGTCTACCGGGGATAATGCAGAGCCATCACCATTTGCTGTCGCAGGTATATCTTCCACGGCCGCTGCAACTTCTTCCGCCCCTCCTACTTCTGCTGATGAATTCAAGTTCAATCCAGACTCATCTGGACTTTCTGTTCAAGCTAGTGGTTCAACTGTCACAAATGAGAATCCATTTGGAACTTCGTCAATTCCATCTATTCCAGCCGCTCCAACGGCAATTCCTGCTCCAACTCAAACTCCGTTCAGTAACATCCAAGCAAACACCGCTCCTGTATTTGAAGAAGACCCATTCGCCAGTGCTTTCAGTGGCTTGAGTGAAGCTAAAGAAGATAAAGGAGATTTCTCGGAAGATTTTACCAACGGTGGAGGTGAACCGGCATTTGATGAGTTCGAGAACACATTTGATAGAGCTTTTAACGATGATAGTAACAACTTTGGTATTACGTCAACATTTGGTACTGCGAGTCAATCATCCGCTGGTGGTGCATTACCTGGTAGTGGTAGTGGCACTGGTAGTGATGAATGGGAGCAATTATTTGCTGGATTTAGTAGCAACGTCCCACCACCAGCTGTTACCACGGCTAGTGAGAAAGATATTAATGATGCATTCACAGTTCCATCTCTCCCACCACCTCAGCTTCCTCCTAAACCGGTTTCACCCAATTCATCAGCGGTAAATGAACTTGTTGGAATGGGATTCAGCAAAGATGATGCTTTAGATGCGTTGAAAAAGAAAAATTTCAACCTTGCTGAGGCATCAAACTATTTACTCGATCGTAGTCATTAAGTTAAACGTTCTTCTCATATTCTCATAATATAATACTATTAATACAACTACATTTGCCTCCGGCGGCCGGGCTCTTCCCGGACCCGTAGCTCCGCTCCGCGGACTTGTTACCGTGTGATATTGGCAACGAACCCTACTAGTTCTGTACGTACAGGAAGTTGATTCACTGCTGACACTGCAGACTCGAGGTCTTTCAAACATCGCTGCATTAACTCGACCATGCTGGAGAGATTACTTTCATGAACCACAAGCTCTTCTCTGAGTCGAGTATTTTCTTCTTGCACCGAAGCAATTTGCGCCTTCAGCTGACTAATTCGCAACAGTTTAGCTTGACGAAGATTGCAGGCGACGATTTGTTCAGGGGTGAGTTTTTCAAGGAAAACTGGGTTATCCCAAGCTTGACGAGATTGTGACGGCAGTTTGCGACGGTCATACGCCTCCTTGATAAGCTGCTCAAGTTCAGCGAGTTTGTTCTTGATGTCCCTCTCTTCAAAAATAGCAGTGAATTCTTTCTGAGCAGTCTTACGCCAGAAATCAATAATCTGTTTAAGTGCTTGTTCCATTGCCTGTTTGGCCTTTGGATGTTTTGATACAGTGGGGTAACATGCCATAACTCGTTCAAGCGTCAAATATTTGATTGACTCTTCTAAACATCTTGTGGAGAGGTCAACGAGAGTCTGATATCGAACCGATTGAGCGGGAGCAGGGGCAGTCGGTGTGAGGATGGGAGGTGCTTCTTGAATTGGTGATGCCTGTATCGGTACTTGCTCTTTACTGGATATAGTTGGCGGTATACTCTCTGACGATATGGTCTCTGAAGGCATACTCTCTGACGGTATGCTCTCTGACGGTATGCTCTCTGATGGCGTGCTATCTTGTAATGGTACGCTTTCTTGTGGTACTTGTATTGATTCTGCTGGTACCCCTGTTGGTGATAATGCACTAGATGTATCGCGCAGTTCCGACGGCGTCATCTCAATTTCTATCAATTTATCTGACTGGTGGGTCAATAGCTCCTTGGTTTGATCAATTATCTGCAGAGAAGACTCTTCACCGACAACTAAACCAGCTGAAAACGCGTCATTATTCTCAACTGAATCCATTCTTACATCCTCACTACCACCAATCATCTCTTTTATCGTTTCTACCGGTGTATCCTGAGAATTATCTATATCCATATCACTTGCCATTTCGCTAATACTGGGTGTGTCCACCATATTCACAACTGGACCTTCTATTTCTTTTCCTTCTTCTCTATCCATTATTATTAATGTCCAACTTCCACTATTTTTTAACCTAACTTCCAAAACCCAAAACTAAATAATAAATATAAACAACTGATTTTTCTCCTGTCAAGACGCGCTTCTCCTATCTTTTACACACGCATAGATCATCAACAGTCGGAGATTAGATAAGAATCACGTGATACGATCCTTTTTCTCTTCTCAAAGTGGTTGCCTCTGGCATCCGGGCGCTGCCCGGACCCGTTGTGATCGCTGCGCAATCGATATGGATCATCTCCAGGGGTTTCCGAGAAGTCCGGGTAGATCCATAGCTCAACTCTTGTTCTCATGATTCCTTCCCACTTCGTCTCCAGACAAATCCCCAACTTATACTGAACCCTAACCCGCTTCTCAATTGACAGACGTCCTCTCCATCGATCCAACATCACCGTCATCTTCAGCAACCTTCACACATTGTCGAACGCTGAAACACCAAAATAATGTCATTGGATCCCGAATCTCTCATTGTTCAAGTACGTAGAAGTAACATGTTTTGACTGTCGGTATTAAACATTGCATGGACCCGTACGCCCCTCCGCGGAGCGGAACAACGGGTGTGGGCAGAGCCCAGCCGCCGGAGGCAGATACTAACTCCCATGGTTAGGCAAATAAGAAAGCAGCACCAACCTCTGGATTCTTCTCCAAATTGGTTGGATCAAACTCTTATCAACTTGAAGAAGCAGCCGATTTATATATTCAAGCAGCTAATGCCTACAGGCTACAGAAGAATTCAAGAAGTGCTGGGCAAACGTTTGAAAAGGCCGCTGCTATTCAACAAAAAACTGAATCAAAGGATGATGCTGCAAATACTCTTGTTGAGGCATTCAAATCATATCGTCAATCAGATCCACAAGATGCAGTTCGAGTGTTGAAAGAAGCAATTCAATTATTCACTGCAAGGGGTGCTTTCCGTAGAGCAGCTAATTATCAAATGGATTTGGGTGCTTTATATGAAACAGAATTACGTGATTTAGCAGAAGCAATTGCTGCTTATGATAATGCTGGTGAATGGTATTATCAAGATCAAGCCGAAGCTTTGTCTAATAAGGCATTTTTGAAAGTGGCTGATTTATCTGCATTAAATGGTGATTATGGTACTGCTATTGAGAAGTTTGAAAGGGTTGCCAAACAGTCGTTGAATAATAGTCTCAATAAGTGGAGTTTAAAGGAATACTTTTTAAAGGCGGGAGTATGTAGGGTTGCTGAACAAGATGTTGTATCTGCTAATCGCGCAGTTGAGCAGTATTTGGAATGGGAGCCTTCATTTGGTAGTACTAGGGAATTTCAATTATTGACTGATATTATTGCGTCTGTTCAGGAGGGAGATGAGCAATTATTTACGGATAAGTTGATGGAATTTGATCAATTTTCTAAACTTGATCGATGGATGGTTACAATTACATTGAGAATTAAGGAGCAACTTCAGAATGCAGGAGATGATTTATTGTAGAGACGATACATAAGTAGTTTAGTGATCTATGTTGGAGTGAAGAGGAAATAAATTAGATATATGCTGGAACGACTTGAGCGAAGCGAGAGGAGCTACGGGTCCGGGCAGAGCCCGGCCGCCGGAGGCAGCCGCCTGAGAAGAATGTATGAAAGGATATGAAGGTTGAACTGAGAATAAATAAAACGACAATGAGAATTTTGGGAAAAGAAAAGTTGATTTGCAGATTGGGAAGAATCAGTGAGCGTGAAGAAGGGAAATAATAATGGCGAGATTTTCTCCTAAAACTCTATTACTTAGACGATAGAAATATATTTTTTAGGCGCATAATTGCTGCCACTGACGATAGTGGTATGAATAACCCTGGTCACGACCACCACCAGTCTTTTGTGTCGCTCAAATATCAAGTCATGTCTAATATACATAGTCTTGGCCCCGACTGCCACTCACCTTTACTTGCACTAAAATATAAGATAATAGCTGATTTAGAAAGGGAAACGAGTACAAATTCGAAACATTTGCAAAAGTTTCAGAGCGAGATATCAGGCGAACAGCGGGAGGAGCGGTGAAACCTAAATGTATGGCTGCGACGAACTCTAGAAATGCATCTTAGCATGGTGAATACGTCAATTGAGAACAATTTTGAAATCTTTTTAACAGATCAGGTGTCGGCAATAGATCAACGGGATACTGACGGAAGTCGCAGGCAATCATTGGGTACATGCAAAATGAATCAGAACAGCAAATGTCAACAAATATTGACCAAATTCAGAAAAACATATATTATCCATGCAAATGAAAATGGAAATGCAATTTGAAGAGAGCGACCCAATTGCTATGGGCCACATTTATAAGACATTAATGCTCGAGTTTGTTCCGCGTGGACTTTTATTTCGTACCCTTTACCTTAACTATACGGCATATTTCGATTTATTTGGCAGCCGGATGTCTGTCATGTCATGGGCCGACATGAATCAGAAACATCGAACAGGGAAAGTTTATCGAGAAGCAGCCCTATATCATCCAGGTGTGATTTGAGAGAATGTCTTTATTTGACCGATTGGAGAGGGTATCAATTGCATGGCCAGAAATGCCATTAATAAAAAGAAGAAAGCGCGTCGTCCAAAGAAATCGACACACGATCCCAGCTTCTATGAAAAGCATTTCCTTTTATCACGTTGCGGCGGCACAAGATATGTTGGAAGTCAAGAACTCTGACTTTACGGATTATATCATGCAATTACGCGAGCAATATGGTAAAGATTGTATGTCCAAAGTGAAGCTAGCACGTGAAGTCGCTCAGATTTATCTCAAAGACATGTCTAAACTAAATGAAGTAAAAGCATTACACGAAGAAACAACTGCTGCTTCGGCACTTTCTCCATTTATGGAGTGGCTATGGGAGCAGGACTTCATTCTATTAAGACTGCTCCCTCGCAGCGACCTGGCGACAGCAGGGGCTAGGTCGAGCTGGAAAGCGGTCATAGTTGCGCTGCAATATCGAAGCCCTTAGGAAAGCGAAGCTACGTGCCTGGTACTGGTATACGTTTGTCAACAATGCGACGTAGAACTGCAGCACCGACGAAATTGGATCAAGTTATCGACTTTGTAGATGATGGTCCCGATCAGGTTAAGATCCAAGAATAACTTCAGAATGTGAGATATGATTTATTGAAGAGACGATTCTTAAAGTAGCTAGGGAGATATATAAGAGTCAGAAGGAAAAATTAGATATTTGGCAGACGAGCAAGCGACTCTAGCGAAGCGAGAGGAGCTACGGATCCGGGCAGAACCCGGCAGCCGGAGGCAACTATGTAAAGAGTGAGACAGATTAAGGTGCTGCTGATTGGGTTGAGAAACGGTTATCAGTAGATACAGGGGCTATTGGTTAGTGGTTAGATGGGAAGATAAGAGTGTGGGTATATGCAGTAAAATACAGTACGGCTGGATAGAGATAAGCGATAGTGAAAAATTTCGAGAAGAGAAAGACTGATTAGTGGTTGCAGATTGGGAAGAATCAGTCAGAGTAAAAAAATGATTGCTGAAGGGTCATAAATATATATAGAAATGGAGATGCATTTTTGTAAAATTTCTTTCTTTTCTCTTTTTTTTTTTTTTTTTTTTCTTTGTGCTCCTCCATCTGCAATTTATAGATAATTGCTGAAAAAGAGAAATAGTATTTTTTAGAGCAATAACGATTAGCGAGTAGCGAGATTTATATCTCTCAACTATGTTACTTAAACCATGGACAAATATTGCTTTACGCAATTCATTTCGTCGTAATGGTACTAATAATTTACGTCGATTTATCTCTACCAATTTGAATACAAATTCTAAATCTCAAAATCAACGTAAAGCTTATGTTGGTGTAGGTATTTTAAATCCAAATACTCATAAAGATAAGCTTGTTGATGTTAATAAAGTATTGGTTATTGGATCTGGCGGTCTTAGTATTGGACAAGCAGGAGAATTTGATTATTCTGGTTCTCAAGCTATTAAGGCATTAAAAGAAGCAAATAAAAAATCTATTCTTATTAATCCAAATATTGCTACCAATCAAACTTCTCATGCTTTAGCTGATGAAATTTATTACTTACCAGTTACTTCTGAATATATTATTCATATTATTGAGAGGGAACAACCAGATGGTATTTTATTAACATTTGGTGGTCAAACCGCTTTAAATGTTGGTGTTGAATTGGAAAAAATGGGAGTATTTGAAAGATATGGAGTTAAGGTTTTGGGTACTCCTATTAAAACTTTAGAAACTTCGGAAGATCGTGATTTATTTGCTCAAGCTTTGAAAGAAATTAATATTCCAATTGCTGAATCAATTGCTGTTGAAACAGTTGATGGTGCTTTAGCTGCTGCTGAAGAAGTTGGTTATCCAATTATTGTTCGTTCTGCTTATGCTTTAGGAGGTCTTGGATCTGGATTTGCAAATAATAAAGATGAATTACGTGACTTAGCTTCTCAATCTTTATCATTATCAAGACAAATTCTTGTTGAAAAATCTCTAAAAGGTTGGAAAGAAGTTGAATATGAAGTTGTTCGTGATAGTGAAGGTAATTGTATTACTGTATGTAATATGGAAAATTTCGATCCTTTAGGTATTCATACTGGTGATTCTATTGTTGTTGCTCCTTCTCAAACTCTTTCTGATGAAGAATATCATATGCTTCGTTCTGCTGCAATTAAGATTATTCGTCATTTAGGTGTTGTTGGTGAATGTAACGTTCAATATGCTCTTCAACCAGATGGATTGGATTATAGAGTTATTGAAGTTAATGCTCGTCTTTCCCGTTCTTCTGCTCTTGCTTCAAAAGCTACTGGTTATCCATTAGCTTATACTGCTGCTAAAATTGCTCTTGGTCATACTCTTCCTGAATTACCAAATGCTGTTACTAAAACAACATCTGCTAATTTTGAACCTTCATTAGATTATATGGTTACTAAAATTCCTCGTTGGGATTTAGCTAAATTCCGTCATGTTAAAAGAGATATTGGTAGTAGTATGAAATCTGTTGGTGAAGTTATGGCCATTGGTCGTACTTTTGAAGAATCTTTCCAAAAAGCTATTCGTCAAGTTGATCCTTCTCTTGTTGGTTTCCAAGGTAGTAGTGAATTTGAAGATTTAGATTATGAACTTTCTCATCCTACTGATCGTCGTTGGTTAGCTGTTGGTCAAGCACTTATTCATGAAGGTTATACTGTTGATAGAGTTCATGACTTGAGTAAAATTGATAAATGGTTCCTTTATAAGCTTATGAATATTGTTAATCAACAAAAGAAACTTGAAGCTATTAGTTCTTTATATGGAATTACTCATGAAACTATGCTTGATTCTAAGAAATTAGGATTTTCAGACCATCAAATTGCTCTTGCTGTTGGTTCAACTGAACTTGAAGTTCGTGCACGTCGTCTCAGTTTTGGTATTCGTCCTTTTGTAAAGAAAATTGATACTCTTGCTGCTGAATTCCCTGCCGATACAAATTATCTCTATACCACTTATAATGCTACTGAACATGATGTTGAATTCGATGAACATGGAATTATGGTATTAGGTTCTGGTGTATATCGTATTGGTTCTTCTGTTGAATTCGATTGGTGTGCCGTAAGCACTGCTCGTGCTTTACGTGAAATGGGTAAACGTACAATTATGATTAATTATAACCCTGAAACTGTCTCTACTGATTTTGATGAAGTTGATAGATTATATTTTGAAGAATTAAGTTATGAACGTGTTATGGATATTTATGAATTAGAACATTCTAGTGGTGTTGTAGTATCTGTTGGTGGTCAATTACCTCAAAATATTGCTCTTAAACTTCAAGAACAAGGTGGTGCTAAGATTCTTGGTACTGATCCAAGGGATATTGATCAAGCCGAAGATAGACATAAATTCTCTTCTATTCTTGATTCTATTGGAGTTGATCAACCGGCTTGGAAAGAATTAACATCTGTTTCTGAAGCTAAGACTTTTGCTGATAATGTTGGATACCCCGTCCTTGTTCGTCCTTCTTATGTTTTGTCCGGTGCTGCCATGTCTGTTATTAGAGATGAATCTGATCTTGAAGCTAAGTTAACCAATGCTGCTAGTGTTTCCCCTGATCATCCAGTTGTAATCACTAAATTCATTGAAGGTGCTCAAGAAATTGATGTTGATGGTGTTGCTTCCAATGGTAAACTTCTTGTTCATGCTGTTTCCGAACATATTGAAAATGCTGGTGTTCACTCTGGTGATGCTTCTCTAATCCTCCCCCCCGTTAATCTGGAAGAATCAATCATGGCCCGAGTAAAGGATATTGCTGAAAAAGTCGCTAAAGCTTGGAAGATCACTGGTCCTTTCAATATGCAAATCATTAAGAATAATGATGAACTCAAAGTCATTGAATGTAATATCCGTGCTTCTCGTTCTTTCCCATTTGTTTCGAAAGTTCTTGGTACCAATTTTATTGATGTTGCTACTAAAGCTCTCGTCAACAAGGATGTTCCTGAACCAGTTGATTTAATGAAACAATCTCGTGACTATGTTGCTATCAAGGTTCCTCAATTCTCATTTACTAGATTAGCTGGCGCTGATCCATTCCTTGGTGTTGAAATGGCTTCCACTGGTGAAGTTGCTTGTTTTGGTAAGGATGTTATCGAAGCTTATTGGACTGCAATCCAATCTACCATGAACTTCAAGGTCCCCAAGCCACCATCTGGATTATTATTTGGTGGAGATGTTCATAGTGAAGACCTTTATCAAGTTGCATCAACTCTACTCCCGCTTGGTTATAAATACTATGTTGCTAAACCTGAAGTTAAAGAATATCTTGATGCTAAATTGAATGGTGCTATTGATGTCGAAATCATTGAATTACCCAAGACTGATAAACGTAAACTTGGTGAAGTTTTTGAACAATTTGATATCCGTGGAGTCTTCAATCTTGCTAAAGCTCGTGCCGAGTCTCTCCTTGACGAGGACTATATCATGCGTCGTAATGCTATTGATTTTGGTCTTCCTCTCTTCAATGAACCCCGTACTGCCATTCTTTTTGCTCATACTTTGGCTGCTACACTCCCTGCTCGTATGGAAGCTCATGCTACTCAAAGCACTGAAATTCCAAGTGAAGTTAAGAGATGGAGTGAGTTCATTGGTGGCAAACCTGTATAAATAGGTGCAACCTTTATTGTACAATAAAATTTATTTACTCTTTCCTCTTCCTTTTTGCCTCCGGCGGCCGGGCTCTGCCCGGACTAGTTGTGCTGCTCCGCGAGCAAGCGAGCGAGAGCGAAGAAAAAGTGAATAACCTAACGTAAAATGGTATTTACTTAGCAATATAAGTACTCGTAATTTTATATCTAATCTGCTTGTAGGTTTTAGCTTTTAGGAACACAAGCTAAGCTCAGTTAGTTACTCTATTAGCGTGTATAAGGTGGTTGCCTGTATTACTTATATTATTTTTTATTGAAAATTTATAAGGTATCGGCTGAGAAGCGTACATAAAATGGAGCCAGCATTTAAAATGGCTGACTAGTAAACTAATAAAACTTGTGGTAAACGGAATCATTGGAGTACTCGCAACAGAATGAGGAAGGGACGATGCCAACGGTATCAATTATTATCTTCTTCGTTGTCTCGGTCTTCGTCTGATGGCATCTTCATCGCGATCCATGGAATTCGATGGAGTAATATAAACATATGCTGGATCTCCACCGTGGTTATTAGGTGCACGTTGTCGATATTTTTGCGGGTTCTTAATTTCGTCCTCATGAATACTATAGGCCATCTTAGCTGCCCTGATTATATCCTCCTCTTGGAGCATATCAAAATCTGGTTCGCCATCATGGCCACTTAATAAACATCGCGAGGGAGCAGACAACTTGTTTACAAGTCCCCCACCAGTTGATATTTTACAGGACACCAGGCCTGAATTATTAGACCTGTGGTATGTTATTGGGCCGTACAGTGGGTTTTTACCATGAAGTCCACACGAGGGGTGGTTGTATATTGTATAATAATTAATTTATATTTCTGGTAGGCAGAGAAGTAGAACTATAAGGTGGGCCAGAAGAACCAGTAGAATCAGACGCAGAATTAGGTTCCAAGTTGTCTTCAGTGTGTTCTGAGTTATCTTCAGCTAGTACGACGCTAAAGATGATTTGAAATTAGCTTTCCCTCTAGTAAAGCGTTCGGCTTCTCATATATCAATTTAACAAGCAGGCAGATGCCAACATGATGACCCACACTATTGCTTGCCCTAAACCATTCTCTTGCTTTGGCACCTAACGACTCAGCAGTCTGCGAACTTCCCAGTTCCACAACAAGGTTAGGAATCCCTGGAGGGCACTCAATTATCCGACTAAAAGCTATTATTCCACCGTCAGGTTTAATTCAAACTCCTCTGGTTCATTAGCAACTTCATGATGAGCAGTCTCTTCTCGATTAGAGCCATTATTATAATCAGGGTCAGAGAGAAGGTCAATGACTCTGTTCTCTTCAGGTTGGACAGGATCATTAGAAGTCTCAGCAGAATGACCACGAACAAGATCAGCACGAGCATCGGCCCGAGCACCATGAGCATCGGCACGAGCAGCACGAGCAGCATCTCTAGCAGCACGGGTAGCATCTCTGACAGCACGGGCATCATCACTACCAGTACCTCGTTCAGAATTAATGGTAGCATCTCGTACATAATTGATTCCTCCAGTTTTGGGGCCATAATTATCAGCGGGAAATCGTTTTTCAACCCAGTCACAAATTTTAGCAGCAATACAACCATATGTTCCGTCATGCGTAGGATATGAAACTATGTGAATGAGTAGCAAATGAAAACTTGAATATATTTCGAAATCAGCCCTAACGTTGTTTTTCTCAAAGAAGTCAAGGATTTTTTCCATAAAATTACGATTGCAATGTATGGCTACAAAATCAACAGAAGAATGATGAGAAAAGTATTTCCAATAATTAATTACCTTTCTGCAAAGCTCTTCCGGGGTTCTAAATGGAGTTTGATCAAGAATCGCTTCTCTGGGATAGGATCTAAGAACAGGAGGACATACTTACAGTATTTAAATCCACAATGAAAATTGCTCTATTTTATGCTCCTTGCTAGTTTTATTTTTCTTTAACACAAAAGAAGACAAGTAGGCTCTGATAGGTAGGGTGCGACAGGGCCATTGGCGCAGGTTACTCCGATTTGCGGTGAGTATGTATTAGTGAGAACGATGGTCTTTAAGAAGTTCGTACACAGTAGCCTTATAAGAAAGGGCTATAAGGGACTACGAATTACTAGGTTCAAGAGATAGCAATTCAATAAGTGTGAGCCACTTGTAGACTGATTAATGGTTGTTAAGGTTGATATCAATGTTTGGAGTTTTCCATTCCATAAAGCTGCCATGTACGCGGCTACTGGCTCTTGAAACCGTTAACATGACTTTCCAGCAATAGAGGAACTCTATATATACTCGTATTTCAACGGTTAATAATCCGCTCTAAGACTTTACTCTTGCACTTTGCTCCCATCGAGGTGTAGTAGAAAATTTTTCTTTTTACAATTATTGGGTATTGTAACAAACAGCAATATACATGGGATTGCAACCGACAAAGTAAATATCAACTATTATTCGATAGCTTTCTCATTTTGAGCCTAGAAATATATGATAAAGACGGAAATTATGTAAAGTTCATCGTTTTGCCGATATGCTCTTATTACGCCCTTAAAAAATTTATGAAACTTGTAATAACAGTCACCCTTGTTAGAATCTCAATAATTAAGCAAATACTTCTTGTACTTGTGGATTAATTGAGGTATAATTTGGTTCAAACCTGTGCCACTGAGGGTTTAAAACTACC
Source organism: Sugiyamaella novakii (assembly GCA_030575175.1). NCBI lineage: Eukaryota > Fungi > Ascomycota > Dipodascomycetes > Dipodascales > Trichomonascaceae > Sugiyamaella > Sugiyamaella novakii. The sequence continues at coordinate 147,727 of JAJMIH010000018.1, forward strand.
TATCTTGGCTTTCTTCGAGCCGACGATCTATCCAGCATTAAGCCAAGCATGTTCGGCAACTGTTTAGCTGATCTCATTTGCACTAGAGCGGCCAGTTTGCCCAGTATGCAAGATTGTTCACCTTTTATGCGGCCGCTCAGTTCGTTTCGATTCCTGAATCTCAGCTTTCTAAATTAATTTGTACTGTAAGTTAGCGAACTGGAAAGATTCATGCCAATCAATCTTCAAAAACCTTTGGCAAATGAGTTCAGTGTTTTTTTAGCTCTTGCAGCTGCTACTGCTAAACATACTTCCTATAATTCAAGTGGAGGAGATACAGTTAATCAAGACCCTGAAATTAATAATGACACCCGTTGTGAGAGTCAGATACATGAAGATGGCATCATCATTTCTGTAGGTCATAAAAATTTTTACAGAGAAAAGAAATAGTTCCTAATGTTGGGATGGAAGTAGGGAGTTCGAAGACGGATGCCTCGCTGCTGTCAACGCACATCAGAACTTGCATATTACTCCAAAATCGGCATCAAGCAGTAGTACTGATAACCCTCAAAGGCCTGAGAAAAGGATCGCAAAATGGTTACTACTGACACGTAACATCAGGTGAGTGAATGGAATATTTCGCTCTTTATTGCAATTAGGTATTTTACAAAGAATAAATCTACAAAAAGACTCGTATAATTGTTATGTATATCCAAGAATCAAGCAATCAGCTTCTTGTCCAATCCGGAACGCCAGCCCTACCACTAGTTTCCGCTGTATGGTACCTCGACGAAGGGATTCCTTTTTTTTAATTTCGTTCCCATGAATAAGATAGGTTCTCCCAGTGACTCAAGTGAGATTATACTCAGTAAGCATTATGAGGTCCGTGCGACTGCCTCGGAATTGTCAAGTTGTGGACAATACTATCAGTAGTCGATACATTAGCGGAAACTCTGTATAAATTACCAGGAAGATTATGAGGCTCAAAAACTTGTGCACTACGATGCGAGATTAATCAGAAACTTCACTTGAGGGTCAGTACGCAGAGATCAGGAATAGAACCACTATCAGGTGAGTTGGTGGGAATGAGTCTGGAGCCATGTCTATCCCACCCAGAGGAAGAGTGGTCGTCCACACGGTGCAGCAGCAATAATCACGTGATATAGACTTTCCGATTATTCGGCTCCGTAAATCCGAAATAAAAGTCACGTGGCAAGGTGACCTCGGCAGGATGAATGTGTCATATGTACGATTATTGGTAGAGATAGCGATAATTCCAGCCGTCCAACGGCAATTGCGGTGGAGTATTAATACGGCAGTTATCGTGTGGATGGATTTTTGTGTAGTTCGTTCTGTAGATTTCACACTGCTGAATTGTCTAATTTGCTAATAGCACTTTGTTACAAAATGTCTCTTCTTATTACTAGTCATCCTACTTATACCCGCGTTGTTAAGTTGTTAGAAACAACTGGTAAGTTCAGGAGATACGATACGTTCATGGCGGTTGAGCGGGACCGAACTTAACGAGCGAAGAGCAACGGGTCTGGGCGGAGCCCAGCCGCCGGAAGCATGAAACCGGATGATTAGCTAACAGATTGGTATAGTTGGTAGAGATAAGCTCCTTCGAGTTGTTCAATATTTTGCTAGATTCTTATCTTATTATCTCTATAGACAAGGTTACAGCAAACTTCATATTGAAAGGTGGAAGAATCTTCAATCTCAATTAGCTTTATCACGTAAACTTTTCAGGGTCGGTAAACCTCTGGGTAATTTCAAATTGGCGGCTAATAACTATCATCAGAAAACTGCTGACCCTGTTCTTAGAGCTACTTCAATTATTAAGAATCTTGCCTTTGGAGGTTACTTGACTTTGGATTCTTTAGTTTGGCTTCATAGTTCTAAAGTTCGTCAATTCTCGGCTGAGAGATTTACTGTTATTCAAAGAACTGCTCAGAAATTATGGGTTCTTGCTCTTTTCACTAGTATTATTAATAGTTTGTATCGCATCCAACAAGCTTCAAAAGCCCAAGCTGCTTTGTTGAATGAAAAAGAAAAAGATGATGCTAGTATTAAGAAGGCTACTCTTGAAAAGAATACTGCTCTTACTCAACTTGTTTGGGATGCTTTAGATTCTACTATCCCTCTTACTGGTTTGAAATATACTAATCTTGATGATGGTTTAGTTGGTATTGCTGGTCTTATAACTTCCATCCTTGGTCTTAAACAGGTCTGGTAATTTCCGTTGTACGAATATAATATTAAAGGAGTCTGCATTCCCATTTTCTTTGCTCGCGGTCGAGCTCTGCTCGAACCCGTGATTCGCTTCGCTTGTCGATGATCCACTGCATCCATACAATTCTATCACCTAAAATAAATTCGCTATCTATTCCGATGTCTCACTCGGCTAAGGGCAATTACTGATCACGAGGTTGACCAGCCCCTCATCTCTATCAAGATTCTTTCTGATGCACATGGCCGAATGGCTATTGAGAAATGAAGAAAAAATGTTCAGGAAAGGAGAAAGGATATAGAGAATTGAGGAGCAGAAACCCTGGAAAATAAGGGGAAAAAGCGATATCAATGGTCATCAGTGGTGTGATTAATAGCGTGATTAGAACTAATTAAGGAATAACTAGAATGTAAAAGAAAAACTTTCAGTAAACATAACGAAGAATAGCGAAATACCCAGGAAGAAGATGATGATATGAATGTTTACAATATTATCACCTTCGCTTTGGTGCAGCCATGTGCATTGAAATATGCATAATGTGAGGCTAAGTTATCGAGGGTTTTACCTGACATTAGACATATTTAGTAATTGTTATTCATAAAGATGTAACTTATTTAAAGATAATTTTAATATGTTCCGATCCTGAGCCAACTGTTAAACTAGATCTATTGTGGGATGAAAGAAGGAGAAGAAATTAGCGGAGTCACTGAAACTGTCAATTCAATAAATTGCCCAAAAGCAAAAAAAAAGCACAGTTTACAGCGTAGAATTTTAACCTATCTTAACTGTCACTTATTTATATGTTTTCTATGCCAATAAAATTGTAATAATATTCTGACTTTTTATGTTTAAGTTTCCTCATATTTAATTGTTTCTCAATTTAGGTATCATTTTAGTCGCTCGATATAGCCCTGCAAAAATTAGAGAGAATATAACAAAATAAAGAATATTGGAAATTCCGTTATCTGAGATCAATGAGAAATCATTTTTCTGTTCATAACCGGGGTTAATCATTGCTTTCTGTGCATTTGTTACCTGGCAACATTCACATAACGCATATGAATAAGCCTATGGGAATTTAACAGTCTGAAGCGTCGCTGATGAGACTTACCAGTGCCGACAGACACAGCTATTCAGCAAGTCTTGTAAAAAAGAGAGATCGAAGAGTAATGCTTTCGAAATAAATACGAATATTAAAAATAAAATCTAATTTTAATAATGACTTTTCTCAAATATCTCTCAGCGGTTATCAGTTATGCTCGGTGCCGATTTTGGAACAATATGCGGGATCTGCTGTGCCTTAACTGCAGGATCTGCATAAAATCTGAATTAGCTTCATAATATCCACAGCGTACTCAAACTACAGATTTTGAGCGATACCTATTCCTAATATTTTCGTTAATCACTATTTTTGTTATTAACTAACTGGACCAATTCTACGACTCAAACCACCCCTGTTTTTGTATAATTTTGATAGATAATTTCACATCATTAAGCCCTTCCTGCCTCATTCTGGAAACTCAGCACATACACAAAATCGTACCCCAAACTAAAAGAATAAAAGAATAAACTTAGACACAGATATAATGTACTAAATCTTTCACAATGTCTACGGATCATAGCTATATGCTCGACTTCATTTTAGAAGAGTACCCTTCTGACAAAATCATCCATTCGTCTCAGTACAGCACCATTAATAAATTAAAAGACGAAGTAAAAAGAGAATCAAAAAGAAGACTCAAAAAAAGAGAACGTCCCCTTAAATCTACTTCTAGTGAAAGGCCAAGATGACATGTTAAAAAAACTCTGTGATAAGCTTCACCAGTTAAAAGTTAATTTCTTTCCTGGCTGCTTGATTATAGAAATACTGAAATCTAAAGTTTATAAGCAGCTTTGTAGAGGTATTTCCAAAGCTATTTCCATTTCACCTCATGATGCAACCCTCAACCTTCGTTTGTCTCCAACATTTAATACCAAAGTGTACAAAATAGGTGATCAATATTCAATCATGCCTCATGCCAGTTTCACGTCTTTTGATAGACTCTCTCTCCTGCCTACTACCCCAAACTTGGTGGTAGAATTGTCTATCACATCAAAATTCTTGGATTAGTTTTCTCTACAGCGATGTCGGGGTAATGAAGTCGATGTGGTGATAGGGGCCAAGATCGATTTCATACGTCTCCAGGACGGCGGGAAAAGACCTCCACCAACCTCTATCCTATATAAAAAAGTTAATACTGCGACGTTTGCCTTATATCTTCGCAGTGATCTATCACTCCTCAAGCAAAGAATTCGAAGACTATTTGAGCGCCAAACGGTTCAGCTAAGAGTCTGGGAAGATGGAAATAGCATTAATGCAGACTTTAACAAGCCATGCAGCACGCTTCTTTTTAGAAGACAGGATCTTCCTAGAAACGGAATTGTTACTGCACGGAGCGGTATCTCTGTGCTTCGTCGTATTCTTGGTATCCCGGGCAGGGGTCAAGTAGTTCTTCTCCACCACTCACAAAACATTGTCGACCTATATCACTCATTTAGTTTGTGATTTTATTAGAATACGGTTTCCCTCTGCTGGATATTTTCATGAAGTCAGTGGTACTGAATTTCCACCTGCAAATAATGGCCCTGAATCTCCTGCTGAATTTTCCAATGGTTAAGATACGACGACAATTAACCATCCTGGACCTCTTGCTGATGGTTTGTTTAATGAACAAGGTTCAAATTCCTTACCAGACACCATTGCCGCTAATGATACTCGTGCCGCTGCTTCCAATGAAGAAATTATTAGAAATCATACGACGGTATCTCTTTCTGCTGGTGTTATTCAACGGGAAACTACTGATCGAACTGGTGATGAGATTGAGCTCATTAGTACCCTTAAAGCCGATGGAATGATAACTTCCGGAGTTCGAGAAGATCGTGTTGACGAAGGTTATGAAGTAATTCCCAGTGTCGTAAGACAGAGTTGGTGTTTGTGTGTTAGGAAAGCTAGTTTATGAACAACTCAACTCAATACTAGGCAGCGGACTTTCTATCAAAAAACAATAGCATATTGCTTCGCGATGCCAATGTACCGTTTCTTGATTTATCTGATATTTCTTCCTCTACTGATTCATCTAAAATATCTGATTCTATCTCTACAGCTCGTCTCAGGATTCTGACTTACCTGGCAGTTCTGACTCGTCTAATATTTTTAACTCTCGTCAAATGAATTTCGAGTTAAAAGTCCATTGTAAAGCAGAAGTGGGTTTTCATCGCCATCGCCTTCCTGACAACTCATTCAGGATTGTTGGTAAACTATTGACCGCTCCTGTCTTTCTCGGAATCTTAGCATTCCGCAGAAATTGCTATTAAATGGCGATGTTGACCAGAGTGTGCCGGGTCAGTTTATAATATTAAGTGAACAGAAGTTAATTAAGGCTTCTGAAAGAGCCTATAAAGTTCATAATAAGTTGGAACCCAGCAATTAAGTCGTCAACGTGGAAGGTGAAGAAAGTAGGGAGCTATGTATTAGAAACAATGAAGAGAAAAATGATTTTTTATTTATCTTTATTCAACCATTTCCAAAATGTGCTGGTTTCATTTTATGGGGGGGGCTATCTTATTTATTAAACTTAGAATACATAAATTAATATTAAGGAATAACTAATAAGAAAAGTAAGTTCGTTAATACGGCGAAACAACCCAGGATATTAGATGTCAACCAAGCATTTTTTTTTTCTATGCGTAATAATTGTATGTGTTAATGTGCATTTTTCTTCCTGGCCGCGTCAGCAGACGATACAATGGGCAATTTTTAAACTCTCTATGACTGTTTGTTTTTTCAGGATATTATGGGGGTTAAACTTCTTCAATTGGAGGTTCTTATAACATCCTCCTTAAGATAAGCAACAACCGAGTATGGTGAAAATGCATTTAAAAACTTGCCTACTTCTGTTTGGTTAGATGTGTCTGAAATGCCCTGATCTATCGACTAATGTCTTGGAATATAAACATATCTAAATGAGATTTATAGAAAGTATAACTTTCAAACGTACGATCCCTCAGGATGGATGAATTTCAATGAGAAGCGTAGAATGTAGAATCCACACTAACATACTTTTCTACGAGAGAATATCTCCACGCAGTAACTGATTGCATTTCTTTCTCCAGTCATAAATTATTTATAAGATACAAATGTCATATTTAATTTAATTTCAGTGTGAGCTATGATCTTTCTTATTTTTAAGATCACAGGCTAATATTATTGATGTTATTTCTCAACATTGTTTTATATGTCCGAATTGTGCGGAAATGAAATATGTTCAGCCTTGTACTTTTCAACCACCTCATATCCCCCACCACGTACGGCGTTATCGATAGTTCTATCTTCACTTCACGTCAATACCAAACTCACCAAACTCAACTTTATAGAAATTAGGTTAGGTTGAGCCAAAGAGTTGATTATTATTCAATCTGGCGTGGAATAGATAAGGTAATGATTGGAGAATTGAAGGCTGCAGATTAGTGGCTGTCGATTACAGGACATCATCATTTACTCCTACATCTCAACGCTTACCAGCTCAAGCAAGAAACTAACTACCTCTAGCAATTCATTTGTCTATTCCAATCTATCCATACTGTCCTTCAGTTTGTTTTCTGAAAAATGAGTACACCTGTGCCTACAAATCCAAGAGCTGGTCTACCGACCTCTGCTGGTAGGGTATCTCAAAATCAGCCACACCCTACTGGACAATCTACTGCTTCTATTCAAGCTGCCAAATTAGCAGAATTACAAAGGAGACGTGTTTATGATTTCGCTGAAACTTCTGAACGTATTCTTGCAAAATATGCTGATGAGCCTGCCAGTCTAGATCTACACATTCATCATACTCATTACAGATTTGGAAATCAGGAAGGTATTTTACCAAAAAATACTTCAGCTATCAAAACGTTTTTTGAATACATAGCATCTGGTGAAATACCTCCAGCTGCTACTGAGGTATTCCGTGATTCTGGTATTAGATTTTATAGTGGTTGTATTATTGTGAAGCTGATAGATCATAGAAATGTACCAATACAGGTAGGTCAACATGGACCGGTTGGAGGTGCTAATGAAGGAGAGTCCAGTACTCCAAATAGCACTAATACTCCTGGTAATACAGCGAATGCTACTACACCTACTGGAGCTAATGGAGTGGTCAGTGCAAATAGTGCTAATAATACTGCTGCAAACACTACCACGACCACAACTCCAACGCCTACTCCAGAACCAACATCATATCGTGTACTTTTGAGACCCACTCCTTTATCTCTTTGGCATGACCTCCTCTATACAGCAGATACAAGTCATGGTCGCTTTAGTGATCAACTTGCTCTAAATATGGAATCAGAAATTCTAACTCTAACACAACGTAATATTGATTTGAGAGTTCCTGAAAAGCCAAGGCCTACCCAAGAAGAATATTTATTATTTGATAATAATAATATTTCTAAAAAGAGACTGAAAAATCCATCGATTACTTCTGCTATATCCTCTATGGAGGAATCTCGTAAACTTCACAGGTATCGACTGACTGCTCCTAAAAAGAGAAGAGGTCTTCACGAAGATATTGCTCATCATGGAACAGAGTATGAAGAACTTATGCTTATTATGGATGAGAAACGACAGTCCACAGCAAATCCCAATGGAGGTGGTGCTGGAGGTCAGTTTATGAGATTAAGTTTTATTGAACAACTACGTAAAAAGAGAGAGAGAATAAGATTACTTGGACAACAGCAGAGGATGCAACAACAAATACAGCAGCCGCAGGGAGGTGCTGGAGTTTCTGGGTCTAATGGATCAATAGCAGGCGCTTCACCTGTCCAACAGTCTCAACAACCGCCAGGTCAATCTCCATTCGCGACACCAGGAACTAGCAATTCTGCCAATAACAAACAAGTTCAAATGCAGATGCAACTTCAACAGCAGCAGCAACAACAAATGCAATTGCAGCCACAGCAGTCACAACAACCGTCAATTTCTAATAATGGAACTTTCATGACCGGAGCTACTACTACCCCTACACCAAACAACAGACCAACTGCATTCTCAGCTGGATTAACATTCGATAATCAGAATAATCCTTCAAAACAGCAATATTCAACTTCATCAATTGCAGCAGCAGCAGCAACTAAAACTCCTGCAAAAACAAAAGCCAAACAAGCTGGCAAAACGGTTCCTGGTAAAACTGTCCCTGGCAAAACTACCCCTGGAACTACAATCAACAAAGGTCGACCGCGAATAAAAAAAGAACCCTCTAAAGCAAAGAAAACAACTCCTGGATCCAATGTTTCTACCCCTAATTAATGAAATTTATATTTAATGACTACCTTTTATGTCCTCTAGCTCTGCAACGGCCAGGCTCTGTCTTATGCCCTTGCTTACTGCTCAAAGTTATCCCGCATCATATTGCCACACGGCTGAACACTGTGTCAACGATCTCGTCTTGCATCACGAACTTCTACACATCATCGAACCTTCGTTACATCAAATAAAAATACAATCAAAATGCCCCTAGTAGAACCACTCGAAGTGTTTGTCACTTCAGTGGAATCACCAATTGACCCTCTTAAAAGGCCTATCTTAATCAACCGAGATGAAGTTCTAGACATGTTCAAGGCTTATCAAAATCTCTCACCACTTGAATTTGATAATTCAGTAAAATCATTGTTATACAAATTTGTACAATTGGAAGATGAAATATCTGTCCCTTTAATATGCATTACTTTGGATACTGTTTTATTCCTTTCAAAAGAGGGTAAATGTGATTTTGCATTAACCCATTCTCTTGTGGAAGATCTGTTTGAGATCCAAACAATATCTTGGTGCCAGAACTTTTGGTCTTATTTGATTTCAAGAGAATCTCAAATTGCTCATAATCTCACTGGTATGAGATCTCCAGGCACTACCCTTATTCGTTTATGTAATTCCTTGGTAAGAAGATTATCGAAGAGCCGTGATGGTGAATTCTCTGGTCAAATTGCCATGTTCTTGGCCCGTGCTTTTCCATTAAGTGAAAAGTCTGGGTTGAATATGAGAGGTACTTTTAATGTGGAAAATATCACTTTATATGAGGCGGACTCGGTTGAAGTTACTGATGAGTCGAAAATGGATGTTGACAAGAAGCCTGAAGTTGAACTTGAAACGGCTAATAACGAGAATAGCGAACCTCTCGAAGGCAATACTACACTTGTTGATAAAGATCAATCCCTAGCACCATCTGCACCGATATTAACATCAACATCAACTCCTACGCCCACTTCTACACCTGCCCCTTCTACTTTTTCTACCCCAGCACCTGAAGATACTATTTATTCTGATTTCTGGTCACTTCAATCCATCTTATCTAACCCAACTATTCTTTTTCAAGATGAAAATGAACTGATGGCATTTAGAAGAAAAATTAGAAGAGTAATAGCATTATTCAAATCAACTGACGAAAATAAGTTTTCTTCTAATAATGAACGAAAACGAAAAAGATCTGATAATGAAAATCGTAAAGAAGGAAAAATTTTGGGAACTAATGAGAGTAGCGATATTTCTCAACCCACTCTTACTGATACGGAAACAGTTTTTGTTCCCAAATGGCTCACAAAACGGGAATTGTTCGATCTTCAACTAAAAGATATATCATTCAGAAGATCATTTTTAGTCCAATTATATATCATTAGTGACTTCTTACTTGGACAATCCACACGAGCTAAACTTAAATGGCCCAAACTTCCTGCATCGAATAAAAGCGTAATGTTTCAATACAATCTGAAAAGTCCCGAAGGTAAATATTTTTCTGATTTGAGGAGAGAGATAAGAAACCTGATTAGTAATAGTAGTAGAAGTGAATTGGATAATTTATTTGAGAAGACCTTGACGACGACAGTTTTCCGAGATCATAATTGGCAATATTGGAAATTACGAAATTGCCCATCATTTGAAAGGCAACCATTAGATCAAACATTGTATGAAAAAGTAGCTTTGAATATGACTGAAAAGCAGAAAAGTCGCAAGAAGTTCTGGAATTCGATGGGTACAGCTGCATTAAGTAAAGCATGGAAGATCGAAACTGGTTTGGATAAATTGAAAGAACCTGAAAAATATAGAATTCCTTCTGCCGAGGAATATTATGAGCGCATCAATAAACGACGAAAAGAAATTAAGCAATTAAATAGCACAGATGTTGCTGTGGATGCAGACACTGCTAAAGATGAGGAAAAATCAGGCCAACAGGGAGGTGGTGGCGCACTTGCTGCTGAAGATGATGAGACTATTTCATCATTAACCTGGCGAGGTTTAAGAGCTGCAAGGGATCAAGGGTTATGGTCTAAGTTCAGCAGTGTAACTAAGGAAAATGGATTTGCTGGGTTATTTGCCGAAGAAGAATCTGGGTCATCTGTTAAAAGAGATGATATTGCTGATATTCGAATGACTCAGACTCCCGATTTTGTGTCTTCACAGGTTAATAATGATCTAAATGGTGAAGGAGATCGTGAAGAGAAGTCAGCGGCTACTGTTGGTAAAGAACGAGCTGGAGAAACGCTGACTAAAGTAATGACTGATGTTATTACAAAATCTGAAAAAGAACCTGTACTGGAATCTGATTCCGCGAAAACCGACCTTGCCCCTCAACCACTATTATCTGAAACAGTAGAGAAACCCGGCGCTTCTGAAGCTGCTCCTGGATCTCGACGACAGTCAGTTGAGTCTCGACGGCAGTCAATTGAAACTTCTTCACGGCCCATGAGTCCTGCAGATGACTCACAGGAACCACCTTCTAAACGTAGAAGAAATTCACGAACGAAGGGAAACTAGATTGCTATTTAAGATCTATGTATTTAAATAAATGTACACTATAATGATTGACTTATTTGGCGATGGTATTGGGTTGCCCTCTTTCTACGCAAGATACGTGTAATAAACAAAAAAGTTAGCTAGCCATCTTTTAGTCATTAAATTAAAATACAAAATATAGAAGCATATATACTTAAACCACGGCCGCTTCAACTGCCATTTGATTTTCGGGTGATTCTTTGCTTTATCTCTTATCAAGTTCAATCAGTCCCTCTGATATGCCTTATCTCTGCGAGTACCCAGACTAAACACCAATACAGGTCAGGGGCAGCTTCGTCCTGCTGTCCTCAAATATCGCCGGTTCCGAGCAAAAAATGATTCCAAACTATAACACTCACCATTCACTCTTATACCTTCGATCGTCTTTCTTTTGAGAGCGTATCTTTTTGTTTGTTAATCTCTCATTGTTCGTTTTCTTACTGATCGATTCCCATCGTTGGATATCTTCTTCTTTTCTATCCGGAGCAATATAAGCTGTTGATAATATAGCAGAATGTAACTTTATAAAACATTGATTGACATTTTCATCTCTATTCCGTGTATCTTGAGAACTAACTACTATGTTACCAGATTTGGTGATATAAGGGAACTTACCAGTAGTCAATTGGCATTTTATTAGAGAAGGTATCCATTGCGACTTTTGCCATGATTCTGAATCCATTCTAATGGTCGCCTTTGTGTTTAGTTTATTTACATTTTGGCCACCAGGACCGGAAGATCTAGCATATGATATTTCAAACTCATTTCTAGGGATTTGACGAGGAGAGAAATTTCGTAGCCAGTTTCTACAATTGGAAATGGATGAGTGATCGGAACTATATAGGCAGACTGGAAACTTTTGAGTCTTCAAACGAGAAGTATTTTTACAACACTTTTCATATATGGGCATTAAGCGAGTCGCAATTGCTGCCGTTAGAGCTTATAATACGACCCGTATTACTCGAGAATCATAACATGAAAACTGTTTCTAACAGCATGGAGGACTAAAGTATATACGGCTAAATAAATCATCATGGCCGGCCCGGTCATTCTCAGCCGTAACGTCGATTCGCCAAAACATGTGCATGCTTACCCCCTGCCCGCACATTAGAGCAAACAAACAAACATTGATCAAATTCTTTCATTGCCAAACATTTCCACCCAATTGACTTTCAAAATTATAAAAAATGCTTTGTCGTAATATTTTTAGAAGAACTACTGCTGTTACTACTGCTGTTAGAGGATTCAAAACCTCCACTGCCACTCTTGTTCAAGCTGGAGATAAAGTACCTGCAGTTGAAGTTTTAGAAGGTGCTCCTTCTAATACAGTCAATTTGGCTCAAGAAACTGCCTCTGGTAAATACATTATTGTAGGAGTACCTGGAGCTTTCTCTCCTGGTTGTAGCGCTCGCCATGTCCCTGGTTATTATAAAAATTTTGATAAATTTGCTGAAAAAGGATTCAAAGGAGTTTTTGTTGTTGCTGTAAATGACTCGTTTGTAACTGGAGAATGGGCTAAATCATTGGAAGCTGCTAATTCCGCTAATTCTGCCATTCGTTTTATTGCTGATCATAGTGGAAGCTTTTCTAAAGAATGGGATACTCTTTTTGATGCCTCTAAATTTTTTGGAAATGCTCGTACAAAGAGATACGCAGCTATTGTTGAAGATGGCGTAGTTAAAACTGCATTTGTGGAGCCTGATTCTACTGGCATTTCTATTTCTGAAGCTGAATCTGTTATCAAGAGTTTGTAGATGTAATATGTTGTATTTATCTAGTAAAGAAAGTTATTCTGAGTCATCGTCAATGACAATTTTTCGTCTTTGATTAGGCTTTTCGTTTTTGTCGTCGCTGCCATCGCTGTCATCGTCGCCGTCGGTATTGTCATCATCGTTGTCATCCCCAGATCGGTGTTCGTCACTGTCTTCGCTGTCAAATCGTTTTTCTTGTTCGTCATCATCGCCATTGTCGCTGATATCACTACTATCATCATCACTGTTGCCAGGTCCATTATCACTGGCAATTGACTCTTCAACAACTGCTTTCTTAACAGCTGCCCTTGTCGATCTCGTACCTCGATGAGTAAACTGCTCCGCTTCTTTCATCGTCTCCTCTAGATCCAGTGCCTCTTCGCGAGTCTGTTTTATCTTTTGGGCTTTAGCAACACTGAATCGTCCAGTCAACCCAATTTCACGAAGTTGGCCATTTAGATAAGCAATACGAGCTTTATCACTAGGCATGGGATCAAGAATTGTTGCCCAACGGCGACGTATTCCGCACTTTAATAGCTGGCTTTTTAGGGTGGATATTTTTTGCAGAGAATCGGAAGTGGACGCAGGTCTGGTGGATTTATCTTTAGAAGAAATGGAAGTAGTAGAACCAGTTGGCGTAGATTTTCGCTTCTTTTTGGTGGAAAGTGGCGTGTCAGATGATAGCCTTTTGCTTGACTTAGGAGGTTCATCAATCAGTTCGATATTCTCATCTTCAGAGGAAGATTGATTGTCATTGTTGTCGATGTCGCTGTCGTTGTTGTTGGCACTGTCGTTTTCATCATTATCGTATGCAAGTTTTTGTTTTCTTTCTAACTTTACTTCTGTTTTGGTTTTTTCACTTTGCTCCTTCTCTAATTCTGATTTTGGTGATTCAACTCTTACCTCAGTATTAAGTGTGTCATTACGCTTCGAGTTCGGTTTGGAGTCCGATTTAGGGTCCGATTTCGAGTTCACTTTCTCAGTAGATAACCTCTCATTCTAATACTCTGTTAATCACCTTATTCAAATGCAAACTTACTATACTACTTACCACAATTCTATCAACAACTGAACCACTTAAAGACCTCCATGGCTCTTTTTTAAAGAAATTAGACTCCAAGCCAAGTTGTAACAGAACTTTATTTCGAATTATTTTCAAAGTTACAGTATTGATATCTGCTGAACGAGTCACATTTTCCAGTGAATTTATTATTGTTTCCTTATCAATTTCAGACATCTTAAAAGGTGTTGTGAATCTATAATAAGAGTGAATTGATTGTTTTCAAGGTTTTTCTCGTTTCAATCTCAAATCACGAATGGTACGCGGTTTAGCCGTGTTGAACTTGTAACTAAAATCTTGCATTTTTATGCAATGAGGGAGCAGACCCTGCATAGGCAGTAAAGGTAGTGACCGATTTAACGAATCTATTCGTTACAATTCACTGCTTATAGACGCTGTTGCTTTACCTCTATTAAATTGCATGAGAATACACCATGGTGAAGATGAAATTAACACAGTAGTGCTATCGGACGCACTAGCTGAAATACTAATAGCGGCTGTACGGGACTCCTGACGTCCATAGACAAGATATCACACGTTCAACAAATATTCATCAAGTTTATTCCCTCCCAATTCATTTACTTTCTAACAAAAAAAATACCACTCTTCACACAAATCTCAACCATTCAAGTAGTCCCGTGATATACCCTTAACCTATATCACCAACTCACTTCACCATCTTACTACACCATCACTCTCATCACTTACTTTAAAAATGGTCACAAACGATTCATCAATTCCACAATCAACAATGCCATCAACCACAAATGAAGCAGAAATAACTAAACAATCTCATAACTACGCAGTATTATCTCGCTATGATCCTTTCCTAGCACAAATCATTTGCACTTCAGCCATCTGTAACGTATACAAATTCAATATTGAGCGTGCTGAATGGGATAAAATCAACTGTCAAGGTACTCTATTCGTCTATTCAAGGGCTGCCAAATCCCCCGATAATATCGGTGATACTCAGAAATTTCCATACGGATTAATAGTACTTAATCGGTTGAATATTGACAATTTCTCACTAGGAGTAACTCCTCTAACAATATCCAAACGAACAGGAGATCCTGAAATGGAATTCAAATTAGAAGATTCTTTTATTATGACACAATCATCTGACGGTGCAATGTATGGATTATGGTTATTTGATACAACTGATAGACAGACTATTCTCAATACACTCCAATGGTGCCTATCGCAAGCAATGTAGAGAGCCACCATCCTTACTTAACTATTGTATTATATTTTATTCACTTCACCATGATTCACTGACCCATTCCCACTCTGCCTCCGGCGGCCGGGCGCTGCCCGGACCCGTTGTGCTCGCTGCGCGAGCCGGCAGGTACAACTGCCAAGATATTCCTTCTTAAAATGCTCCCATCCACGAATATCGACCGACCGCGCCTCTCTTTTCTCGTTATTCCTCAGATTCTAAATCAGGAAACTCATTCAATGCCATTCTGAGAATGAAGAAATATCCATTACCAAGTGAGATATTATCGCCAAATCACAATGAAACAAGAGGTAGGCTAGTCATCTAATTGATCTCTCCCTAACAACAGTGTGGGTATTTCACACTTTTTCTGTAAACGGTAAGCTAAGTGAGCATAATCTATGTCCCATACAATGACTTTTTCAGATACCGTGAGAAGAGATAGTTGACTGCATACGAACATTATTGGACTCCGTACAAGGATAATCAGACGACGAGTTACTGAGTTAAATGAACCAGGTCTTGACAAACTAAATCATCACTGAATAACTCTCTCGTTACAGCTTTTAATTTGAACCCTGTGTGATAAACTGACTAGCTCTGATATGCATATTCAGGGGTGATCAGCATGCCGCCCACTCCTAAATTTAATTAATAGCACGGCTAAAAGTATTTTCAACCTCCACTCTCTACTCCAACAGCTAGACCTCTTCTCAAAATCTCTCCTCATTCCTGCCAAAATGTCTGAAGAAACCCCTGATGTCGATGTTGATATCAGCGATGAGCAGCAGGATTGGCGTTTTCTTAATGCAATTGATAAGTCTGGCCAAAGCCTACCAAAAAGAGGTGAAAAAGATTATGAACCAGACGGGACTGGTGTACAAAGTTCAACATTAGCCGAAAGTAGAGCTGCTATGTATAAAGCTCTAGACGGAGAACGAAAGCATTCTGCTAAAAATCATATTTCTGCTACTTGGTTTGGTTATATAGGTAAAGCCCGTGTAGATGTAGTAGCGGGCCCTCATTTTATGACCATGGGAAAAGCTGATTCTTCAGGTACTATCTGGTTATTACCGGAAGAAGTCATTTATCTGGTAGAACGTGGTAGTATGGAATGTTGGTGGCCAGAAGGCGCTCCGATGAGCTTGCAAGCTGTTTATTCCACCTGTATTAAAGCTATAGGTGATATTGAAAAATTACAGGTTTATTCTTATTTAAGAAAAATTGGCTTCATCGTGTTAAGAGCAGCATCGTATGATCCTGATTTAAGGATTTTAGAGAAACGTAAATTAGAACAACAAGATAAATTGCTTGCATCTAGATCTGCTGCTGGTATTAGAGGCATGATTTCAAGATCGTTTCTACTTGGTTATAATAACTGTATTCTTTCTCCTCTTCGCATCATATCATCTTGTTATACCGAATACTTAGTTAAACCCCCAAGGCTATCCTTGGCATGTCTCCTATGGAGGTCTCTTTATCGCAGTTTTGACTCTATCTATTCAGAATTACAAATAATATCACATCATACCCCTCCTCACTCAATTGAAGAAGTATGTGATTTGGACCTCAATGAGCCTGAGCCTCCATTCAGAGTTGTATTCGATGTATGGAAACCTGGCTCAGTTTTCAAAAAAGCATCTCCGGGGATACCTGACTATCGTATAGCGGTCGTGAGTGCTCGCGATGACAAAATGCCTACCCTTGATCAAACTGCATCTCTATTTGCGTCTGTCCCAGTCACACTCCAGTCCAAAGGGAGAAGTCAAATGCAACGGCTAAAAGAAGGGTGGCGCACAGTAATCCTCGCAGTAGTCGACGCAGGTATTATAAGTTTATTCAAGTTATCAGATGTTGGATTTTCAGATGAGAAAATGTATATTAAACCACCTCCAAGACCTAAAACTCCTGGAAAGCGCAATTATAAGAATAAAAGGCGAAAATAAGGAGGTTCTATTTATTTAATGAATGCATACTTTACCACTATCGCGATTACTTGACAAGTTCTGGGCTAAGCTCATGAACCGGAATACGAAAAATATATTTTCTATAACAACATCTACCTATTATACCCATTGTTATTTGGATTATGCTTTTGATAGCTATAAGTTGGCGGGGTATAAGTTGGAGGATACTGTGATTGCTGGGGTGGCAGAGATTGAGGAGGTGGTTGCTGGCTATACAATGCTGGAGTATAAGCAGACGGCACCGTATAAGGGGCAGGTGGAGGGCTGTTGAATTGGCTAGGAGGCTGAGGAGGCTGAACTGGTAGAGGAGGTTGTTGATACAATTGTTGAGGGAGAGGCTGGGGCGGCTGGGAAGAATATCCATAACTTCCACCTTCATTTGAAAAGCTATTGTGAGTAGAAGGGGGTTTAGGAGGTAGTTTTGGTGCTGTCCCTGAAAAGTTCAAGTCGTTGAGATCATCCCATAGGGATGAAGTCGAGGTTTGGGCTGGGGGAGCGGGAGGTCTACTCGAACCATAAGATGGAGAAGAAAATGATTGATGAGGACTGGGCGATGATAACGAAAAACTTGATATCTGCTGTCTAAGTTGCTCCTCAGCTGCAGAAGCTCGTTTAGATCGTATAGCACCAACCATCCTTTCTCTTTCTTCACCTCGATTCTGGTGGAATTGTTGGGCATTCTGCAAAATTGAAAGAGCACGGGATTGTAAATTGTCATAGAAATTGTTTCCTTTAACAAGTCCATCTTGAGCATCTTTCCAACTATTGTAAGCAGTTTTAAACCTTGCTACTATAGCCAATCGTTGGGCTCTTACTGCTTCACGACTTCTAGTCTTTTGCTTGACAGTGTCATTACTGAGAACGTTCTTCCAAGTAGCTGTAATATCCTTGAGAAGGACCTTTTGATGATGAATGGTTGCTTCAAGACGAGTTTGATAGGGTTGAAATTTTTCCAACTCAGTCTTAAACAACTTTTCTTCAATATTTGGGACTTTGTTGTTTAAAACGAGTAATGAAGAAATGTCATCTTTGTGTACTCGGTCTTTGAATTCTGTAAATAAAGTTTTGCGCTCTTTAGAGACTTTGTTTAGTTTTGTAAGTAGCTCTTCAGTTTGACTGATAAGAGAGTTCACATTGTTATTATCATCAGCAGATAAATCCAAGTCAAGTAGATTTGGCTGGTTGGATTTAGTAGAGCTTGGAGAATTTGATGGGTTTACGAGAGTGAATGCTTCTATGAGAGGTTGACCATATGGACCAGATTTTAAAATTTCAATATCTTGAGAGATAGTTCCATGATTGAGAAGTTTTTGAACAGTTTGATCGGAAACTGCGCCATTGGACAAACTTTCTTTTATTCTTTGAATGTCAGAGGAAATTCCAGAACTCAGAGAGATCGAAGATGTTTGATTGAAAGGATCTCCCAATTCTGATTTACTGGACTTCCATAGATTGTATTCATCATTGATAAGAGATTCAGCTTCTTTAATTGTTTTATAGATTGACTGGCGTTTATTTTCGAGACTTGTAAATGACGCACTAGACGAGCCACTAATCTCGCTTGCCCATTCTTGAACATTACTAGGAATATCTTGACTACCATTATCAAAATCATCATCACCACCACTATTACCTGATTTAACTATCCGTAACGATGCCGGTAAATCTAAAAATTCCAAGGCAGATGCCATTTCTTCATCAGCAATTTCAACTGCTTCACCTTCTTTTCTTAGTAAACTAGCTTTTTCTTCTGAATAAAGACTACTTTTCTCATGAACTGACAAAGGAATCAACTTTTCAAACAATTCTTTTCCAATAATCTGGCTGATATCTTTATTTTCTTTATAAAGTTGATTCATCGGAGTCGGTTTAGCAGCCTCAAGGCCAGAAACTTCAGTCAAAGTAGCACTGTTAGGAATATGTTCATGATAAATAAAATCATTATCTTTATCCAATCGTTTAAGATTTAATTGAGCAGCCTCTAAATAAGCTTTCAAAATTGCATTAAAATCAGCAAATTGTGATTGAATTGGAATAATTAATTTTGTACATTCTTGTAATCCATCAATTGCCAAATTCAAGTATGCCAACGCTTCGCCATATTTATCAGAAGATTCCAAAAATTTAGCTTGATAATCGTTACTTATTGCCAAATAATACTTTGACTTCAATTGTGCTAGTAAATACCAAGATCTCTCCCCCCATGATTTGTTTGTATGGACGGATGACAAAGCTTCACCAGCAACTCGATACATATTAGAAGCACCCTTTGCAATTTTAGCAGTCATTGAAGGTTTTGAATTACTATCTTGAAGTAATCTTTGTAAGAAAACTTCTTGAGCTTGAGCCAACATTAATTTACTAAGAGCTTTAACAGTATCTTGAAGTAAATCCGAACTTGGAGCATGTAGAAAGTTCTCCAAAACAAAAGCATAAATACCAGCAGAAGCTTGGAAAGCAGCATAAGAAAGTTTAATATCATCACTTTCTTTACCAATATGAGAATTAACACTAGCTAAATTGTATAATAACGAGGCCTTTTCAAATGCCAGTGAATGTTGAGTAATTGGTACATGAGTAAAAGAATCATACCAAGTGAAAGATACTCTACAGCCATGTTCATTAACAGGGATTCTTAAATCTAACAATTCCAATTGGCCATAATATCTATAAATGATATCTCTACCTGTAGTATCTGGAGCTGAGCCTCTAACGTCTTGTCTAAGACGGTTTAAAGCAGTAATATCCTCATTATAAGATTCAGCGGTTCCATAAATACCAGTGATATATTGTCTTAACGGGCCAATCCAATCAGTTTCACTTGTTTCTTTAAGTGGCAAAGCAATTAGTACTGTATCTTTCATGGTGCCGTTTAATGGATGTAATAGGGAATATATGATAGGACAAGGAATTCAATTGGAAGATAATTATATGGTTGAAGAGAATAGGCGCTGGCGCTGACAGTGGTGAAATAGAAAGAGAAGGATAGCACCAAACGTAGATGGAGTAGTTATCGTATTCCGAAAGGGTTGAAGGTGGCCTGTGAAGAAGGACATGCAGTTAGTGAGGTGCTTGATTGACATACAAGCTTCAGGTACGATAGCGCCGTATGAACTATATCCCACAGCACGGCAGAACAGTGCCAGCGCTTCTTCAGTGTAATAGCTACCCCATGAAATACGGATTGGAAGGTGGATGAAATGTATGAAAGCTCTAATCGCTAGTGTCAAATATTGAGTAGCAATTATAGCACGTAGAAAGGCGGTTTGTTATTTTAGGGAGAAATTGAGAGTGCACGAGTGCACGTTAAATAAAGTAGCTTGTGAAGGTGGGAAGCTGCTAATAGTATCAATAGTATAACGGATCACTACATCGCAACTAAAATAATATTATTTTATATATTCTTCATAATACGAGCAGGGTAGTCGTTCTTTCGATCGCTCTCTCAGTGGCTAATAAAAAATTTGGTTCTACATGCTATCGGAAACGTGTTCAAGTAATTTACCTACAATACAAATCGCTATAAAATGCTCATATATCTTCCATATCTTCCCTTCTTAACTCCTCCCTTCTCCCTGCAAGGGTCTTCTATGATTGTCAATGGATAATGCATATATCATGTGAGTTCTGCATACAACCCTTTGTACGGCTGTGTTATCGTTTGTTAATGAGGGGTGAATCTCAATCGCAGGACTAATCAAACAGTACCTCCTATCTATCCTAGCTTGATAATCAACAGGGAAGGTTGGATAGATATATAGAGTCTATCGTGACTTCCTTGTACGTAAAATCATCCAATCAATCTGTAATTGGCGCAAACGAATAATACGAATACGAGTGAAATCAGTCAACAACGAAATAGAGCACTGGAAAAATACGCAAGAGAGATTCAAATCCCTTTGATCTGCTTGAGCTTAAGAATCAAACTAACGCTTAAGCATCCTCTCAAGTTAATATTAACTCTCTCTCTCTCCCTCTATAGACTACAATCATCGCGCGCACTATGGATGCAATAATTAAAGAAGTAGCCCGACTTGAGAAATCAGGCTCTTACGATAAATGTATTGATGATATCGAAAATATGATTCAAGCACTCGAAGAAGCTCAATCAAAAATCCAAGCTGATCCTCAGTCAGCACACTCAGCTATCAAATCACTCGGATCACAGGTCAATCATGTTAAGAAAATGATCACAGTTGACGAAAAAGAGGTGTATGGAGCTATAGGCAAATTTGGCAAAAGTCTCGAGAAGGTAGGTGATATGCCTCCGGCGGCCGGGCTCTGCCGGCCCATTACTCCGCTCCGCGGAGGTCTAAGTCCATACTAACATATTCATAGACATTCAAAGGGAATAGTGCTCCAGAAACTTCGAGGTTCGATAAATTAGAATCTACTAGAGACCTCATTAACAGGGCAATTGTCATGTATTTAACCAGAAGTGGCGAATTCGATGTTGCTTCAACTTTTATGCGTGAAACAGGAGTCAGTGTTCCCGACCATCTATTGAATGAATTCAGCAAAATGTATGTCATTTTACAACATATTCAGGCAAAAGATTTGGAGCCTGCACTTGAATGGGCTACATCTAAGCGCAAGGAATTGTTAGCAAGAGGTAGCAACTTGGAGTTCAGTCTTCATCGATTACAATATCTCCATTATTTGATTGAAGAAGGCGACCCAATGAAAGCCGTAACCTATGCTAGAAAGCATTTATCTGAATTCGGAGACCGCTATTTGAAAGATACTTCACAGCTCATCACTGCATTGCTTTTTACTGGCAATATAGACGAATCTCCTTATTCCGAACTAGTCAAGTTTCCGAGCTATGATCAAGTTCACATGATTTTTGCCTCGGAATTCTGTTCCTTGTTAGGATTCCCACCTCAATCGCCGTTATACCTTGCGGTTACTGCGGGATCTATCGCGATTCCTGTACTTAGTAAGATGGAATCGGTTATGAAACGGCGAGGTGCCGAATGGACCACAACTCAGGAGCTTCCTGTTGCCATTGACTTACCTGAAATGCTCCAGTTTCATTCGGTTTTTGTTTGTCCTGTATCAAAAGAACAAACTACTGATAAAAACCCGCCTATGATGCTTCCATGCGGGCATATTCTAGCTAACGACAGTGTTCGATCTCTTGGCAAGGAGAGCCCAACACATATGTTTAAATGTCCTTATTGCCCAGTCGATACTAATTATTCTCAAGCTAAGAGAGTTTACTTTTAATTGTTATCTCTGCTTTATATATAATGACCTCATGACTAATATATATTTCATTCTCTGCCGAGTTTGCTCTCCGCGGCGCGGAGCAACGGGTCTGGGCGGAGCCCAGCCGCCGGAGGCAAAGACGGGACGGCAACATTAACAGAGGCTTCATTAGATATATGAAAGAATAAATAAGTGGAAGATCATTAGGCTGGGGTCGTTAGTTTTGAAAATAGTAGCGTCGCATTGGAGGGTACTTACTATCCAGAAAATCAGCGGCCACGAGAAGTTCAAGTGCCATCTCCGGAGGAACATCAAAATCAGGAACATTACTCTTGTCTTTATACTTTAGATTGTAACAGAGATATTCGCAGATCTTTTCTAATAAATTACCACTGATGTTTCCTAGGTGCACTCTTCCATAGCGAGCTTCGGCAAAAGCTGAAGCATTAAGCATGCCATTCAGAGTGCCAGATATCATTGCTGCTTCTCGGAGAATGACAAAGGTAAATCCATCGGACGATACCAAGGTTACGTATTCCGATTGAATCGGATCCATCTCTGAGCTGATATCCATTTGGATTTGAGGTTGATTTGATGAGTAGGATGGCAATTGAGAATGAGCGATGTTAGAGAAAACGACCTTTAATGGGATATTATGCATCATAATAGTATAGACCGGGGATAAGTGGTTATATTGTTTAAGATAGATGTATAGAGTCGTTATAAACGAATGAGATTATAAATTGTTTTGGAATGATAATTAATTTCCTTGTGTGAGGGGTTGTTCTTCCGTTTGTGGTTGGTTATTTTTTTGACAGACTTACAGAGACCTGTATATACGCGTATTATATCAGAAGTATAAGTACAGAAGTTGAATAACTCTGACATTCTGCCAAAACGCTGATACACAAATTTAGGTTAAAACTTTACTTTTAATTGTTGCAGCAGATAAATAGAGTGGGTGTCAACAGACTTTATGGCCATGGTGTGAAACGATTGTGCATCCTATACCGCCACTTCAACTTATTGCTAACAGTTTTAACAGTAGTTTCTTGCTTTGATATGCTAACACTCCCTCATCTTGAAGGTATAACAAAGAGTATAATATACTCAGTTTACGAAGATGCCTTCCTTGGAAATCATTGCAGCGTCCGTCGAAGACAATGCGAATCAATAAACTACGTAGATCTAGTTCCTAAAATAGCAACCGATAACACATCATGCACGCTCCCCTGCAGCAAAAACACACATAAATTTGCCTCATAAGCCTCACAGCGCCGCTTCGCTGTTTCCCCCTATATCGCTCCCCCATCACCATGCTGCTCACCTATCTAACAACTAATGTCTTCTAATCCAACTCTCCTTTGGGAGAGATTACAAGATAAATTTTATAGAAACTTTGAAGGTTATTCTATGCAATGGAATTATAAAGAAATTGGTGAATTGGATGAATATTTAATAGCCAGTGCTCCTTATGGTGGAGCAATTGCATTAACAAGAGATTTAAGCAGAATCACTGCTTATACAAGTAGTTCTCTTCCTCATGGTACCAACGCCAGCTCAATTCTTGTTTACAGTGGTTCAGGAACGTTATTAAGAAAAGTGCCATGGGATAATGGCCGTATCCGTGGATTGGGTTGGTCGGAATTAGAACAACTAATAGCTGTTGCCGATAATGGAACTGCTAGATGCTACTACGATTTTGAAGGAAATTTTAACCAATTTTCACTTGGGAAACAAGCCGAAGCTGAGGGTGTTATTGAATGTAAATTTTATTCAACTGGTTTTGTCGCTTTACTTGGTAATGATCAGTTCGTTGCAATTAGTAGATATAGCGAACCACATGCAGAGTTGTTTGATAAGCCAGGAGACGATTTAGAAGCTGGTATTATTTCTGGAAGTGCGATTAAGCAGAATGGATCATCAGCAACGTCTATATATCGTTCATGGCAAGTAATCAATCCCGATGTTTCAATTGGAAGATCGCTAATAATAATAGCGGCGAGTAGATCAGAATCATCAATTTATGTTTTTGATGGTTATGATATTAGCATTCATAAATTAGAAGGAAAAGAAGAACCTCTTCCGGCGGTCACGAGTAGTAAGAAGAAAAATGTCATTCCTGTTACATCTCCAGCATCACAACTCACTCACCTTTCTGTCTCTCCAAATGGAGATTTCATTTCTTATTATAACCAAACATCTTCTACCTTAACTGTCACATCATTAGATTTCCAAACAAAACTAGCAGATTATAAAACTCATAATTCCGACGGTCCTCGTCAAATCGAGTGGTGTGGAAACGATGCTGTTGCTATTGTATGGAACGATGAAATTACTCTTGTCGGTCCCTGGGGTGGGTCATTAAGTTTATTCTTTAACTCAATAGTTTTTGTATTTGCAGAGATTGATGGAATTCGTACTCTAACAATTGATAAGCACGATTTTTTCAGTAAAGTACCTGATACTGTGGTCGATATTTTCAAACTAGGGTCAACAACTCCAGCTGCTATTTTACGAGATTGCATTGATCAGTTGGATAGAAAGTCGTCAAAGGCGGATGAGAATCTATTAATCATTAAGAGTTCACTTCCAGAAGCAGTGAACGGCTGTATTGAAGCAGCTAGTCTGGAATTCGAACCATTATGGCAGAAAAAACTACTCAGAGCAGCGGCATTTGGCAAAGCTGCTATTGACCTTTATAACAGTGATAAATATCTACAAATCAGTGAATACTTAAGAGTATTGAACAATGTCCGACAGTTTGATGTAGGAATTCTAATATCCTATAGTCAATTGATCTACTTGGGTCCTCAAAACTTAATCGATAGACTTCTCACGAGAAGAATGCATCAACTGGCATTCAAATGTGCCGAATATCTTCATCTGCCATCTGAAAATATCTACGTGCATTGGGCAAAGACGAAAATAAGCATTTCAAATGATAGTGACGATGCGACTCTATTCAAAGCTATCATAAATAGATTAGGAGAGATCTCGGGAATTTCTTATGAAGATATTGCTAAAACTGCGTTTGACGAAGGAAGATTAGAGCTAGCGATCCTGTTGATCGATGAAGAATCAAGAAGAGATAAACAAGTTCCTCTTTTACTAACTATGCAACAAGATGAACTGGCACTTAATGAAGCAATTAAAAGTGGCGACTCTAATCTTATATATTATGTTGTCATGATGTTACATCGAAAATTATCATTAGCCAGTTTCTTCCGATTAATCAACGATCGACCTGTAGCCTCTGCATGTTTTGAACAGATATGTAAACTAACTGACAGAGAACTTCTATCTAATTTCTACTATCAAGATGATCGACGATTAGACAGCGCTGAAATTAAATATAAACAAGCAATTGAAGATTATAGTGGTAATTCTACTACGGCTACCTCAATCGATGCATATCTAGATGATATCTATGACACCCGTAACCGATACCAAGAAATAAAAGACCGAACTTTCGAAGTCAGGGTACTCGAAGAACAGACAAAGTTAATCAACCTTCAAAGGCAGCTTGAAAAGGATTATGACCAGCCATTTCTAGGATTCACTGTATCCGAAACAATATCCGCACTATTAAAAATGTCTCAAGCATCTCGAGCTATCAAAGTCAAAGATGAATTCAAAATTTCTGACAAGAAATTTTGGTGGATTCGACTTCAGGCTCTAATAAGTCGAAGGGATTGGGATGGTCTTCACAAATTCGCAACTTCGAAAAAATCCCCCATTGGTTACGAAGCATTTTATAATGAATGTCTTAAGGCTGGTAGTAAACGTAATGCTGCACTTTATATCTCCTATTGCACCAATCTATCGCATGAACGACGCATTGAAATGTGTATTGAAGTTGATGATATCAGAAGAGCTGCTAATGAAGCTACCAATGCTCGTGATATTCAAGCTCTAGAGCAGCTTATAAAGTTAGCTACTCCGGCTATAGCTACAGAAATACGGACAGCAATTGCTAGCTTACAGCAGAAATAGCCTTGGATGGTCACATAATAATGATGTATGAATTTATAAAAACTCGGTCATAAATAAAATAATAATAAATAATAATATACATAGTGTGTCATTGTGTCATTATATGGTTGGCACCGACCTACCTCCTTTAACAGTAATCGTAGTGGTTCCATCTTCTCCAGTTAACCAACTGGGCATTTTCGTAACATCAATCGTGCCATTAACAGCTAATTTGAACACACCTGCAAATACATCGTCTCCTTCTAAACGTATAGTGATTTTAGGGTGAAAGTCATCACCACCGTCCGTAGGGTCATTTTGCATAGCGATTGGCTTATTGTAAGGTTCGTTAACTTTGATTTCTGCCATTGGCAATGAAGCTTTTGACTTGTAATCTTGTGAATTAGAATCCTGTCCAGTAAAGAGAATATTAGCGATTCTACAGCGCTTGTTTGTGAGGGTTCTCTCATCATCTCTATCGTCCAATCGGATTCTCTTCGGTTTAGCTTTAGAACTTCTAGAACCAACAAAAGGGTTCAGAGGAGATTTATCAACAATTCCGTCAGCATATATTGACCACGCACCTAAAGAAGACGCACCTCTAGAACTCGTACCTTTTATAATGGATATACCAGCCAAAGCCCTAGTAGGTATATCTGTGGTAGTCTTTATAGTTATAGCTCTTCCAGGTGTATATAATGTTGTGGCAAGCGAAAACAAAACTGTATTCAGGGTAGAACTACTGCCACCTCCCCCTCCGGGGCCACTACTAGAGATTGCAGAATGTAAAACAAATGGAGAAGAGTTTGGAAACGCTAAATATATTGGCTTTAAAGCTGCCATTGTACTCATATTCAGATCTCGAGATTTTGGTTCAAACATTTGTATTCTTACGACCACCAGTGAAAAGGGATGATATTGCGTCACATACATATGACCAAGGATTAATGGGTACATCGCTCTTTGCAACGTTCTCAGAAAAAGATTCGGTTCAATCGCAGGTACATATCTGTTATCACCATGGTACATGGTGGAATAAGTCCAAGTGTGTTTCTCCTTTAATTCCAGGATGTCTATTTTGTTAGTATATAATTTCCCGAGGTAATTAACCATAATTTGAAATACTCACATTTACTCTCGATGTGAGCTACTTGTAGTAGATTAAACCCATAGTGCCAATAGTCAACACGGATTTTCTGAATAAAAGCTGATTTTGTCATTTTTCGGATCTCGGGAGAATCTAGTTCTTCTCGCAGGTAAGCAACCATTCGACGGTCTTTTGCTGATAATGAAATTTCTGGATCAAAATTTTTATCAGATGATTGATTTTCAAAAGAATGATCTGCTTCATCGTCATCATCATCTAATTCTAAAGGAGGTAACGTCATCTTATTGCCTAGCCATTGATCAATCAGTTCCATTATTTGTTTTCTAGTGAATCGATTTAGTAAAGAGTAGGCTTTGTCTGATAAAAGAGTATGGATATATGTGTTCGGAAGAGTTAGTCTTTTCTGTCCTGTTAGTGAGGATATGCCCACTGAATATGAGCTATTGATAGCCCTACTAGTTATAGTACTTGTTGCCATGTCATCAATAGAGTATTAATTTGTGTTTTCATATGGTTTGAAGATACCAAAAGGTTGGTGACGATGATTTCCAGATAAAGTCGAGATTCTATTTACATTTGGTTGCTATAGTGATAGGAAATTGATTGATAGCGCCGTGCTATTTATAAGTGCATAAACTATGATGAAAGAGCACAAAGATTCATGCCTATAAATGAAGCTCTTTTACTCTCCAATTATTCAAGGTCGATTGAATTGAATTGAAGTTGGGGTTGGTGTTGGCGAAAGGTGACTATTGAAGCATCGAGATAGATGGCACCGTACGGTGCGGGGATGTGAGAAGATTGTCAGAGTGTTTCCGAAGTCTGACGGCTGAACATATTTCCGATACAAGCAGAGGTTCAAGTTGGATATTCACTTAACCGTGCTTTTGCCGTGCTAGTTGGGCTTCATATTATCGATAATAGAAGTAATAAATATTCAAATAAGTACAATAATAGTAAGTAAAACGTTCGGTGAAGTAAGAAAGTAAGAATGATAATGCTGTTACAGTAAGATATTTATATTATGGAATTCGACCCTAACATCGGGCGTAGCGCTAGTCAAATCTCGACACAAAGTCAAACTACGTTCATGCTTGTCACTCAAGCATAGACTGATAAACCTTGATAAATTGATGTGGAATTATCAGGGGGCAGGTTCGGCTAGAATGGAGCCGTATAAGACCGAAACGAGCGGTTAGTTTTGAGGTTTCTAACGTTATATCTGTCCCTGCTACATATTTCAGGGGTACAGGGCGATTGCAATCCCAATTTGGTATTTTCTTCTTTCCTTCCCTCTCATTTATTCCTGAATAAGTACTTTTTTGTCTAGTTTTCTCCTTTTAATCCGACTTTTCTACGTCTTCCGCTTTCGCTTTAGCAATGACACTATAACCTATAATTCATTTTGGTTACTTTGGTTTTTCTCTAGTAAATATTATCGTTTTTACTTTTCGCTAAAGATCAAGCAAACAGAAGAAAGTAAACTTAAATGTAATTACCTTCATTAGATGATGTTTGTGCTTATGCTGTATCGGAGGCGGAGATGAGCGTACCCCTACCAATTGTTCTGTGCTGAACCTTTGATATAGTAACTACACTTCGATACCCAGGAACAAAGTCAACCATTCATCCTTGTTGTTGCATAGATGCACTGAAGCTCCTCTATCCAACAACCAACCTGAACCTTCGTGGGCTACAAAGACACTATCCGGGACTTCCACGTCCTCAATCAAGTGAGCCTCCTCATCCTTGGAGGGAACAGTCACGCTTGAAGTGACCTGTCTTTCCGCACTTAAAACACTTGAACTCCTTCTTCTTCCCATTGCTACCTTTCACATTTGCAGCAAAGACTTCAACTGGCTTCTCCTCTGAAACACCGGCATTGTACGCAGTATTCACAACTAGCTTGTAGAACTCCTCGTAGTCCCAAGAGAAATTCTTAGAGTTGATAAGCTCAGTAAACAACTTAGGAGCTCCCCTTTTAATAATAACTAGCTCATGCACTACCTCCAGCTTGTCATGGTAAGTGGTCTTAAACGATCTCGAGGCACTGAATGAACGGTTAAACTTTTCTGGGCTCTCACAGTTCACTGCCAACATACGTTTCTCACACTCAGCCACCAACGGTGCAATATACACAATGTCATACCGCTTGCAGAGCTCAGCATAGAGCTTAGAAACAGTATAGTCCAGCATTCCCTCTTTCCTGCAGAGCGCTTGAATATTCAAAGACAAGCTCCTCCACATAAACGTAGAGAAAACCGGATCATTTTTCTGGACACTGCCAGCTTTAGGTACCAGGTCAATCATCCGGGCCCTTGCCATGACATTAGTTTGCACGTTCCATGCCAGGAAGTTATCAGAACTTTTCAAAATAATCCTAGGTTCACAAAGGGACGAAAAGTCCGTCGACTTGGTGTCGCTACCATGTTGATAATTGGAAAGTTCTGATCTTGAATCATTAAATCTTTCAAATGAACACATAAATGAATTAGAACAGGAAGTAACTAGATGGCAGCAAGAAAAGCAATCACGAGTTATTCAAGTTGCTGAATATGCTTCTCAAATTGTTAATCTTTGGGCAGAATTGGGCACACCTCAAGTGAAATAAGTGGTGATATTCTCAACAATTACAAAAATGACCCAGAAAGTCTTGGAATCATGACAGCAGATCTTGGCCGTCTTCTGAATCTAAGAAAATCACTTCAACAACAGAAAGATTCTAGGATAGAAACATTAACAAATTATAAGAAAGACGTTACCCATACCCATCTTTGGGCAAAACTATCTGAAGATACTGAATATTCTGATGATTTTGAAAAATCCAATCGTGGTATCAGCACCACAGTTCTTGAAAATTATCGCCTAGAACTTGTCCGATTGAATGAAAAGAAGCGACAGCACATCGATGTATTTATCCAAGACGCTAGACAGGTATTACAAGATTTATGGGATAAATTGTATATGTCCGAAGAAGAAAGCGCATTATTTACTCCTGCGTGGGCAGATATTTACACCGATGCATCATTAGATGCTCATGAAAGTGAGATTGAAAGTCGTCCATCAAAACATCGCTTGTCAACATTCCTGTGATCAGTTTTAAATTCCGAAATAATAGCAGTTAATATAACCAGACAAGGATCTAACTATTATCCCACTCATATCAATATTCCTATACCAGAGATTCACCAAGTTCAGCCTTATCACCGTCACCCATCACCGCAGTATCCGTTTAGAAGAAGTCCTTTATAATTAATTGTTTTAATATATTTATTGGTTAATTTTCGGTTCTTAATATATATAAAATACAATTCAAAGACCCATCACACCACTCCACTTTTCCACTTTTCCTCACAGAAACCCTATTTACATCTTACCATTGTAGTATGTTCAGGGTAAGGAACATATTTCAACAAATATCACCCTTGCCCTTATCTTATCGAAATAAATTGTATAAAGTTTTCAGCCGCGCGTGAAAAAATGTATTGAACTCTTCAAAACCTTCAGAAACATTATTACTATAGATTTCTCCTTATTGTTTATATTTATTTCTTGATATATATTTTTCTCAAATAATGTCAGAATCTTCAACGAAGCCTGTTTTTGACAAATCAAGGTCAGAACTTTTCGTTCGATCATTACCTCAAGATGCTACTTCCGAACAATTATCAGATTTCTTTTCAAACGTAGCCCCCGTTAAACATGCGGTAGTTGTTACTGATTCTACTTCAGGATTATCTAAAGGGTTTGGTTTCGTTAGTTTTGCTGAACCAGAGGATGCTCAGAATGCGTTAGAAAAAGGCCGAAAACTTAAATTTAATGGCAAATCTATAAGTATTGAGTTTGCTAAACCTCGTACTAGAGGCGCTGAACGTTCTGATGAACCTGCTGCTGCCACGGAAAAGATTGAGAAAAGGCGTCCTCGTCTTATTGTTAGAAATTTGCCTTGGTCAGTTAGAGATAAAAGTGTCTTAATAAAAGCATTTAGTAAATATGGTAAAGTTGTGGATGCATTCATTCCCCGTCAAGCTGGTGGTAGAATGTCAGGGTTTGCATTTGTTACAATGAGGAAAAAATCGCATGCATTAAAAGCTATTGAAGATTCAAAAGATCTTAAGATTGATAATAGACCTGTGGCTGTTGATTTTGCGGTTGAAAAGGAAAAATGGGTTGGCGGTAAAGGAGATGATGATGATGATGAAGATGAAAGTGAGAGTGAAGATGATGAAGAAGAGGAAGAAGAGGAAGAAGATGAAGAGGATGAAGAGGACGACGAGAACGAAAACGAGACTGAACGCAATAAACTTAGTGATGAAGATGATAACGATGAGGATGAGGAAGAAAAGCCAAAACAATGGAAGCAGAGACCAGCACCTAATTCGTTTACAGTATTTGTAAGAAATATTCCTTATGATGCCACAGCCGAAACCCTCAAAGAACATTTTGAACAATTCGGATCAGTCAGATATGCTCTTCCTGTTATGGATAAAGCCCTTAATCAACCAAAAGGTACTGCTTTTGTTGCGTTTAGAGATGAAGCGGATTGTTTAGAATGCGTCAAGTCCGCCCCAAGCGGCGGATCTACTTCACTTTTAATCGCCGATGATGTTGATCCTAAATATGTATTTGAAGGTCGTATTTTGTCCATTACAAAGGCTGTTGAACGTGAAACCGCTGATAAGTTATCTACCGCTGGTGCCAATGAGAGAAAGAAATTGTTAGGTAAAGAGCCTATCAATAAAGATAGAAGAAATTTGTTCTTATTAAATGAAGGTCGTATTACTGCTGAATCAAAATTAGGACAAACTATCCCTGCAAATGAATTGGAAATCAGACAGAAATCATTTGACTTACGTAAACAACAACTTACAAAGAATGCCACTTTACATCTCAGTTTAACTCGTCTTGCTATAAGAAATTTACCAAGGTCGATGAACGAAAGAGCTCTTAAAGCGTTATCTAGAAAGGCAGTAGTTGAATTTGCTACGGAGGTTAGAAAAGGTTTGAGGCAGCCATTAACTCAAGAAGAGGTTAAACGATCTACTAAATTCCAAGAACTTTTTGGTCGTAATTCAAGTAAACATGGTATCGTAAGACAGGCAAAGATTATTACCGAACATAAAGAATCTGGTGGATTAGGTAGAAGTAGAGGTTATGGGTTCGTTGAGTTCAGAGACCATAGATCTGCCCTTATGGGACTCCGTTGGATGAATGCTCATTTGGTTTCCAAAGATGAAATTCTTGAAGGATATTCAACGACAGAAGAAGATGAGGACCAGCAGAAGATTGATATTACAGATAGTTCGAAGCGTAGACTCGTTGTTGAGTTTGCTATTGAGAATGCTCAAGTTGTGAGAAGAAGGCGTGAGACTCAGGAGCGAGTTAAAGTTGCTCATGAGAGAAGAGATCGTGCTAAAGATAAAGAAGCTGAGGAGGAGAAGCTGAAAGAGTCGAATAAAAAGAGAGCTAGGGAAGAAGAAGAAAGCAAATCTAATGAAAAAGAAATTCAACATATTATTGGAAAGAAAAGAAAGATGAAGAAACAAGGTAAAAAATAAAAATGTAATTAATTGTTATATATACGATACATTAGTGTAACTATTTATTTTATAAATATTATTACAACGGAGAGCGGTTAATGATTTCTAGGGGATTTTGATCGTAGTGACATTGTTCTTTCAATCCATCCATCAGTTCCGCCTTCCTCTTCTATAATTTGATCTATAGTTTTATGAGGGTTAGCAGTGTCTTTTGTTCGGCCAATAATTGCAGCATTTCGTGTACTTGGGATTCGTAGCATTTCTTTTTCGACTTTCCAGCCAATTTGAGAAGCAATATCTTCAACATGGTCAACAAGAGAAGCATAGGATGACTTCGACTCTGGATCTTTGGGGTTTCTTGGTGAGAAGCGATATTTGGCTCCTGAGAGGGAGTGAGAGCAACATGGAATTACTACAAATGGATAACCTAGAAGAGGGATCCATACAGTTAGTTCATCCGAGTGGTTCCCAATGATAAATGTATTTGATGGTAATTTTAATAGATTGACACTAGGATCTTTTGCAAGATCTTCGTATGAATATGCAGTAGTAGTGGAAGAGGTTATCTTTCCGTCTTTAACGATAGGTTGTGGGATAATAACCTGTTCCTGTAATTGTGATTGTACATGTGCAGGATATTTGAACCATGACTTACGAGTACGAGCGTCAATGCCTTTACCTTGAAATCCTTCCGAAATCAAGATATACACCAATAGGCCATTTCCACATCCCAGGTCGTAGAAACAGAAATCAGTCTTTTTTGGGTACATCTGAGCCCATAGTTCGATTAAAAATCCAGCAATAGCTAAATCCTCAAAAACATGCTTCTTTGGATCAGTCTGTTCGGCCCAATTAGCAACTAAATCTTTAGCATATTTTTGTTTTAATTCCATATATCTATCTTGGAATGCGACTTTTTCTACTACCAGATCATGATGGACTCTTTTTTTGTATCCATTCATCACTCCATTTGAATGCTTATGACAGGTCTGTAGAAGATGCAATGCAATACGAATAGCTCTGTCTGAGCTATCTAATTCGAGTAATGAAGAGACGTTGTTGATATTAGACATGATAGTACTATCGTATTTGTTATTAGTGTTATCATTATTGTTGTCATTAGTTTTATGATTAATTCTATCGTTAATGCTTTCAGTACATTCTTTGGGCACAGGGCATGACGGTGAAGTGAAGTCAAGTTTTTCTTTATCAAATAGGAGATAATGCAAGGAGACGCATTTTTCATGATATAAAATTCCAACTGCTTCAACTGGAGGTAAATAAAATGGACATGCATCTGGAGTTAATAAATGTGGTGAATATACGATGAGCATAGTATCAAGATCATCAACGCCAGTGTATACAAGACAAGATTGATTGATCACTGAATCTCTGAGAGGATTTCTAGGGATAATACGTCTAATAATGATTTTAGAAAGTTTTAGGAATGATTCATTGACTTTTCCATCTCTTGGAGTAACATCATCGAGATTATGAATTAATGGCATAGCTATCGGATCTATAGATGGAGGTGGAGGTAGAGGTAAAGAAGCAGAACGCGTAGTCCCATTATCATTCAAAAGATCAACTTCTTCATCTTTTAAAATATCAGCTCTCATAATAACAGTAGAATTAACATTTGGATGACGTATTATATTGAGCATGGCTTTCTCGAAATGATCGTTTAAAAATGGAGCCTTGGAGGAATATACAGGAGACCATTTTGGACCAATAACGGATTTTTCCTTGCGTACATCTGTAATATCTAAAGCCATAATTCAGAGATATAAATGTTTGATAAATAATAAATAATAACGAACGGCAGCGGAAGGACCAAATTTTTCAAAATATTTTTGGCAGCAGAGTTGATCTCGATAAATTTCATATGCAGGTTGAGATGAGGATTGATAAGATGTTAGCGCGCGGCATTATTATGATAACAGTGCGGCTACATATATCGTCACGTGAGACCTACTTTTCAGTTTCAGGAACTCACACGTGAAGACGAAGTTGCTGAGTAGAAGCAGAGCAGTGACTGAAACAACAGAAACTAGCAATAACGCTATCACCATCAGCGATAATTTTATCTCAGATACATCGAGGGTAATTCAGCAAGGTTGGACAGCCAATAATGAGTAGCACCTCGTCACAGTAAGTAGAAGACGTAGTGGTTGGAGGGAGTGCAGTTATACAGATAAGTACAGATAAGAACTAACAAACAATAGATTCCAACAGTAAGTAAATCGCTCGCGGAACGAGCACAGCGGGTCCCGGCAGCGCCCGGTCGCCAGAGGCAGAATGAACGACTAACTTATAAAGGCTTGAAAAGCTTGGTGAAGGAACATATGCCACAGTGTATAAAGGGAGGAATAGAACCACTGGACAATTAGTGGCATTAAAGGAAATTAATTTGGATAGTGAAGAAGGTACACCATCAACGGCTATTCGAGAGATTTCATTAATGAAAGAATTAAAGCATGAAAATATCGTTACATTATACGATGTAATTCATACTGAAAACAAGTTGAATTTGGTATTTGAACATATGGATCGTGATTTGAAGAAATTTATGGATAGTTATGGCAATAAAGGAGCATTAGAAGCTCGTCAGGTCAAAGCATTCATGTATCAACTTTTAAAAGGAATTATGTTTTGTCATGAAAATAGAGTTTTACATAGAGATTTGAAGCCTCAAAATCTTTTGATTAATAGAAAAGGACAATTGAAATTGGCAGATTTTGGCCTTGCGAGAGCTTTTGGGATTCCTGTCAATACTTTTTCAAATGAGGTAGTTACTCTATGGTATCGGGCCCCTGATGTTTTACTTGGATCTCGTACTTATTCGACTTCAATTGATATTTGGTCTGCTGGTTGTATTTTAGCAGAAATGTTTACTGGTAGACCTCTTTTCCCGGGAACTTCAAATGATGATCAACTTAGTAAAATTTTTAAGTTAATGGGAACTCCAAATGAAACTACTTGGCCAGGAATTTCTTCTTTACCAAATTATAAAAATAATTTCCCTGTTTATGCACCTCAAGATCTTCGTACTATTATTCCTCAAATTGAACCATTGGCTTTAGATCTTCTTTTACTACTCTTACAAATGAAACCTGAGAGTAGAATTACTGCTGCTCAAGCTCTTCAACATCCTTGGTTTGCTGAATTTAATCTTCGCCATCAAGAAGTTCCTATTCCTTATTAGTTACTCTTCTACCCAACTTTTTATTTTTCAATTTCTACTCTGCCTCCGGCGGCTGGGCTCCGTCCAGACCCGTTGTGCTCTCTCCGCGAGCTGACTTCACTCAACTTTATCTGCTAGAGCTAGCAGGGTTATTATGCTTATGTCTCCTAAATAGCTATTGCAGCATCAACTTTCACAGCCACATATTATCGAAAGAAATGAAACAGACAAATAATTTCAGTGTTGTACCCAACAGAGTTCGGTAAATAACCCAGAAGTAATCAATTAATTAGCCATGTTGCTATTAAAATTAAAAATCGTAAAACAAGATATAGACAGGTATCTCTGGTAATCTCCGAACAACCAAGGTTATGATAAGGTTTATATTCTTTAACTGTGCGAAAAGATATAAGGCTATAGAAGGGTCATCAACCAGCTAGATGCTGGAGGAAGTAGAAATCTTGTATATTAACATATCTAGACTTTTCCGGGGTAAGTTCCATATCTAAAGTCAAGAGGGCCCTCAGGGGTAAATTCCTCGCATATCTTCCCCAAAGAGGAAATTTGCTTACACAACATCTATATCCCTATATGCACCACTATCTACCAAATACTATAGATAATTACCGAACGTCCGTATTAAGGGGAGCAGTTCACAAACACAAGTTCAACCTCATAGAGTTAATTGGCCGGACCAAGAAGAAAAAATCGAATCTCTCCAATCTTCCAAGATGATTCATCGATTCACTCATAAGTCAAAACATCAGAGAACTAGTTCGACGTCGAACAGTGCTAATCCAACATCTCCATTATCCCCAACCTCACCAACAGCAGTTCAACGAAGTTCTTCAATTGCTTCCTCAACGAATTCTCCTATAAGTGCTAAAGGAAATATCGACCTAAAAGATCGTTATGATATAGAGAAAAAGGGAATTATTGCTTCCTGCTTTTCAATGCATGATGAACAAGGAGCTTGTATGTACTAACTTCGGATCAAGGTGGAATCCACCCACCAAAGACATTACTAACTAATTGAGTAGTACTTGAGAGTTACATTACTCATGTAAGAATCACTGAAGATTCACATTATCCATCCTCTAGACCTCCTCCAAATCAACCAGAATCATCCAAGAAACATAGAACGATTATTCTTGCTGTTCGGAAAAGTGGACGAGTGAGAGTTCATAAAGCACGTGAGAATGAGAATGGTACATATCAGATTGGTAAAACTTGGTATTTAGATGAATTGACTAAAATAGAGAATGACGTAGGAAATTCAGAAGGGTTTATCGTGCATTTGGGTAAAGCGTACTACTGGACCACAGAAACGTCAGAGGAAAAGATTACGTTTATTGGTAATATGTTGAAAATTTATAGGAAATATACTAAAGGAGGAGTCCCTGAACTGAAAGGGATGGAGAACATCGTCGATGTTGCTGCAAGGACTCCGAGTTTACAGGCTGGTACGACGGCGGTGCCACCAGCAGACTCAACATCTGTTTCTTCCGCAGTTAAGCAAGGACAAGGACAACAACAACAACAGCAACAGCAGGTCGGTGAACCGCCGAGTCGTGGACCACAAACACCTCAACAAGTAAGATCTATTTCTTCACCAAAGCCACAGGCTGCAGGATCAACGACAGCTAATCCTCCGTCCTCCTCTAAACCTCCTTTGAATACAAAAAAGTCTTCTACTTCATTACAGGGACCTCCTCTAATGAAAAGTGGGACTGATTCAAGTAATCGAGGACAAGCTCCTACAGTTCCCACCACTCCAGGTATTCCACTTCAGAAGAAACCATCATTACCTTCGTTAAATAACTCGGTTTCTCCTGGCGCTGTTGCTGCCGTAGCTGCTGGATCTGTAGCGGCCGGAGCTGCAGCAGCCACTGCAGCAGCTCTGGCAGTTAAAAGTTCACCTAAACCTACAGGGACTGCTCTTACTGGACCTCCTCTTCGAAAAACATCGCAAGGAGGCCCTTCAATGAACGCCTCTCCTCAAGCGCCTCAAACTGTGAGAAAAGTATCTTCTAGTAGTCCGTCGTCGACGGTAAAGGCAATGCAAGCTCGTTTACAAGCTCAAATGAATGGAAGTGGTAGTGGTAGTTCATCTCCAAGTCCTAAAACTGCTTCTCAGACCTCTTTAGCATCAACGAAACCGTCACCATCAAAGCAGAGTTCTACTACATCGATACCTCAAACTACTTCTCAAAGACCACCGTTAAGGCAGTCGCAGTCCGCAGCTCCATCTGCATCGTCAACTGCTGCTATTTCTACTCCTCCTACTGTTATTCCTACGGCTACCCCAACTGTTCCGATTGTCGCTTCCAACACCACTCCAATAGCACCTACTCCCATACATTCTACTGAAAAGTTCAATCCACCTACTCTATCTCAATCTCCTCCAAAACAGTCTGCAAAGATCACCACCAAAACTTCAAAAGCTGCTGAAATGCATAACAAATCTAAACAATCTATTAATGGTGCAAAAGAAAATTTGGGCCCCATTGTTGCATCAGCAGCAGCAGCAGCAACAGTAGGTACTGGCGTAGTTACCGCCGCCGCTATTGCTGGAAGAACCCCTTCTCCTGGTACGTCTCTCCCTTCTGTCGATGATGATAATCCACCGCTGACTACAACCAAATCCGCTCCTTTATCTCCAAATGTTGAAAGTAAGTTGACCCTTCCTTCTAATTCCACTCCTGACCTCACATTGGGACATCGACGGAATCGTTCTTCCATCCAAGGTATTAAAATCTTTGCCAGGTCTCCTCTCCTTCATAGTACTGATGAAGATGACTTGAATGATAATGACAGTATCTCACTTAATGAAGTCAGAGATACCGTTCCAGCGGATCTTGTGACAGATCAATCGCAGCAATTCACTACCCAAACAAAAGGTCATAGGGCACGTCGTCCATCTACAGCGTCTACTATGTCTAAAGCTTCAAAAACTAGACGTCTGTCAATGATTTCAAACGCATCTGCGGTTGAAGAAACTTTAGAAGCCTTTAATTGGAATGGACGAGAAGATGTCCATACCCTCGAAGCGACTATTACGAAGGAGCTGACCCAAATTGAAGCATCTAATCTTCATAATGTAGTTGATTTAGACGAACGAATAGATGAGTTAGACCGTAGTTTAGATTCTGCGGTAGAAGAATGTGGTAAAATTAGTAGTACCCTAGGCTTTTTTTCAGTTCAATTAGGTAGCTTTGGTGATGATATTTCACATATCGAAGGACAAGGTCAAGGTTTACAGGTTCAAACAACCAATCAGAAGACATTGTGGAATGAGCTTAAAAATATGTTGCATACTGTTTCGCTTTCTGATGATAAATTGGAAGTCCTAACAACTGCTAATTATGATGCTCCAAGTGGTTTATCTAAAGTAGAATCGGCTGCTATTGATTTATATAAGGCTGTTAAAGCAGTAAGACTGTCCGATGGTGGCTCTGAGTCATATTCCTTGGGAAATCTTAAAGCTCTTCGTGAGAAGAGACATATCTATGATCAAGCGGCAGCAGAATTTATTTCTAGGACTAAGAGTTATCTTGATGGGAAATTCAAGACTGTAATTCAACAAAGTGAACGAGAGGTAGGGCACTCTCAATCTACTGGAGATGAACCTAATATTCAACGAATTGATCTATACGTATTGGGTCAATTATATCCGTTTAGTGGTATTATCTTGTTTACCAAAGAAATTGATATGATGAGTTACTCGGTGATGTTTAAATCTTATAGTTTTAGTCTCCGCCAATATTATGAAACAGCAATTTTCAATTACTTGGCAAAGTGGAAGAGAAAAGTTTTCGCGTTAATAGGAAAATATGAACAATTTTCTTATAGTGCTGGTAAAGAAAGCAGTTCAAGCTCAGATAGTCTTGTACCTAAATCATTGAAAAGGTCGGGTACTATTGCTAGATTTAAGTCTACTGGAAGCGCTGTGTCGTTAGATCCACCTAACAATGGTTCTAGTAAGAACGGTGATCGGAGTGTCAGTCAACCGGTCGGTATTTCTGCTGATGATAGTAGAGGGTTAATTGATCACGCTGATCGTAAATTGGTTCGACGGGCATTGAGGAAGATATTTGAGGGATTGACATCGATTGTGATTGGTGAGCAAAACTCGGTGACATTATTATTCCATCAGTCAACGTTTGGTGGCGATGATTTCCCTGAATATTCCAAATCAATGCCACTTGAAAAGCGAACTATGAGTCCCCAAAATACTAAACTGCGTATTCATGGTATTGATCCAGATTATTCCAAAGCGCAAGAGTTGGCTAATAACATGGGCACTATCTTTGATAATTGGTTGGATCAAACGGCGACTTTTGTAGATTATTATTTATCACACTTCAGCCTTGGTGCTCCGGCTTTAGTAGCTATTATTGAAGATTATCTTCATAAATTGGCGTCATCTAATCAAGATTTCCTTGTTCAAGTTCTTAACAGATTGAAAGATCGTATATTAAGTACATGGCAGAGTTTCCTGGAACAGCAGATTTCCATTATCAATAGCACTATTGTTTCCAGTAAGAAGCGTAAGGGTGTCGTAATATTTGTAAGAAAGTTCCACCTATTTGCGAAATCTATCGAAGAAGACCTGAAGGATATATCAGATGAAAATTCTATAAAGGGTTTCACAGTCCGTAAAACTGTTGACGCCTCTTATGAAAAAGTCAGCAAAGCCATTTTCCATAACCTCCAACGATTGGCAAAGGACAGCGGAACGAATCCCAGTACCAATACAGATTCCAACGCTGCTTCTCCTAATACAACCCATCCTAATAATAGTTCTACCAATTTAGCTGGTCCCAATGACTTTGAAGATAAGGAATTGTTGAATTATCATATTATGATGATTGAGAATATGAATGTCCTTATGGAATCACTCAATTCGATTGATAATGATTGCCTTCAAGGAATAGCATTAAATGCCCAATCCACGTATCGTAAAGAAATAGATCTCTACATTCAAACTGTGCTTCACCGTCCTATTGGTAAACTGGTAGATTTCATTCAAGGTGTGAACGCGATAATCGATAAAGCCCCTAATGATAATCCTTCACAGCGTCATGGATACTCGAAGTCGACTTTCCGCAAATTGGTGGCCAGTTATGACTCTAAGGAAATTCGAAAAGGCATAGAGACTCTGCGTAAACGGGTTGAAAAACATTTTGCAGCTGATGACGAAGACAGCAGTTATCCACATAATCGCAAACTTCTCGATAAAGTATGGTGGGCTCTTCAAGCCCAATATTCTGTTCTCTATAGTGATCTTACTAAGATTGAGAGCAAATACTATATGCCAACTGGTGATTCCAGTCATATCGAATTCACCAAAAATGACATTTCAATGGGCTTTTCTAAAGTATGAAGTAATAGATTATTTATTTATCTTACCTCCTCTTTGCCTCCGGCGGCCGGGCTCTGCCCGGACCCGCTGCTCACTCCGCTCGGCTTAATAGACATATTTAAAATTCTAATAGATTTTATTTTTATAAAAAAAAAAGAAAAAGAAAAAAGAAAAAGAAAAAACCCAATC
Source organism: Sugiyamaella novakii (assembly GCA_030575175.1). NCBI lineage: Eukaryota > Fungi > Ascomycota > Dipodascomycetes > Dipodascales > Trichomonascaceae > Sugiyamaella > Sugiyamaella novakii. Next base: position 189,350 of record JAJMIH010000018.1, read on the forward strand.
AAATTCGACTCCTTTAAGATAAATACCCATTTTAGCTCACTTATTTCTCCATCTTCGGCAAATCTTCAACCTTTACCTTATTCTCTTTTAACCACTCAGCATCAACTAGCTTATCTCTTGCTTCCAATAAAAACTTGTAACTGGTTTTAATCGTTCCGTCACTCACACCAGTTTTATCAGCAATCTCACTTCCAGAAACAGACTCCTTGAATAAAGAAGCCGCCATATAGATGGCTGCAGCTGCAATAGAAATAGGAGACCTTCCTGCCAGTGTTCCTTCATCCTTAGCCCTTCTAGCAATATGTTCAGCTGCCTTCGTGACTTGTGAAGATAGTCCCAAATGAGAACAGAACCGACGAACCAAATCTTCCGCATGTGTTTGTGTGGTCTGGTATTCTTCATTCGTACTATGGGACAATTTGATACCAGCAGACTGTAATAATTTTTCCATGATCTTAAACGTGCGACCAATCTCTTTCTTAGGAACACTAGTCAATGCCCAGATCTCTTTAAAAGTACGAGCCACACCGGAATGACGACAAGCAATGAAAATTGCCGCCGCCATAATCGACTCTTGACTCTTACCCTTCAATTTACGATCTTCATAGACAAGTTTATACGCTTCCTTTGCAGCATCCTGAACTATTTTAGGTAATAAAAATGCTTCACACATTTGAGAAATCTTGCTGAAAGCCCCTTGCAAAGCAGAGTCTTTCTTATCATGATTTCTATTCTGCACCCTATTTAAATCACGACCAAGATTAGATCCAGGAGCACCTAAAGAAATCATTGTATCCAACTGATTATTGTCCAATAAAGGATTACCAGCATCACCTACACGAGAGGGGTCATCATTCCCTTGATCATCGTTCGAAAAAGTACGCCATTCGGATCTCGTATCAACGATTCGGTCTCCTAAAACAAGTCCACAGTTTCCGCAAACCATGTCTCCTTCACTGAATCGCTCCACGATATCCGGAGGCATGATCCTGCACTCAGGACACATCAGCCTAACATTTAAGTTAACATGATACTGTTCATCTTCTTTAGTTGGCATGGCTTTTTGATGATGATGTGAGGTGATGAAGATTAAACAACAGTATTGTTTCACTTGCTTCTATTATATAATGCTGGGTAGAATGAAATGCTGGATGCTGCGCGCGCTTACCAATGAGGGGTTAGGGATGTGCCGTCCGTTCCGCGGCTTTGTTTCTGTTTTTAACTGGAGGGTTCGATTAGGTCAGTAGCTCCGTTTCATCCGGTTTTTAAGAGTTAGATGCTTCGAGAATGGTCTGGAGAGTATTTATTTAATACCGTAATGAGTACCAGATTATCTCGGACTACTGTCTGGTAAAGTCCAACCGCTGTAGCTAAAATGTGAAAAATGCAGGGTCTTATTTTGCAAATCATTACTCAGATAAGATGCGCAAACGGCGCAGATGCATATTTTTTTAGGAATGATAAGATTTTTTTTTCCAGCTTAAGATTTATAGACATCAACAACTTTTATTTACAAAAAATAGACAAAAATGAAAGCAAAGAAACCGATTAGTAAAAGAAAGAGTACTCGTCTTCAGGAGGGTATTAAGAAGAAAGCGGCCGCTCATGGTAGAAAACAACGTAAATTATCAAAGAAGGATGTTACTTGGAAATCAAAAGCTAAAAAGGACCCTGGTATTCCAAACTCATTTCCTTATAAAGCTAGAATTTTAGAACAAATTGAGCAAAATAGAGTTAAAGAAGCAGAGGAGAAAGAAAAGCGAAGATTAGCTCAGAAGGCTGCTGCTAAGGCTGCTGGAGAAAATTTCTCTGGTCTCAATGATGATGATGAAATGGCTGTTGAAGAATCAAACTCAGATCGTTTATCTGCACTATTAGCATCTGCCCAACAAGCTGCTAAAGAATATGATGGAGAAGAAAGTGAAGATGACGATGATGGTGATATGGAAATTGATGATGATGAGGATGAGGACGAAGATGAGGACGAAGATCAAATTATTGAAGTCACTGAAGGTGATAATGTTTTTGAAGGATCAAGAAAAGCTTTTGATAGAATTTATAAACAAGTTGTTGATGATGCTGATGTCGTTTTATATGTGTTAGATTCTCGTAACCCAGAAGGTACCAGATCAAGACAAGTTGAAAGAGCAGTCCTTGCTAATCCCAACAAAAGACTTATCTTTGTTTTGAATAAGATTGATCTTGTCCCTACTGATGTTCTTAAAAAGTGGGTTAAATATCTAGGATTAGCTTTCCCTACTATTCCTTTAGCTGCTTCATCTGCTGCTCCTAATGCTTCTACTTTTGAACATAAAGGTTTAACACAGGTTACTACATCAAATGCGCTTTTACAAGCATTGAAGAAATATGCAAGCGCATCTCAATTAAAACGATCTATTTCTGTTGGTGTTATCGGTTATCCAAATGTTGGTAAATCTTCAGTCATTAACTCACTAACTGCTCGACATGGTGCTACAAACAAGGCTTGTCCAGTTGGTGCTCAAGCTGGTGTAACTACGGTCATTCGTAAAGTTAAAGTTGACAATAAGTTAAGTATTTTAGATTCTCCTGGTATTGTTTTCCCATCTAGTGAATCTTCCAAAAAGGCCAATCCGGTTGAAGAAAAAGCTCGTCTTATTCTTCTTAATGCAGTTCCTCCGAAACAAATCGACGATCCAAGACCAGCAGTCTCATTATTACTTAAAAGACTTTCTAAAAATGATGAATTGATGGAAAGACTTAAGAAGTATTATGATTTGCCGCCAATTGTCACCAGTCCTCATGATAAATTTGTCACTGGCTTCCTTGTTGAAATAGCCCGTAAGAAAGGAAGATTGGGTAGAGGAGGTATTCCTGATTTGGATAGTGCTGCCACAGCAGTTATTACTGATTGGAGAGATGGAAGAATTTCTGGATGGGCATTACCTCCTGTATTAAAATCATCATCCACTGGAACTTCTACTGGATCTACTGGTTCTACAACCGAAAGTTTATCAGATGCTGCTGCTATTGATCAGAATCAAACTGTAATTGTTAGCGAATGGGCTAAGGAGTTCAGTTTGGAGGGATTATGGGATGGTGAATTTGCAGAGTAGATTACATTTTTATTTTATCTATATATGTCTGTATAGTATATATATTTCAATTGCATTTATTTTGAGCAAATATTGAACGCTGAGTGTAAGCAAATAATCTACAGACAATTGCACTAATAATATATATAAACAGAAGAGGGGAGATATTGAATACTACTTTTCCAGCCGGATTTGCTTATACATTATATGACGAGAAAGGGTCAAAATGGTTTCAAACATGCTATAAAGATTGCATAATATTGATGAAAGTCTCAATTTCAAAACTTTAATGATACGTGATCACTCTACAAAAAAACAACTGTAAGTTTTGCATAGTTTGACAGGTTAAAAAATATTACTTTTACGTATTGCCATTTTTTTATATCGATAATAAGCTATCCGTTGATACGCATATGTGAACAAGCCAGAAGTCTCACCTGATAATTGATTCCCCTTCACTTAACACGAGTAAATGTTGGCTAGAGGTACGAAAGAAATGGGAACTTTATAAGTTAGCTCAATATTCATTCTGTTCGTTCACAATGTTCGGTGGTTTCAAAAAATAGCTGATATCAGAGTACTATCAGTGTCCACGTGATGGTGCAAGATGATCTACGCTATCTGATGCTCATCTTGGCGAAAAAGTAACAGCCGTGTATGTTTATCGCCAGTTTTAGAGATAGCGACACGCGAGATTTTTATTCTTGGAGAAAAGGAATGTTTTGAGATAAAAGTTGCTGTGAATTTCAACTCCCCGGTAGACCTTGAGAAGATAAGAATATCACGATTTATTTCAGATCGTAATAAACTTACGATAAATATTCACCCTTTTGGCCAGATCTATCTTAGGTTATAAAAAATTATACTTAACCAGCCGCTTCATATACTTTTTGTCTCAAATTACCAAAAGCATTTAATAACTTGAGCTCAAATGACTACTACATCTAGCTGGATTTCTTTGCTTGCTATAGCTACTGTATCATTAGGAATTAATCCGGTTGAGGCGATCTTTAATTGTAAACCTCAATATGATGGTCATTCTTTTAACTTGAATGATCTTTCAGGACTTCATAAAATATCATATTCACATAAAACTCCTCCATCATTGACTAATACAACCTGGTATATTAACCCATGTCAGGAGTTAGATCTTAGCAAACTCCCTGAGAATACATGTCCCAAGGGAAGTCAAATATGTGGGGTTCAGACTGTAACGATTCCAAAGGATGATGTTACAGTTATTAGTCAGATTATCCCCGTAGCAGGAGATTTCGATGGGAATCAATCTGGATCCTCTTCGTCAAAGATTGATGGTAATAACGGAGTACATGTAGAATTTACTGGTGGTAAATGGGGCGATTATGATGGCTTAAAGGCCCAAATTGACTTCTACTGTGTTGATGAGAAATCGGACGATAAAGATAAACTTGAGTTTATTTCATGGGATGATCATTCTTTAAAATTGAAATGGTCCTCACCCAAAGCATGTCCACTAAAAGAAGATGGTGGAAACAACGATAAAGACAAGGGAGGAAATGACGATAAAGATAAGGATAAGGGAGGAAATGGAGATAAAGATAAGGGAGGGGATGGAGACAAGAATAAGGGTGGAGATAACAATGATGATGATAGTTCTGGGAATAGCTGGGGTTGGTTTACTTGGCTTTTCATTGTGCTTGTTTTAGGATTTTCCGCCTATGTAGTTGCCAGTGCATGGATCAATTACAATCGATATGGACTATCGGGAGTTGAACTTCTTCCACATTCAGATGCAGTTAGAGATGTTCCTTATCTGGTTCGAGATTTTGCTAAGAAGATTGCGAATACATTTGCCGGAGGCACCTCTCGTGGTGGATATAGTGCGGTTTAAAAATATATAACCAATTATTTAGATGTCTCAATGCCTCCGGCGGCCGGGCGCTGCCCGGACCCGTTGCTCCGCTTCGTGGAGAGATGTTGTATTGGCCACCGATGGTATTAGGCTCTCCGCGGAGCGGAGCTACGGGTCCGGGCAGAGCCCGGCCGCCGGAGGCAGAGAAGAGGATAAATGAATTTGATTAATTGTTGCGCTTCATTAGCTCGCTAATAGCATTATTTACATTTTTAAAGGTATTTTCAAGGTACTGTTGTTTCTTTCCAAGAGCAGTTATTTGATCTTGAGTATCTTTCTTTTCTTGCTCGAGAGATTTGCGGTATGTAGCGACGTCGCTGGAAATAAACATCTTGCCCACCCCTTTCCAAACAGTAGTGTCTGGGTCTGGAACCTGTTCTTTTAATTGAGCTGTCGTAGCATCAATGAGTTTAATTTCTCGGTTTTTGGAGGCGATTTGTGAGTGTACTAGTTGAAGGTCGGCTTGAGTTCGAGCATATTTTTGCTCCACTTCGAGCATGATCTGAAATGTGGGAGTTAGCATAAAACGGACTTGGTAGATCCGCACTATATCACTTACCTTTTGCAATTCAGCAGAGGACATTGTAAATTGTAGGTGGGCGACTGAAGGGAAATGAATATATCGAGTGCTATAAGAAATGACTGCCCGAATGTGCGTTGTGGAACATGCGAGCAAAACTGAGCAGTTATGCAGAAATGGTGCATAATGAACCATTTTTGATATTTCGTGAAGTAGAGTGAAAAGTTAGTTTTGACTGTTTGGATCGCTCAGGGGACGCTGGAGAAAGGTTGTTAAGTTTTGATAACAACAATGAAATCATTTAATAGATCTATTAGGGGGTGTGGTAGCATTTTGAACTTTACTACCAGGATCAAACCTGCTGTTCGCTATTATGCCACTTCGGAATCTAATATTCATACCGAAACTAATAGACTAGAGAAAACTTTAGAAAAATTCTGGACTAAAGTTGCAGTATCAGAATACCAAGGCAATGACAAAGAAAAGATCGATTCACGTGGTCATGTTATCACTTTGGATTCCAAACCAATTAAAACTCCATTGGGCTTCCCATTAGTCATTCCCGAACATAAACAAAATAATGCTGCTTTAGCCCATTTAATAGCTCAAGAATGGTCATTATTACCAAATTTGAAGATTAAAAGACATAATTTACCTATCACTGGTCTTGCTTCAAGAGCTGTTGACCTTCAATATTCTCCTGAAGGTACTCAAGAAATTGAGCGTACCATTGAATTATTACTACCATACCTAGATACCGATACTTTAATTACCTTTGCTCCACATAAAGATTGCGATGGTACATTAAGACCTGCTCAAGAAAAACTCTATCGTCCAGTCATTGAAGCTGCGGAAAAATTTTGGGAGGTTGAATTGAAGACTTTAGATTGTGAAGTGTCATTATTTGGCAGTAAACAACCTCCAGAGACTCGTGAAAAAGTTTACCAGTGGATTAAAACTCTGGATGTCTGGCAATTTACAGCTTTGGAAAGAGCCACCACTGCCGGTAAATCGCTTATCGCTGGTATGAATATTGTTACTCACCAAATGACTCCTGATGAAGTTGCAAAGTTAGTTAATTTAGAAACTACCTTCCAAACTGAACAATGGGGTGAAGTAGAAGATACTCATGACGTCGAGCATGTCGATATTCGTAGATTAATTGGAAGTGCTTATATCGTAGCTAAATAGATCAAGCAGCCTTACGACATTTTTGTATATATTGTAAATAAATTATCATATTAACTAAAAATTAAATTATAAACGTGCATACAATAGATTATTCATTGGTGAGAAGTTCATAAACATAAGTTGCTTCTTTTTCTCCCTTAAATTGTAATAAATTAGATACCTCGATTTCAGTTTGTCCTGTAAGACAAATGGAGATACCGACCTTGCCAATCCGCTCGAATGAAGTGTGTTTCATATCCTTCTCACAAATCAATGGGTCAGCAAGGTTACTAGTTCCTCGAATAAGTATAGATTTGGCTGAAGAAGTGGGAACCGAAAAGATACTTAACCTCGCCAGTTGTCCTTCTTCTTGCCATTTTCCGTCATCTTCTTTTTGAATCAATTTACATCGAAGATTATTCAATAATAGAAGTTCTGCATTATCAGAAATAACACTTTGACGATTATTTGGACCAAGGCTGGATGGCAATCGTAATGGGAACTCGACACTGGTTGGTGAACCAGAAATAGGCGATGGTGATCCACTTCTAGATGAAATCAAAGGAGGTCGAAGGGTGAATTGTTGGTATTGAATCATGTTTTGATTCGCTAAAGCAGACGATAGACTGCCCAATGATGAATCACGATCATTTAAACTTGGTGGACCACTAGCTTGACTTTGTGCAATTCCATTAAATAGTGGCTGATTTTTGAAGTCTTTTCTGATTGCTGCCCAAAACACCTCTGCTGCTTCCACTTCTTTAATACGGAACATAGTTGTTCTATTTGGTGACTTAACTTGAATATCATGAACCGTGGAACGGCGAATTTCATGAGATGGAAGAAGATTTAATTCCATAACGGTAATACCAACAACAGGCCCAGCTATAATAGTTGCCCCCTCTCCGTTAATATTTACTTGAACAAAAAATTCTCTATTGTCAGTCAATGAGACCCAATTGCCATCTTCCCACTTTGAAATCAACGCTTTTCCTTCAAAAAGCTTAATTGAACCATTCTCTGCCTTTTTACGATTCCAAAATTCTTGAACGGAGCAATCTGGAACTTTATCGACTTGAATAGAATTAGAGGAAGATTGGTTTGATCTTGGCAAAGATCTGGCGGATATACTGGATAAACTTCCAGATTCGACAGTGGAATTATTGGAATTTTCATACACAGCAGTGGGTATTTTTGGAGAGAAAGAGTTGGTGATCTCAACATTAGGGGAAGAGTGAGTGGAAATTGTCTTGACATCTACCACTGGAGTAGAAGCTGCCATAACAGGAGTTGTGGAGCTAGTGGCAGCGGCCGACATACTTGGTGTCGACACACGTTCATTTTCTCTCTCAAGTTTATCATCATCTAAAGGAGGAGTCAGATTAAGAATATCAAATTGCATCTTTGGTGTCTTTCCCTTCTTCATCATTTTTTTAAGACTTCCAGATACCTTGCGTACAAATTTAGAGGTGCCATTGAACTTGGTAGGCGTAGCAAGAGGAACAGCAGGAGATCTTATTTGAAACTCTTCGTCATCATTTTGATCAGAACTATTCCTTGTTTCCTTAGGAGAAGTATATGGAGATGAGACATTATGTTTGAAAGGAGCAATTGGCAAGCTCAATGAACTTGCATTGTTATTATCAGAGTTTGAGCGAGGGATTCTAAGCGGAGCGACACTAGCGATTTCGTTTGTTTCCATGTCTTGGTCTGAATCAGAGCCACTACCAAGAACATACATTGAAGCCACTGCTCTGGGGTCTCTAAGTCTATTACCCCCAGTTGCTGCTCTCGATTGTAACATGGTACGCGTTCTGACTACTTCTTTTTCATCTGCAGATGGACTGGTTTCTCTGGAAGTAGATAACAATGGCCTTTTCTCATTAGAGATTATACTTGTTTCATCGCTAGGAGATAAAACCAGTCGCCTCTTTTCACTAGTTGGGGTTGGAAGTGGAACCTCTGGGGGTGCTGTCGAAGGTCTAGATGCCAACTTTTCAATGGACATGTTAGACATTCCATCTAAAAGGTACATAGGTGATTCTTGATTGGTTACCGGCTTACGATTAACAGGCTTGCGTTGGAATGTCTTGTTCTTTGGGGGTGTTGACTCAGGTGTCAACAGTTGTTGGTTTGTAGTTTCTTCTGATTCACTTTGTCGGCGAAATTGGATTAGCTTTTGTTCTTTCTGAAAGATTTCTCTGCCGATCTCCTTACGTGCTTGTTGAGCTTGTTTTAATCGTTCATCGGATGAGACAGATGGTAGTTTGCTAGCAGGTTTAACAATATCACTATCATCAAAGTCAGGATCAAGAAATTCCTTGAGTTGATCTATTAATGATGGGGTTAAAGGTAAGGTAAGTCGCTTCATAGCTGACGAAGGAGGAGTCAAGAAAGAATATCTTTCAGGAGTAGAGAAAGCAGGTGTGCCAAATATAATACCAAGACCATCAGCAGTGCTTTTGGAATTCTTCTCAGATCTTGAAGTAGAATAATCAAAGGCGAATAATTGGGAAAACTTCCACCTCCATGAATTAATCTTACTTTCATCGGATGAGTAAAGTATAATATTTTTCGGGTTAGAGCAAGCACAACAGTTTAATGTAATCGTAGTACGAGATGTTTGTTTCATTTTATTAAAAACAATATCTCCTTGACGAAATGATGGAAACATTAAAGCGCGACCTGGATATTCCAAACTACAAATAGCAAGATCAGTTTTTTCCTTATCAAGAAGTAGAAGAATTTCCACAGAAACTTCAGTTTGTGATTCTTTTGGATGGTAAATATCCATTTCAAAACAATCACGCAGAATGATTTTTGATTTATCAAAACTGGCAGAAACTGGTTGAAGAGTATCAAAATTACGAACTTTAGAAAAAATGAAAGTATTTAAATCAGCATTTTCCAGTTCTTCAGATAATTTTGTTTGGAAATTGTTCGTTAAGCTATGTATCAATTCAGCACCAATTGAAGAAGAATGATAAGTTTCAAGGCTAGTTAACATTTTTGCTAAATATGATAATCTTGAAAATGGTCGCTTTTTTAAATATGCTAATTGATCTGTATCTTCCAAAGAATACGTATATGCTTTGATATAATTATGATAACAGGGAGTAACTTGTGAAATCTATATTTGTTAGTAGCTATCTTGGTAACCCATCTTACCAACTGATCTACTCACCCAACTCGGTAATCCATTAATGACATCAGGAATTCTAATATGCAATTCTCTTAATGAATTAACTATATTATATAATTCACTGGCTGGATCAAGTCTTGCTCTTAGATCAGAAAGATCATTAATATACACTCTATCAGAATTTCGAAGTCCATTCAATAATATTTTCGCGTCTTCCGGGTCGGCATTATTTATGTTTCTTGGAGGTTTTTGAATCTCCATGTCAGGAGTTGGCCTGCCTGGAAGATCAAAAGTAACCACCCTTGTTTTTACAGCCATTATTTGATTTATAATGGTGATTGTGGTGAAGATATTACTAACAAAAGTCGTATTAACGGCACAAGCTGTACTAGGGCATCTCTAAGCTATTTATTAGATTTAAAAATCTCCCTACCTCCAGATTGTAATTCCATTGTTTCCTTAGAAAAATAAGTACATAGACTTAAATTGAATTTTAATCCAGTTAGATCAATGAATCTAGGGGCTGTAATGCAAGGGATCGACTAAATAAGAAATGAACCGGAACGAAGGGATAATGTTTAGGTTATCAATCATTACTTAAATCAGTAAAGACGCGCACATACCTTCTGCAGCTACGTTAAGCAAGATTACATATATAGTAACCAGGAGGTTCTATATGCATGATGAAGCAAGGGGTAGGTAGGAATGTCAAAATTACCATCCGCTCGGAGATAACTGTCTGCCGGCCGAGAATAGATTGACTATCGATCAACTGAATATCCACCGGAATTGAAGCGATCTACCAGGATCAACTAAGATCAGCTGGAATTAACTGAAATTACTACTAGATAGCATCCTTCATTGTTAAAGCCGTGAGTAAAGGCGACGATTCAGGCAATTCTTGATAACGAGACCATAATAAGATGTTTGCGTTAACCGCCTAAATTCTTAACTATACTCTTGTCTTTCCGCCTGTAGCATTTATTCCAACTTAAAGAATACTTACACAGATAACCCGAAGTTTTCCTTAATAATACACTATAGATATTGGCAAGGCGATATGGTATTACTACCATAAATTCCTGATGAACAATCATCAGTTTAGATTCGCCACGAGGTCCAAAAAAAAAATCCTTAATATCTCTATTCGCCATTGGAACGCGTGTCTCATTAGCTAAAAACTAGCCTCACACTTAACGCTCAATTCGGTCACTAACGCTAACACTAAGTTAGTCTACACCCACAACCGCGTCATTAAATGTATTTCGCGTTTTATCCCTCCGGCGGTCTGCCCGGACCCGTTGTGCTCGCTCCGCGAGCTTGACTACATCCTCGTCGCCAAGTGAACTCAACGGGTCCTGACCCAACAACATCCGGCACCTGAACCTAATGAATATCAATTATCACGTGACACCCAGACGTCGCCTCCCATTTACATCATTCTATACTTTGATCCTCATTACTACTGATTGACCCACGAAAAGCCAGTCATGAACGATAATAAACCAATAGACGAACTCACTAGTTCACTACAATCCTTGAAAACTGTGACTACAGCATCCTCTTTAACTGGAGAAGAACGACAAAACACACTTGAAGCTGAATTACGGCAAGTCAGCCAAATCAACTCACTGATTGAAAATGTCCTCACCTCAATCGGCCAAGCCAATTCAAATATGGAAAATGTTTTAATCAGTGCTAAAAATGCTAACCAATTACTCGATATGTGGGTTCGTATCCTTTCACAAACTGAACACACCCAAAGACTACTATCCAACCGAAATTGGCAGGGCCAAACCCGAGACGAGGAACTAATGATTGAAAAAGCTGCTGAGAAACTCCGTCTACAAGAACTAGAGAATCAAAAGCGTGAGCGGCAGCGCCAGATTGAACTCGAAAATCAGCGACGAGAACAACTCCTCCTTGAAAAGAAACGTGCCAAGGATGAAATGCTACAAAAGAGAATCTACGGAAGACGAGCCCCATCAGTGTCGTCAGCAACAACAACAACAACATCAACTCATAGAGCTCCCTCATCTTCCACTACAAGATCACAACCGCCTCCCTCAGCGACCCGTAAGCGCCCTACCACTACCTCCACAACTCCCGGTAACTCCTCTGTTTCTTCTTCAAATAGTCGTATCCGACCTCCAACTGGTATCTTGCGGTCCAGACAGCCTCCTTCTTCGACTCGCTAACCTCTCCCTCTCTATTTTGCTCCTGCCTATAAATCTTCTTATACCCGTAACCATAATATTTCAACATCCACTTAACGACTTTTACGACCTAATATCTTCCTAATGCACAAGCCAAAAAACTCACACTTTCCTTTCTTGCCTCCGGCGTCTGGGCTCCGCCCAGACTCGTTGTGCTCGCTCTACGCGCTGGAATCACCCACAACACTGTCAATCTAATGAAGCACAACCATCCTCAATCTATCTACCCCTGAAAATTGATCGACACCAACAGGCGGCTGTGCACCTGCCTAATATCAAAATACGCTGAATGAACTGAGAGAGAAACCTAGATCAAGAAATGATATATCCATTACTGACTTGGCAACCCATGATTTTAAAATCGGCTGTTAGAAATAAGAAATTGAATATTGCTTTGTCAGTATTACACTCTACACCGGTCTAAAGGCCATCGTAATCCCAATTAAGCAAGATCGACAAGCTTAGTTGATTGTTTTATCGGGGGACTTAAATTTTTATTCACACTTTTCTTTCTTTAAATATCAAATAATCGCTAATTTTATGAACTACTTTGATTAATATACTCCTGCTTTTTATCCACAATATCTTAATATCTAAAACGAATGACCAGAATATAATTTTAGCTGGGGTGTATTAATTGATCTGCATGGTTATAACGGGACTCATTTCCTGCCTTGAGGATTACCCACCGACCATAAATCAACAAACTCGTCGCGTGGGCGCGCTGTCGATATCACACCAACCCTTAACCTAGTTTATACCCACCTCTCACTCGCCTACCGGCTATCTGTGTTTTCCCTGGAAACGCGCGCGCGTCCGTGTCAATTTCACAACACAACACAGATTTGGTCGCTGCTTCCCTCTCCTTTTGAAATCTTCGCAAAGGATATTCAGTGGACCCACACATCACATCACAACATTTAATTTTCTATTTTTGCATCAACGAAGTTGTGCAGTCTTTTTACATTGCAATTTAAAAAATGCGTGAAATCGTGTCAATTCAGTGTGGTCAAGCTGGTAAGTAGATGGGTAAAGGGGGGGAGTAGGCGATGACTGCGGCCCCCTACGTTAACGAGTTGAGTAAATGACTAACAATTTCCAGGGTATGTTTCAATGGTATAGTCGCTCGCGTAGCGAGCACAACGGGTCCGGGCAGAGCCCGGCCGCCGGAGGCAACCCCCCAAAGGGAAAATACTAACATTGCTTCAGTAATCAAGTTTCCACTGCCTTTTGGAATACTATCATTCAAGAACATGGTCTTGATACCCAAGGACATGTAATTCCTTCTGAAAGTCTTTATTATAATACCAATGGTGAAATCAAGAATACTGCATTGGCCACTGATAGAATCGATGTATTCTTTTCAGAAGCTTCTAATAAGAAATATGTTCCTCGTGCTGTAGCAGTTGATTTAGAACCTGCTACTTTAGATGCTATTAGAAGTGGACCTTTAGGTGATATCTATCGCCCTGATAATTTGATTGCTGGTGAAAGTGGTGCTGGTAATAATTGGGCAAAGGGATTTTATACTGAAGGTGCTGAATTAATGGATACTGTTATGGATGCCGTTCGTCGTGAAGCAGAACAAGCCGACTCTTTACAAGGATTTCAAGTAGCTCATTCTCTTGGTGGTGGTACAGGTAGTGGTTTAGGTACTCTTCTTCTTAATCGAATTCGTGAAGAATATAGTGATAGAATGTTGAGTACATATTCAGTTTTACCATCTCCTAAAGTTTCTGATACTGTTACTGAACCTTATAATGCAGTATTATCATTCCATCAATTGGTTGAGAATTCTGATGCTACTTATTGTTTAGATAATGAAGCTCTTTATGACATTTGCTCTAAAACTTTAGGTATTCAACAACCTACTCATAATGAACTCAATCAGTTAATTGCTATGGTGATGTCTGGAGTTACTACATGTTTAAGATACCCTGGTCAGTTGAATGGAGATTTAAGAAAATTAGCTGTTAATTTAGTTCCTTTTCCTAGATTACATTTTTTCACTGTTGGATTTGCGCCATTGTTCTCCAAGGGATCTCGTGCTTTCCATAATTTGACAGTGCCTGAATTAACCCAACAATTGTATAATCCTGCTAATATTATGGCTGCTTGTAATCCTTTCCATGGAAGATATTTGACTATTTCCACTATTTTCAGAGGTAAAGTTGCAATGAAAGAGGTTGAGGATGCCAACTATGCTGCTCGTACAAAGAATTCAGCGTATTTTGTTGAGTGGATTCCTAATAATTTCCAAACTTCTGTTTGTAATATTCCACCCAAGGGACTCACTACTTCTGCCACATTTATTGCCAACACGACTGCTGTTCAAGAGTTATTTTCTCGAACTTCAGCCCAATTCTCTGCCATGTTTAAGAGACGTGCTTTCCTTCATTGGTATACTGGTGAAGGTATGGAACAAGCTGAGTTTACAGAAGCCGAGTCCAATTTGAATGATTTGATTTCAGAGTACCAACAATATCAAAATGCTACGGCGGACGATGAAGAAGGACTTGAAGGTGAATATCTTGAAGAAGAGCAATATATAGACGACGATGGGGCTCTTGATTATAATGGCAATGGAGCACAGTAACGTGGATAGTCAATTTCTTCAGCAGTAGTATAAGGGTGAATGTAATAATAATACATTGACTTTTGCAAAAATTTATATCAGTTAGTTTTATAGGGTGAAAAGTATGTAGAGCAGAAATAATGACAATTGTAATTTGGACTTACTGTGTGAAAATCCGCGGAGCGGATCTACGGGTCTGGGCAGAGCCCAGCCGCCGGAGGCGAAGATTATTAATCATAAAGAATATCTATTCAGTCGTTATATTTATATAAAACCTTGTTACACTTTCATTATTAAGTTATGCCTTGAGAACTTTGCATAACAAGTCAGATCCATCAACAGAGTCACCTCCCTTGACCAATAATGAGCCAATCTTACCACTAACTGGAGCACTGATGACCATTTCCATCTTCATAGCAGATAGAACAATCAGAGGATCACCCTTCTTAACTTCACTACCGTCCTTGACACGTACCTCAACAACAACACCAGCCATAGGAGCACCAACTTCGTTGACGTTGTGTGGATCAGCTTTCAAACGGCTAACAGTTTCAACGGCTGCAAGTCTGTCTTCAACGGTAACCTTTCTCATTTCACCATTGAGTTCAAAGAAGACTTCTCTGGTACCAGTTTGTTGAGAAAGTTCACCAATGGCAAGAACTCTGACAATAAGAATCTTACCCTTGGCAATGTTAACTTGGAATGTTTTACCAATTTCAGGAGGAGCCAAGAATACAGATGTGGGGACTAAGCTGAGATCACCAAACTTGTCAAGTACCTTACGGTAATCTTCAAATACTTTAGGGTACATAATGTAAGAAGCAACGTCGGTGTCAGAGATTTTACCAAATCTCTTTTCCAAATCAGCCTTGATAGCAGGGATATCCAAAGGCTCCAATATCTTACCAGGACGAACGTGGAAAGGTTCACGTTTGCCTTTAAGAATATTGGTACGTAAAGGCTCAGGGAAGCCTCCATAGGGTTGACCCATAAGACCTTGGAAAAAGTCCAAAATAGACTCGGGGAAATCAAGTTCACTAGCACGCTCTTCAACGTCTTTTGAACTGAGTTTATTGGAAACCATGAATTGAGCGAGATCACCAACAACTTTGGAAGTGGGAGTAACCTTTACAATATCACCCAATAATTCATTGGCTTCTTCATAAGCTTTTTTGGTTTCGGCCCATTGTTCACCAAGACCAACTTGTTGAGCTTGGAAGATCAAATTGGTAAGTTGACCACCAGGGATTTCATGTTCATATACTTCTGGATCAGGTCCCTTAAGATCAGCTTCGAAACAAGAGTAGAGAAGTCTCATTTGAGCCCAATAACTATCAACTTGTTTGACATGATCATGATTAAGGCCAGTATCAATAGTGCCTTCTAACGAAGCAATGATGGCAGAAATTGAAGGTTGAGAAGTCATACCAGACATAGAATTGGAAGCAGCATCAACAGCATCAGCACCTGCCAAAGCACAAGCTGCCATGGAAGCAACACCAGTACCAGCAGAATCGTGAGTATGAACATGAATGGGCAAATCTGGATACTTTTCACGGATAGCACCAATCAAAAGTTTAGCAGCTTGAGGTTTAAGTGTACCAGCCATATCTTTAATACCTAAGATGTGAGTTCCCATTTGAACAATTTGTTCAACGGTGTTAAGATAATATTCAAGATTGTACTTCTTATGAGGATTAAGCATATCACCAGAATAACAAACAGTGGCTTCAACAACACCACCGGCTTTTTTAACGGCATCAACACCAACTTTCAATTGTTCTAAATCATTCAAAGCATCAAAGACTCTGAAAATATCAACACCATTCTTCTTGGCTTGATAAACAAAATGATCAATAGCATTATCAGGCAATGAAGAGTAAGCAACACCATTAGCACCTCTCAAAAGCATTTGAAATGGAATATTAGGAACGGCTTTACGTAGTTGACGTAAACGATCCCATGGATCTTCATGTAAAAATCTCATAGCAACGTCAAAAGTAGCACCACCCCAACATTCAAGAGCAAATGCACCAGCCAACGCATGCGAAGTAGTAGGAGCAATGGCTAATAAATCATAAGTACGGACACGAGTAGCCAATAAAGATTGATGAGCATCTCTCCAAGTAGTATCCATAATCAAAGTACCGTTATGAGCACGAACAGCCTTTGCAAATGCTTCAGGGCCCTGTTCGACAATAATATTTCTCCAACCCTTTGGTTCAGGAAGAATAACATCAAGAACTTCACCATTCTTGTCATGTAATTTAGGGATAATAGGAGTAGTATTAAGTTTTGGTACACCAACTTGACCTTTGATTTGACTTCCATTAACAGTTAAATCACCCAAATAAGCTAATAATCTTTGAGCACGGTTTTGAGATCTAATCATATCAAACAATTGAGGAGTATCATCAATAAAAGTAGTCCAACATTTACCCTTGATAAAAGTATCATGAGTTAAAAGAGTCAATAAGAAAGGAATATTGGTCTTAACACCACGGATTCTAAATTCAATTAAAGAACGTAACATCTTACGACGAGAAACTTCAAAATTGGATCCCAAACAAGTACATTTAACCAACATAGAATCGTAATGAGGGGAGATTACAGCACCAGCAAAAGCATTACCACCATCTAATCTAACACCATTACCACCAGTGGATCGATAAACTTCAATTTTACCAGTATCAGGTTGGAATCCTTTTGAGGGATCTTCAGTGGTAATACGACATTGAATAGCACATCCACGAATAGTGACTCTTTCTTGAGTAAGACCCAATTCAGCCAAACTAGCTCCAGCAGCAATTTGAATTTGAGCAGCAACGATATCAATACCAGTAATTTCCTCAGTAATAGTATGTTCAACTTGAATACGAGGATTAATTTCAATAAAATAATGACGGTTTTGATCATCAACTAAAAATTCAGCAGTACCAGCATTACGATAATTAGCAGTCTTGGCCAATTTAACTGCATCAGATAAAATAGCATCACGAACATGAGTAGGTAAATCTAAAGCAGGAGCAATTTCAACTACTTTTTGATGACGACGTTGAACTGAACAATCACGTTCATATAAATGAATAACGTTTCCATGGCCATCAGCCAATAATTGAACTTCAATATGTTTAGGTTTGTTCAAAAATCTTTCAATAAAAACAGTACCATTTCCAAATGCGGTCTTAGCTTCCGAAACTGCTCTATTAAAAGCATCTCTAATATCTTCACCTTCACGAACAACTCTCATACCACGACCACCACCTCCAAAAGCAGCCTTGATAATAACTGGATATCCATATTCTTCAACAAAAGCTTGTGCTTCCTCAACATTTTCAATTGGTCCAGGAGTACCTGGAACAGTAGGGACATTACATTTAGCAGCCAAATTACGAGCAGAAACTTTATCACCAACTGAATCAATAACAGAAGCAGGAGGTCCTACCCAAGCAATTCCCGCTTCTTCAACTTTACGAGCAAATTCTGAATTCTCAGATAAAAATCCATAACCAGGATGGATCATATTAACACCGTGAGTCAAAGCAATCTTAATAATCTCATCAATTTGTAAATAAGCTTGAACTGGAGTATATTGCCCATGTTCACCAATCACGTAGCTATACGATTTGGTTAGTCTTTGCCTCTGCCCAGACCCGTTGCTCGCTCCGTTCGATAATGGTGAGACTACTTACGCTTCATCGGCCTTCAATCTGTGCATAGACAAAATATCTTCATGGGCGTAAATTGCAACTGTTTGCATGGAAAGTTCATGAGCGGTTCTGAAAATCTGCCATCAGTTAGTTATGGACATCGCCAACTCAAACCAAAAAACTTACTCTAATAGCTATATTTTAAAGAAAAGAAAAAAAATCAGTGGTTAGTAATTGAACAACGGCGATTCGCCGGGAATCTGGAATCCGGAATGGTTCATTCTTTCCAGTCATTAGGCAGGAAGTGGTCTGGTGACATTGGCATTGATATGAAGTCTTATGAAAATCATGCGCAAATTCCAACTCATTCTCATACAGTAGTTCGCCCGCATTATGACTGATGTCACAAAACGCACTCTTCATAATAAAGCTGCGAACTCCATATGCAAAGTGCCGGTCGGCAAAATGCATGGCCAAGAGTAATTGAGACGGCCGAGTGAAAAATCAGTTTTGGAATCACGACCCAGTAATTTGCTGATGAGGTTCACCAGCCTCAGGCATTGTATTAGCTGGAGAAGTGTTTGTCAATGCTGATCTACCAATCATCTCGTTCTGCTCACTACCACCATCGTCTGCACTTGAGTTGCTCAGTTTCCTTACTCATTGTTGCTTATCCACTGCAAAGCACTCATTTTATGACCAAACTCAGTTTAAACTTGGCGCAGCTTTCGTGCTCATGGCACAAATCAAAGCCATATATACCAGGATAACTAACCACCCACGTCGTTGACTTCATTATACCCCTACACAATGCCAATGCCAATGCCAATTTCAACAAATCTTAATCTACTATCAGCTGACCACGCCACCACTACACTACCACTACAACCACCACAACCTATACTTACGAATTTCTCCACGATTGGCAACTATAACTTTGTTAGTATAATTCAATCAATCCCAGCCACCCTCACCCAAACTCACCTAAAATCTTGTTCATAGAACCAAGAATAATCGAGCCAGCTCGAATATTATCCAATGAAGTCAAATCAGAAAATGATATTTCTTCCATTGTTATCAATACTCTCTACTTCTTTTCAAATATACCACAAAGAAAATCAATATCAATAAGAATAAGAGACTTGCTTTCCTTTCTTTCCTTTCCTAATAAATAAAATAAGAAAATAATACAATTAAAGCAAATAATTGATTGATGAAAAAAAAAAATTTCAAAAAAAAATTATAATACAAAAAGATCACAATGGGAATTACAAGTTTATATATATTATCGATAGATTTATGACTGAACTTTCTTTGGTTGGGTAGAAAGCACTTTTTATGTCTTTGGTGTGCATGCACAATCTTGCAGCCCACCTACTAAATTGGATTCTTGATCTGAGTGTTTTGATAAGGCCGATTGGGACAAATAGAATGACGCATGAATTGAGTTAGGGAGCAGCGTAAGCAGTAAGTGGTAAGCAGTAAGCGTAAGTTACTGAGTGAATTACTGGGCTGGTTGGTCTGGCTGTGGGCTACTGGTTGAATTACGGCTACGGTTTGTTTACGGCTGTGGCTTGTTATATTAGGTTTAAATTACATGATTTTTGTTGATTATTGCTGTACTTTTCAATCCTACCTGTCCAATTTACACGCTCTCTCAACCGCAATCTATATCATCTTAACCTACAGTATCCGTTATCCCTATAACGGGTAAAACGTAGTGTCTGACAATGATCTTTCGGCCGGCAACAAAAAATTAAGGTTGCTATTACATACTGAGAGAATGCATATGATATGCACTGGAGTATGTTTCGGCGTAACAGGTTGGCGAGCGGCCGCTATCCCCCCATCTTAAGTTCTGACTGACCCCCATGCTTTCGAGGTGATGGGAGCAAAAAAAACCCGATATCGGGTTTCGGGGAACCAGCAACAACAAGCGTAGTATGGTTTGGTTGTGCAGATAAGCAGAAAGATTTGTGAATTGATTGGTTAATTGAAGTTGTGAGCAATTGGTGAAAAAATATTTGTACGGAAAAATTTTATTATCCGAGATTGGTGGTGAAGTAGCATACAGTGTATGACAGGTGAAAGATTGTAAAACGGAAATGGAGATCCGATCAGGTCCGCCATTAACCGGTCCATCACTATATTTTCATGTTTCCGAGAATATATTTGAATCTAAATCAAGTTAAGCCGTTAGTAAGGACCACATATGTGCATTTTTCCCCGGATTTTGTGAAGTTTGATTGTGGAGGACCCGAGCTATTCTCGTGGTATGGACCACGATAAAGCAGGTTGCGGGGCAGATCACCACATCCTCCGCGCAGCGGAGCAACGGGTCCGGGCAGAGCCCGGCCGCCGGAGGCAGACCGGGGATAGAGTAGAAAGAAATAAATAACTTTTAATATAATACATTGTTTATGAAGAGGTTTTTTGTTCGTATTCATATCGTTTAAGGGTCATTTCATGAACATATTGTCCAAGATGAGCAACTCCTTGCATGGGGATACCTTGTCGAGGATCAATTGGTTTTTTGAATAGTTCACCAGGTACTACTAATAGGTCATGAGTGGTTTGGTCGTTGATCATACGGTGGACGAATTCTTCAATATCAGGACTACTGGTTATGAGGTCTTTACGGCCGAGAATATAGAGACCTAGTCGTGCTCTTGATAATGCTACAGTTAATCTTCGTTTATCACGAAGATAGCCAATTGATTTAGTACGAACAAGAGAGAGGATAATATAATCATTCTCTTCTCCTTGATATTGATCAACAGTTGAGACTGCTGCAGGTAATCCAAAGATTTTGTTATCAATGTCACTATTTGTACATTTTTTTTTGAGGATTTCTTCAATGAGTACTTTTTGTCCGTAATATGTTGATAGAATAGAGATTTTTTCTTTAGGATAACCAAGTAATCTCATGTATTGATATAGAGCAACGGAATATTCTGCCTCGCCGAGGTTTTGATAAAAATATCGTGATGGTTCGGTTTCACCTTGTCCGTTGTAATCATTGATGTTAATAAATTGATAGGTATGATAAAAACCAGCATTGAATTTATCGTAATTATTTGTATGGGGGAGGTTCTTTAACCCCCCATATACCCAATTATACAAATTGGCAATCTCAGGACGTGCTCTTCCTTGACTCTCAAGATTAACAGTTGGTACACCAAGACGAATTAATCTGGAGAATAAACTTTGATCTAAGTGACCTAGTTTATTGAGAAGATTACTTTGAATAATTGGTGCATTCTGATGATGATCACCAATAAGAACTATTCGGTGTAGATTATTAATATCTTTTTGAATAGTAAGAGGAATGAATGTTTCAATTTCTGTTATTTGTCCACATTCTTCCATAATAACGTTGTTATATTTGAAACCAAGGTTTATAAGTTCTTGTCTATTCATAGCAGCATAAGTTGCTGTCATTGCCAGAACTCTGGATTCATGAGTCAAGAGATAATTTGATCGTTCTTTATTAGAGGATAATAATTCATAAGGGCGGATGCTGGAAAGTTTTTCAAATATTTCGCATATTTGCAAGTATTGGTAGTCATAAGTAACCTCGTTTTGGTTTTCCGCATCTTTAATAAATCCTTCAAACGGGAAAGAAATTTGCCCATCTTTCCCTTCATTATATCTATTCCAAGCTGGTTCAACATAAGCAGAAAAAAATTCACCCGCCGTTTCACACGAATCTCCGTATGCCCCTGTAACACCCATTAATTCAACCAATTGATCGACTTGTTGTAACAATGGTCGACGGGATTTAAGAATATTTTCAATCCGTCCGAGCTTGGAAAAGGAGGAGCTGGTTGTAGAAGATTCTAATTGCTCTTCTCCATGTCCAAGTCGAACTAACCGATGCTCTGGAATACCAAGGTCAAGAAGTTTTTCAAATATATGATTCAGAGCTTGGTTACTATGGGCAATAACTAGAGTTCTTTCTTGAGGATAATTATGATAGACGATATTTAAGATTTGTGTAGCAACATCAGTTTTTCCCGTACCAGGTGGTCCTACAACAACAGTTAATCCTTTATGAACACCGTTAAAGATAGATTCAACTTGACAAGGGGTGAATCTGATTTCATTGTTTGGTTTTTTCCAGTTGTTTAAAGTTTTATTAATATCAACTTCAACATTGGCATTAGTTTGTTCTCCTTCTTTTGCTTCCCGAATTTTATATTGTAATCCTTCCGCTAACTCTCCCTCTTTCAACACCGCATTAGGAAAAGTTTCTTTGATATGATTAGAATCCGAAAATGTATATCCAAAGTTTGTCCAATTGGATAATATATCTATCCGTGAAGCACCTTCAGGATTGCCAAATCCCAAAAAAACGTCCATGAGCCATGATGGTAAGAAAGTATCAGAATTTAATAATTGATTTACCGTATCCAATACCGATTTAAAGTTATTCTCCCTTGACTTTCTTCGGATAACTACATTAAATCCATGAACTACATTGTTACCATCATTAACATATCGTCGAGAGTCCACATCAATATGCATCTTTCTTCTCCTACCACTATACTGGATATCGCCTTTACCGCGAATTTCTTTATCTTTTTCATCTAGTATTCTAACAAATTCACCACATCTAATGTATTTAATTCCCAAGCGACTTAAAACATCAGATGATTTGGGGTCTGCAGTCTCGAACCTAACTAAAAATACAACCTCTCCTGGTCTAATAGATTCCCATTCTTTACGAACTTCCGCATTCGCCCTATCTAAATCTAAAGCGGCTTCTATTCTAACATAAGCAGGGTGATCATGACCTATCAATGGAGGGGATATGTCAAGAATAACTGGTTTCCCAACAATTTTAACTGCCATTTTACTCGATCCATCTAAATGTAATCTAGACTCTTCATGGATTGAAAAAGAGTCTACATCATCTTCTTCATCTTCCTCATCTTCCCCATCCTCTTCGTTTCCTCCATATCCAATTAAATTCCTTCTCTTTTTACCTCTTTTCCTTTTAATCCCTCTCTCTCCTCCCAAAACTAATCGTGGTTTTAATCTAGAGCCAATTGATAGCAAGTCATTCCGCATCTGATACATCAATTCTAATCTCCATAAATGAAATGAACGAATTAATAAATCCTCCACATTCAAATATTGCAGCGCTAACTTATGACTTGGTAACGGTCTCCTAGTAAGAGTATTCTCATATTCATCACTACTTTCATCCAACAAAGAGCTCGTTAAAATACTTTCATCGGGATATATCTCCAACACTCGACTAATCTCTTTAACTGTCCTTTTCAATTCAAATCGATCAATAAAACATTCAATTAAAATATCTCTCGATGACTTGAAAAGCTTACTTATCATTCGATCTGAGGGATACGAAAATCTAATCCCAACGTCTTCAGCCAATTCTAACAACTCGTCCAATGACAACACTGATAAATGTTCTTCTAAATCCACTCGATTATGAATAGATGAAAAATTGGCTAATGCTAACACCTTCAAGCTAGGGTATTTTTTAAATGCGATTAATTGTAGCGATTTCACAGTTTTCTCATGCCTCTGCCAAGCTAGTTTCTCACTCAATGGTTCACCGTTGAAATCGTCAAATGGAAAATTAATATAAAATCCTAGTAATTCAATCAAGTCTAATCCAGCTTTCGCTTCTCCTTTTGAATATCTTAAAACTCCCATCAAATTCATATCCTTAAATAACGTATTTGCAAATCTCCGTGTAGGCAATTGCGAAACTATGGTAATGAAAAGTTCTAAAACTCGTTCCACATAAAACTCTTCATCATCTCCCCTTCTCTTTCTAACCTCTTCCTTCTCTCTACCCTTTAGTATAATATCCATAAAATCCAAGACCACAGAAAACAACCAAGTCCTCTGAAATTGAATCTCAGCTCTTTTCGGGTCTTCTTCATCCAATCTATCAAAGTGCTTTTGTGAACCATTCCATGTCTTCTTAATCCATGGGTATTCTCTGAATACATCTTGTCTTACTTTCTCACTGACTGAATTCCACAACCCAATCGCAATCAAAGGTCCTACCTGCTTCCTAACTAGCAAAGAGTCCGTATGCTCAAATGCTATTTTCACAAACAAAATTAACTGTGACTTTGTTTTCAAGTCAACTGTTCGTCTTAAAAATAATGAAAGTACTCTATTGAAGAAAATTGGGAATTTTTCTCCATGACCCTCGAAAAATTCTATATCCGAACTGTTAGCATTTTCATTCGAATTATCTGGCATCTGCTTACTATCCGCTGACCCTCTCAGTTAGCTGGTTCTGATCATACTCACCCCAAACATTCTCCTCTCTTAGACAAGCCAGAATCGCTATCGACGTTACATGATCATCTGTCGAATTTTCCTCAAAATTTGGCCACAAATATAAATCCAAATATCTTAAATACTCCAAACTATTCAAAACAAAATCACCATTGTCATCGCAGCCAGCAATTTCCTTGTAAATATCTGAAACGATTTTACTGGAAAACTTTATATGTTGACCACTCTTCTTTTTCTTCAGTCCGTCCGGAGCCAGCCAATTAGCTTTCGCCAGACTATAAATTTCAGAGGTCTTGATCTTCTCAAGACTAATGGACATTATTGACTCAACAATGATCCAACTAAAGCGAAATTATTCAGTGGTTTGTACCGGTATCACCAGCGATCACCAGTTTCATCGCCGGTGCTACAACAGTACAGGCGAAGCATAAATTTATGCGCCGCATGCGCCGCACCTCGCAGATTCAGCTTCCTGGATCAGAAAATAGTCCTTGAATTGAGGATATTTTGATATCCTTCACAAAACAAGGACAGGCACTTTTTTTCTCATTCTCTTTAGGATTAGTAATATAACAGGAAGTCGGTTGCTAATTTGAATTTCCCTTAATGAATCCAGCTGTTGCTTAGTATGCGCACCCAATATAAATATCAGACAAACATGTTACCTCACCCAAACAGTACAAATGAGATTTATTAATTACAAAGAGGTAAAACATTACTTGGGAACTTCATTTTCTTCTCATGGGCCATATGAAGCTTATCTTAGACTGGCACAGATACGACTTCGCTTACCCCTAATTTGACCTATTTGGGATAAATACCCTTACCAGATTTATTAATAAACAGACACTAAAAAAGATAGTTGTAAAGCAAACAAACCATTGCTTGTTTGGACTTTCACTATATTGTTAATGGTTGGCAGATGAGCCGAAAGTCCTAATTTATTTCCTCTACATTTGTTATTTAACACTGTAATTGGACCCACGAATTGCTTCAATCTTTACTCCCTGAGAAAGAACTCAATAGCTTGAAAATAGTATCAAATCATTCAGGACTCGGCAATACAATCTTAAATAGCTCAACAACGAATATTGAGATAGTGAGCAGTCAGTCTACGATTCACCACATAATGATGATATAAAGGGCATGCAATCATTAGACACATTGGGGGTGAAAGGGGCGTAGGAAAAGATATAGGAATATTCCGATAAGGGCAGCACCAGAGTCGAATATAATGGATGATACATTTAAAACAGAATCTGAGACAGAGCTTACAGATAATGATCGGTGCTTCCACATATCAGCAGACTCCAAACTTGAACATATCTAATAAATATCGGCTACGTGGATTATGTGCTTCTTGCTGAGATCTGGCGAGAGCACACCAGATGTTACGGTTCAATTCCATGATATAAATATCTTACTATAGCATTATGTCTCTTACTTTCTTACTTTACAGAACCTCTACTTTACTTTACTATTATTATTGTACTTATTTGAATATATATTACTTTTATTTTAAGTGGTATTATCTATATTAGAAAACCCAATCAGCACTGCACAAGCACGATTAAGTGAATATTCTAACACTTCTTACTATAGTAAAACATCATGGCATTCTACACAACAGTCATACAGGCAGTACTTTTGGTTTAGACTACATTTAAATATAAGTATGCTCTTATATATCGTCTGTACGCCTCTCTCTGTATCAATATATATTACAAGTGTTGACAGAGATAGAGATCATTATGATATCTATCTACCTCATCTGTGATTACCGTATTATCTATTGAAAATACTATAATTTTTGTGCCGTGAACCATGCACCTGGATAATTAAGCTGCACATATACATATTTTAATACGTATGCCTGGACGCCTTCGTGAATTCTATTATAGTATTAGGATTACCAACTTCACAGCTAACTACACCATTCGTTATATCGTGCCCCATATCCCACCCTAGCGGGATTACTTCCACTATATCTCTGTGCTATGTCATGGACTTCACTGTTTAAGATATGCAAAGATAAGATAAGATAAGATAAGGGTCAGGGCAGGCGATATATAGCATCTTATATATGGGGCGTGTATAGTTAGTTAGCTAGCGCTGAGCCAGCCAGATTTATGAAATTTCAACAAAATCTGTAAGTTACAAAACGTTACATAGTCGACTTCAACTCCATACTAACACATAATTTTGCCCAAGCCTTATAGTCTTTTACGCAGAGGTCTGTTTCATCTGCGAAATGCCCCATTAGAAGCAATCGGATATTTACTATTCTTCTGAGCCTTTTAAGTATATCCTATCGCCTGCTACCAATACATTACATCAGTTGCCATAAATGTATAATCGAGATCAAGAAAAACATCCGGCTATTGGATCAAATAATTACTGAGTACTAACAGTTGTAGATTATGGTGAAATTATATAGGCAATTAGAAGAGTTTTAAAAATTTGCAGCCCTATAATAGTAGATTGAAGATAATACTATTTTAAATATCGTGACATCAAAGATCAGTCTTACAGAGATGAGTTTAGATGGTATACGTCCAATCAATTCAAACGATAATATCAACAGACTTCTAAAATAAACGAGTCCTACTATTGAGTTAAGGAAAAATCACCTAGTTTATATGATAAGAAGATAATCAGATGCTCCGTCACGGAGTTGCCATTTGTGAATATAAGCGAGAGCTTTTTAATGCAGCAGTGGAGAAACTATTATGAAGGAATATATCTGACTCGTAATTCTAAAACGAGAGAACGAAAATGATTATTTTTTCTTTATTCTGTTACCCACAATGTTACTATTGTCACTGCTTAACATGACCGCCTCTCTTCTCACGATACCCTTGGGGTGGGGGGATTGAGTAATATATGTGATAATAGAATAAATATCTTCTAACAATCTGCTGATCTACCATTATACATTCATGATTTTATTAGTAATTAAAAGGTGAATATGAATTATTCCTTGTCCTTGACCCTCTTCATAGCATTGAGCAGCGCCAACTGAAGTTGAACAGTGCAAAAGTTTTCTTAAGTGACCGTAGAAGACTCTTTCAAGAGTGTCAAGGAAACTCTGTATACCGCAAAAATAAACACTGATCTAGAATGTCTAAGAATGTGACATAGACAACGTGCAACAGAAAAAGTTCATCTGGCTTTTCATCTGCACTACTTACTATTATATCGTGACTTTACTTTATCTCAACTGTCATTTATCTATCTGTCACATATGACAATAATTTTGATACGTTCTGGCGTGCTTTATGTTAAAGTTTCCCCTTATTTACTTGTTTGTCAATTTGGTTATCATTTGAACTGTTAAAAACTTATATTAAAGAACTCAGATAATGTATTGTTCGACATGTTCTCTCAACATTGTTAACGGAAATAGTTTGAAACTATCAATCTAATAATAGTTTCCGAATTACCATTAATTGTAATTGTAGATCTTGAAATAACTCTGCCAAATCAGAAAGAATAGGACAGAGTATTGGAGATTCCGTTATCTGAGAACCAATGAGAATCATTTTCTATTCATAATATAATGCAATTAAACGATAGAGACACATTACCGCTTATGGTAATTTAACAGTCACCAGTACCGACAGTAACAGATATTTAGCAAGTTATGCAAGGAAAAGATTGATCAAAGCGTAGCACTTCTGAAGTAAATACAAATATTAAAAAAAAAATCGAATTTTAATATCGTCACAGCCCGGATTTCAGTCCTAACTACTCATTCTGTTTGTTTGCTTCTTGAGCCCCACAGAATTATTATACGAGTTTTGTAGACTTGATTTTTTATGAAACACCTTAACTGTAAAAAGAAAGTAGTTTCCGCGTTTGCTTCCCTGATGTTGCGAGTAATCACTTTTCTCAAATACCTCTCAGGGGTCAGTTATGCTTGATACCTATTTTGGAACAATATGCGAGATCTGGTGTGCATTACCTGCAAGATGTGCATAAAATATTGAGATTACAACTAGCAGAGTTCGACTTTGATTGAAACTCTAGGTACACTCTAGGCTTAATGATCGTTGGTCATGAATTCCGTTGGGATAATAGCATGTAGTATAAGTTCAGCGTATTTTAACGTACACAACATTTAGTTCTTCCAACATGTGATTCCAGTTTGAAGGAATTTTGTGGCGTATTATTGATGAATGAGGAATTTATTTAGTAAATATGTATAGTGCAGTGATAAAAATCTTTATTACAACCCCTTGATTATTAATTGATAAATAAAATTAATATCTTTCTAGGCTAAATCTTAAATTCCACAGATAAGCAGTCAGCCGAGTGCCTCAATACAGTGCGAGGAATCTGCAAATGACGCGCCGCATCCATCTAAATCGCATACATGAGGCTCGGCCTAGAAACATAATAAGGTAAACAGATACTCAAGTAGCTTCATGATCTTCACACCGTATTCAAATTACAAATTTGAGAGTGACATATTTTTCCTAAATATCTTCACTAATTACCGTATTTCTGTTGGGTATACAGTTCATACTGTACTAATTTGCCACTGAAGCAACCCCTGTTATATATAATTTGATAGATCATATCTGCCTCATTTACCTCTCCCTCTTCATTCTGAAAACTTAGCACGCGCACAAAGCTGTGCCCCAAATTAAAAAAAATAAAAGTGCCAACCTTAGCCATTAATAATTTATCACAATGTCTACATGTAGCTATATGCTCGACTTCGTTTTGGAAGAGTATCCTTCCAGCAAAATCATCCACTGCTCTGATTACACCGACATAACTAAATTAACAACCAAAGTTAAAAAAGAGCTAAAGAAAGAAGATCTACCGTACGGTATACTAGTTGTGAAGGGTCAGGATGGCATTTTGGAAACTCTGCTTCAAAAACTTGAGGTATTAAACCACCACCTGAAAGTTAACTCCTACCCAGGATTTTTGGTTCTTGAAATGGTAGAATCTGGGGTCCATAGTCAACTGTGCAGAGACGTGGATCATTCAATTCATGATTCACTTCGTGATGCGGCCCTGAACGTTAGATTTGCTCCAAGATTCAATGCTAAAGTATACCAACAACCACCTCTCCGATACCCTATTATGCCCGACGTCAGCTTCCAGCCTGACACCAGAATCCGGCCTACGACCCCTAATTTGGTTGTTGAGGTCTCCGTCAAGCAAAGTATCAAATCCATTACAAACAGGATACTGGATTGGCTATCTCTACCAAGACGTCAAGGTAATCGCGTTGATATTGTTATCGGCGTGAAAGCTGACTTTGAACGACGTCAAGATGATATAGAGCGACCTCGAACATCCTCTCTTTTACATAAAAGATTGAGGTCTGTCACCTTTTCGGTGTACCTTTCTGAAGAGCTAAATACCACCAGGCAAGGAATCCGTCGGCTCGTAGAGCGCCAGACGGTTAAAATACTGGTATGGGAGGAAAGTCGTACTGTTTTGACTCGTATTTCTGCAGACCCAGTATGCCTACTAGCAAGGCGAAGTGATTTCAAAACTCGAAATCCAAGAAGAAGGGATCTTCGTCCAAATGTAATGGTTCCTGCACATGTAAATGAGGACATCACTGTGCCCCACGACGTTCTTACTGGCCGGAACGGGCACGATGTGGTTCTTCTCAGCCTCGAACAACTTCAAAATGTCGTCAGATGGGCTTTCAAGGAGCATGAAAACGAAGTTAAGGATAATGACCAATCCAAGGGCTACATATGACTGAAAATATATTCGGTGGGTTGGAGATTATAAATTCTTTTTGCGGTTATCCATTTTATGCTCCTCTGCTTTTTGTTAGTATAAAATTTTATTTATTATGTTATTTTATTGTTACTCTTGCTTATTGTTATTCATATGTTATACGTTATATAAATGTTTTGGCATTGTTTTCTGCCATTCGCTTGCTCACCAACGCTTTCCTCGGTGAACTCCTCACTCCATCAATTTGTGCGTAATCATTCGTTAGCTGCTCTTATGACAAACTTCTAGTCCATCAGCTACCTAACGCAAAGGGGAAAGTTGTCAACAAGAGAACCGATTGCAGGCAAGTGACGGACAACAGTCATTTTTTTGCCTTGAGAAGTAGACCACTTGGTAGAAGAGGAGATTTTCACGATCTCGAGGTAGCTTCTATTCTCTGCCTATTTATCTCACCATTTATAATAGTAGGTTTTATTTCCGTAATTTTAATATCTAAATATTGATCTTCACTTCTTCCTGTTCTTCTTTCTCTAAACCCTTTCCCTTATCGTGCTACATACTACGAAATCTATCATAAGATTTCAGTTCTCCAAACTAAAATTACCCCTGCATAGTGGATAATTCCTAGTAACTCGATAATTATAATCATTTGTTAATGGACTTGCAAATAACATAGATAATGCGAATTTGTACGAAGGTGTAGTCACTCCTGTGGTTATATACAACAATATCTATATACTATCATTTCTTAATTGACCCAATTATTTATTAAGAATCTACTGTAGGGATTGAAATGATAATTCCATCAAGCTTTACCGAATTCTAAAAATTAATCATAATCGCTTCGAGGTTTATATTGAAAATATCCTAATAACATTTCGTGTCACAACTACAAAAACGTGAGCTGAGCATAATTGTATATAACAACACTAACCTTTAAGCCGCTCATTTAATTAACATCTGCAGCGAAACCCCAGCATCCCTCTAGCTCGCCGAAAACATCCCAGGGGGGACATCTTTCAGGGGAATGCCGATCATTACCTAAATCGTCGTAACTTATGGGAACTGACTCCATCGCTGTAAGAATTATATATCATCGACGATATCCACTTGAATAATATTTCCGTCTTTCAACACAAATTTATCTGAGCTGGACAAATTAGTGTTCTTGAATTATACGAACGAGTTTCCTCTACTTTCGACTTCTCTTATTATTTGAAGTACTTCAACTTCTTTGATCTTTGGCTGACCGATTGACCAATTATTATTTCCTATTATTCTTTATTAATTTCTATTCTCTATTTATTCTTTTTATTAGTAAAGACCATCAATACTTTTATTCTCTATTAGTTTTATTATTCTTATAATTGTCGTTGAAAAAACAAAACTCAAAAAAACATACCTCAATCAAGCAAAAATGAAGTTCCAAATCCACAACAACCAAAGAATTAAAATTGGTAACCCCTTTGGAATACATTGCCCACCCAAGCATTTCATTATCAACTCTGTTAAGTCAGGCTGTAAATATGTGAAGAAGACGTTAAAGATGACGTTCACTAATACCGACAGCGAACCAATGGTTTGCACGCTTACGTCTGTTGCCCAAGGTCAACCTGTGCAAACAGACCCATCAATTATTTCATCCTCTGCCTTTAAACCCACAAAATCGTTACGAGCTTCCATGCGACCCATTAATGAAATAGATGATGATTCTGCATCTGTTAGTACCGAGAATATTAATTATGTTTCATCACAAATGAAGATAGGTGTAAGGCGACGTAACTTTAGTTCTACTCCTCGGGTTACTACCTCGGCAACCACAGATCGGGAAGAGAGCAAACCAATTAGCTCAAATTCCACAGATAGCAATGTCATTCCAAAAACTCCCACTACTAAGAGCGAGGATCCTACCGGGTATTCTCAAATGGTCACTGAGTTTCATATCCAGAAGAAGTACCTTATAAAAGGATTAAAGGAATTGAAAAACAAGGGTGGGTATAGCCTTTTCAGACGAGAAAAATC
>JAJMIH010000019.1:0-95000 GCA_030575175.1 Sugiyamaella novakii
CATTATGAGAGACCCCACCTCCCTCCGCGAAGCGGAGCAACGGGTCTGGGCGGAGCCCAGCCGCCGGAGGCAAACTAAGTTTCAGCGACTATCAACGACTATCAATCAGCACAATTTACCTTATCTTTGACGTCTTGTCCTACCCTTAACCTGTTCGGAGTTCCGGGTTAGGTACTCGGGGATCTAGATATTCCGCACCAAAAAATAAGCTGTGCTTATCTTAACATGAAGAGCTCATTCCTAACTAGTAATAGGTAGCACGAACATTTTTGTTCAGATGTGGATGTAGTGAGGTGCTAACCTAAGGAATAACAACAACCCCAATTTCAAGTTACAAGGTCTAATATTGACTGAACATCGATTTGGTGAAAAAATTTAACTTTGTACCCTTAGGGGGCTCTCAAAAATTTGTCATAAATTATTCAGATTATTTCTGGATTGATAAGAATATCGACATTTGGGTAAGGTCATATATATAGCCCGACATTTTGACATTTCCATGTCGAAAGAAGTACGATTCAGGAATAAAAAATTTCAATCTTAATCTTTAATTTCTAGGGTCTTCTATTTATTATAATGCTAGCAAGCCTGTCTCCTGTTACTTCTTCATCTTCTTCAACGATGTTGAAACGGAAAGAAAAAGATAATTTGTTGAATTCAAATATGGTTTCTGCCGCTTGGTCAGAATTTTTGGATTCTTTGGAAAAAGTTATCGGGCAGCCCGACCATGTAGTATTGTCGTGTGGTTGTTTAATATTGGAATCTGAGTCAAAAGAGAGGAAGGTTCCGTGGAAGAATCCTGAGAATAAAAGCCCATTAGGACTGGAAAATGGTACCAATGGTATCTCTACTATTTCTAATGACACATGTCCGGTCTGTTCAGCTTCTGATGTGAAAATATTAAGTCAGGTTCCAATACTGCATAACCTCTATGAAATGATAATTGGTAAAAAGAAAGAGCTAGGATTAGATCTTCTTCAACTAGACTCTACTGGCACAACAAATCCAGTGTCTATCGTCAGTTCACGGCCAGCCAACTCATCTCTTGATTCTTCTGCAGTATCTGTTGGTAGTGCTACTATATCCACTGTTAACACTGTTGCATCAATATCAACTGATAATCGTATACAGGAGCCCAGAATCTTAGACCCAACGAATAGCGTGGAAATTGCTAGTTCGTCTCCAAGTCAGAAGAAAGGCTTAATTGAATTATTAAGAGCAGCAGCTGTAGCAGCTGCTAATCAGTCTACAGTAAAAGATAAAGTTCAACCGTTAGATCCACCAAAGAGACCATCAAATTCTAGTGTAACTGACAGTATGAAATTCGATGTGGAGGAATGGGTTTCTAATTTAGAACCTTCCGATCAACAGTCGCAGCGTACGCGGAGATCGCAGACGTCCGATGTATCTCAGGCCTCACAATTATCACAATTATCGCAAGTATCAGGAGTCTCTCAAACGTCACAGACCTCACAAACGTCACAAACATCAAAAATTTCGCAAGTATCACAGGTTGGCCAAGTATCACAACTACAACCTCCTTCCATCACTTATACTTCCTCTTCCTCTCCGTCATTATCAAGTTATCCCCTCTCCCAGAAACATCTACTACATAACCATCAAGAAAAATTAGTTCCAGCACAACCTTTATTCTCTCAAGCAGAATTGGAGCTTCGTGAATTCAACTTTTCCAAATCATTTCCAATTTATAGAAAACAATTTGTCCATCCTACTCAATCACGAAACTTTTTACGATCAAATAAAACCACCTTCGTCTCTGCGATCTCCCCAGATATCGGTCATGTTGTATTCGCATCAAAAGGGAAATGTCTTTTTTATACCATCCCTCAAGATTTTAATGACCCTCCTATCCTCCAGCATTCTATATTATTAGAATCCACCACAGCGACATCTTTAGATGTATCGGATTCATCTAGCATCCGATCAAACAAAACTTCTTCGTCTGTGCTTCCGAAAATTACTACAACACCAGCTGGTCCATCTGACTGGGATAAACCAATGGTAGCAATTACAAATTCAATAGCTGTCATTGCCAGCTCTACAGGTATCCTGAAAGTTTTCCGATTAGAACAGGGGTATCCTGAAATTTATAATTATCAATCATCATTTGGAATTCATTGTATGACTGTTTCTCCACGTGGAGATTTAATTGCTTATGCTATCGTCGGTCGAGATAAAAATTCAGGTGGTAGTCAACCAATGATTGTTTTACATAGACTTGGTGGAAGTGGAAATTTACTTTCGACATCTCACAATTCCTCCTTCTCTGCAGATTCTCTTAATTGGAATGAAGACAGCGTGAATGTTGTCACGTTAACGATTCCATATCGTGATCCGATAGCCACACTATCATTCTCTACTGATGAATGCTACTTGTCTTGTAGTACATGCACGGAATCTCGATTTATGGTTATATCAGTAATGAATCCACAGGAACCAAGATTAGTGATGAAATCCTCTCGTAGAGCAGATGTTAGCCCTGAGTATGAAGGAATAACCAGCGTCAAATTCTTTCCTAGTAATAGCAGATTTCTAGCGGTAACATCAGTAGCTGCTTCCGCACCACCAATCATCTTGGATTCCAAAGTCACAACGTCCACTAGATCTATGTCTTCTGGTGCTTCATCTGGATTGTCTCATCCTTCAGTCATGATGAGAGTTGATAAAGTTGGTTCTGCTATTCATAAAGCAGAAATATCACCAAGAGGTGATGCAGTTGCTTTTCTGGATAAAAATGGTTTAGTTTCTGTGATGTATTCTAAAGGTATGGTTTCCGAACTAAAACGAATTACCATAGTAGATGAAGTTGCTAGTGCACAATCAATCAAAGAAGCTGCTGCGATGAGATTTTCTCCTAATGGACATGTGTTAGTATTAGCAGATCGTAAAGGAGATGTTCATATTGAAGATTTTGGAGCTGCTCTACCTCATCAAGCGGGCATGGGCAAATGTAGAATATTATCTTAGGATAACATACAAGTCAGACTGTTATGACGAGAATTTTTTCTCCAGCCTACTTATTTATCTAATGAAAATTGTATATAAATATTAATTGTATCGTTATATTACATCACACATTATAATAAAAAATAATTAGAATATTTTCATCTATTTAAAATGCAGCTCTGATCCTAATATCAGAGATTTTTCTTTCAATCTCTCTTACAGTTCGATCTAATTCATTAGCAATTAGTTCTTGCTTATCGTGACTGAGAGACCCAAATCGTTCACAAAGATCTCCGTCAATAGTAGATTTCACTGGCGCGTAATAGCTACGATAGATCATATGATCACGACCTGCAATGGGAATATCATGTCGCCTGAGAAGTTCTTCCAATTGAGAAAAGAATTTGAAATCTTGTTTAGAGGTCAATGGGATAAATGCTCCTATTGTTCCCTGGAGCCCAGAACAAATAATTGATTCATTGCCTCCAACAACAAGGCTGGCTCTTTGAAGAGACGTTGGAATATCTTCTAGGTAATAGTGAGTCAGCAAATTTAATTTGTTAGCTTGTCCATTCAGAAACGGATTTTGAGATCTTAAATAAATACCATGACTATCCTCATCAGACGCATCAGAAACTGCTTTAGGGCATTGCAGAACGAATACATTGCCAAATCTATCACCTGCGGCAACTGTATCATAATCAAGCATAACAGCTGACGTTATATGACGAGCAACTGGGTCATCAGCAAAAGGAATCAATCGACTATCCTTTTCTTTGTAAACAACAAATGTCAACGAATTACGAATATCGCCAACAACTATACGATTCCCCTGAGTATTCAAAGTGACAATGTTATTTAAATGAAGATCTTCTTCACATTTTCGAAGAAGCTGTTTGAGTCCTAAATCATAAATTCTTAACCTACCTCCAATACCAGCTAGTAATCGGCCTTGGAATTCAATTAAGGCAACTGGAGCAGTCTCTACTGGCGTCTTGTGTAACAATTTTAATGTAGTACCATCCTCAATATATTCATAAACGTGTATAAATGCTTCAGTATTTGATTGAGGGAGCATCACCTGATCTTTAGCAGTACCAACAATTAGATACTCGGAATTATTGTTACCAAAAGTACAACTTGTAATACTAAATGCAGCTTCGTTGTTGTCAAGGTGAAGACGACTGAGTATTTGCTGTGTACTCGGATCAATTACTGAAATCGATGACGCCCATTGAAATTCCTTTCTGTTATATCCATGGTCATCACCATACTCCACTTGATTGTGAATATCGGGAACTGTGTTGTTTTCGGTTTCAATAACGTAGATATTATTAGAAAACGAGTTTTGGATCATTCTTCTAGGAGTATACTTTAGTGGAACTTGTTCTTGGTTAATCTTTTCTTCCACTCTATCTATTGTGAAAATACGCAGCACGTTGCCTCCAACCGAAACTATTCCTTGAGGACAATCTTTACTTGAAAATCCAGATGCATATGATAAAGGCACATATGAAAGAGGAATCATGTCGAATGATAGATTTCTTGTAAATCCGATCCAAGGCTTTGTCGAAAGAGCTAGGATAATATCATCAGAGTCATAATATTCACCATTACTATCCACCGTGCCTGTAGTTTTACCTTTGAATAGTTGTATTCTACGCGGTCCAAGGAAACGTGTACGAGTGTCAGATAATTCACCAGTCACTGAATCTAATATTGACATAATATATACACCATTTTCTAAACCAATATGAAGATATACAATTCCCGTGTCAGCCATAGTCATAATTCGAGCACTACTTGGAACGGCGGATAATGCTTGAACACTTAAAGTGTCTAAAGTTGTATCTAAATCCAGTGAAAGTATCCTAATAGTCGAATCAGTTGTTCCAACGGCTAAAAATGAACTGCGCACTTTACCTTCTGGGATATCACCAATAGCTATACATACAGGAGTCTCAGATAACTCTTTATGATCCTCATATTCATTCAATTGTCCTTCTTCATCAACTTCAAAATACACAATTTCATTTGATGATAGTGCAACTGCAACTTGAGAATTGTTTGAAGATGCACATATGATTGAAGTTCCTACTGGAGGTTCCCATTCATTCACTTCTTTATCGATCGTAACATGACGAATGCCACGAGAGTGGATTTGAAGGAGTGAATCGCGGCCCAATTGCTGAACAGCAATAGTGGATATTGATGAAAGAAACGCTGAATCAGTAACTTCTTCAACATTATCTCCAATTGATAAGACAAGAGTTTCATTAGAAAATGATAAAACAATATATTTATCAAATTCATCATCACTTGTAATTTTGGTTGTCCAAAGACCTATTGGAGCGGCTGGAAGTTCAGTAGAAACAATTTCATTAACCATTAAACCGTGTTCTAGTTTACGCAATGATGATTGTGTGCTTTGACCAGCAATAGTATAAATTTGAGGAGCATCATCACCAGTCAAATTAGCAACATGAGTTTGAAGAAGTGGATTTAATGATGATATTTTATCAACTAACTGGATATTGTCCAATGGCTTTGGAGTGAAAATTATATCTTTCAATTTATATTCATCAGTAGACGTAAACTCAATATCTTCATCATCGTCACCCAATTTATTAAATTGATAGAATAAATGATCTCCAATTTC
The DNA here is from genome assembly GCA_030575175.1 of Sugiyamaella novakii. Classification (NCBI taxonomy): domain Eukaryota; kingdom Fungi; phylum Ascomycota; class Dipodascomycetes; order Dipodascales; family Trichomonascaceae; genus Sugiyamaella; species Sugiyamaella novakii. Next base: position 5,627 of record JAJMIH010000019.1, read on the forward strand.
AGAAGCAGCGAAAAGGAACCCAGATTTTAAAATATTCAATGAAATACTTAAAGGAATAGTATCGAAATATTTGATATACAATTTCTGAACAGATTGACCATCATGGTCTAACCATACTTTATACAGATCCCCATAATTTGACTGTAGCAGGAAGAAAAATGCACCTTTCATTTTATGAACAAGACCAGACACGATATAAACGGGACTATCATAATCTGGTTCAGAATATAATGATTGATCACCATCTTCTGATTTGATGAATTCATCCTGATATTTTCTTTGCCTTCTCCTTGGTATAGGGACAGAATGACTTGGATTACTTAAATGCTTGTATGTGATGGTATTATCTGAAGCGATTAATACACCAGATGGACCATCATTTCCACCAGGAACTTGTATTAAAAGATTCGCACTAGGGTCTACTCTATCGGTCCATTTTCTAATAACATGATTTAGACCCAAATCAAGTTCATAGTAGGTTAACTTTTTCCGTCTAATAGAAAAATCTTCTTCATCACTTTCATTTCCATTCATATCATCTACCTGTCCACTTGGATCATGTCCATACTTTTTAAGATAAATCTTTGAACTTAATTTCGATGACAACACCTTTTCATCATCATAATCCACCTCCAATGAAGCAAAAATTGGATTATCATATCCAACATCTACAGCAATCAATGAATATACTAAAGTTCTTACAGTATGAGCTTCTAATGGGGATGAAATAGTGATATTCAAATCAGCATCTCGATTCAAAACATATACCAATTTATTCCTTTCTACAGATGCAATCATTGTAGCACGACCTTTAGGATCAACGGCAAGATACTGACCAGGCACAATTCTTCTTACTCCACTCTTACCAAACGTTTCTAAATGAATTTGTTTAAAAGTATTCTTCTTCTCATCATATTCAAGTATTGCAATTCTTCCTGAATCCGACCCAACAATTATATTATCTTTAGAAGAACCAGCGATTCTGAATGTTTGTAATGATCTCAATATACCGAAACAATTGTATGAAACTGCTGACCTTAATTGGCCCAAATTTGGATCAGGTTTCAACAATTCCAGCCATGATCCTCGAGCTACAATAATTTCCTGGCTTTTCTTACCGGAAAATTGTCCCACAATTGAAGCAGAAATAGCACTCGGCTTTTGTAAAGTCAATGAATATAATGCTAAAGACATAATATTTACTTAGTCTTATATCTACACTCTCAATTCGAGTCTTCAATTCAATCGCGAATATTTCAATTGTTCTGCATATTTACAGCCGTACAACCACATCTTGCCTCCGGCGGCCGGGCTCTGCCCGGACCCGTTGCTCCGCTCCGCGGAGGGCTGAGACTGATATCGTCAAAGTAATACGGGCAGTCAAGTATTAGCCTAACCCACATTATCCCTTCTTTCACTACAAAACACCGGTAATCTGTACAAATTGCATTCGAAGAGGCAGAGGAGACCCACCCTTCTCAGACGTATTTTATAGGTATTTATAAGTGCAAGAGGGATATATATACGATTTGTTTGTTACTCTCTCATATTCAATGCCCCTCAATATTCCCTCTCCCTCTCTCTCTCCCTCTCCCTCTCCCTCTCCCTCTCTCCCTCTACTCATCACTCCACAGCCGTACACTCACTCTGCTGGTTTACTCCTTCTTTTCTAAGCACAAGCGGGGCACAATTATCAATCCCTGGAGAACTGAGACATTTTCCAATCACAGAAAGCGACAGCGGATAGAAAAAATACTGTGGTGGTTATACAGCATGTGAAAATAAAGTATCACCCACAGCGTGGAGTAAACATATGCCAGAACCGTAGCAGATTGAGAGTGAGAAAATGATGCAAAGAAAAGCGGCTAATGGAAATTAATCCGAATAGTGGGGCACGACGAAATGGGATTTATGCAGGCCTATTGGAGGAGGGTAAAATTGACTGCAGATGGAACGGGGAGTGAAGGCTAATACGGTGAAAGTAGATGGGGGTACTGGTGGGGGATCTGAATAAGTTTCGATGATCTGACGACTGACGACTGACGACTGACGACTGACGACTGACGACTGACGACTGACGACTGACGACTGACGATTTCATTAATTATTTATGCTACTTTCTCTAATACCTCTTTTTATTAAGATCATATATTGCAGGGTGTAACTGCACTGACAGCACATGATAAACTCAGAAATCGATTGCCTAACTTTTCCAAATCCCCCCACGCAATAGAAGTCAGCTCTGTCTGCATAACCATTTCTAGCTTACGTGCTACTAGCCTGCCTAGCTTACGGGCTACTAACCTGCCTGCCTGCCTGCTTGCCTGCCTGCTTGCCTGCCTGCCTGTCTACCAGACGATCAGCCAACAACTGGTATCCAGCCAAGCTTAACGGATGGCGAGTTAATTTTCAGTGGGCTAACCTCACTACTGACAGCAGACTGCATACCCGTACGTAAGCAGAAGCGGCGGTGATAAAGCTCGTCGTAAGAATGGATTGGGTAGATTGCGGATATGAATGGAGTGGAGAGTGAGGTTGGGAGTCAAAGACGTGGATTCTGGGGCCTATCGGCAAACTGAAGTGTATTGGCTTGTGTATTGGCTAGTGTATAGGCTTGTGTATAGGCTCGTGTATAGGCTTGCGTACAGGCTTGCGTACAGGCTGGTAGATTACTGAACTAATTATTCACTTTTAGCGCTAATTTTTGACATCAGTCTTTAATATATAGCCTCATAGCCATACCCCTATATTCAGCAATAAATAACTTCATACCAACACAAACTTAATTATCAAATCCTGGGTAAACCACCAACCCTCTATCACATCAACTCTTATTATTACCCCCCGCCTTTTCGTTTATTTACCCGTACTTGCATGCATATTAACCAAACGGCCAAACTTTTGAATATGGGTAAGGGTTGTAATTAAGCACCCAGCACCCATGCATCCCCGCCACGCAAGGCTATAACGTTAGGACCAACACGACAATCATTTAAAAGTGCTCCAGTCCCTCAGTAGTTTATTTTCTCATTTGAATTGTTCTTTCAGCTTCTTAATAGTGTACTGGAATTTTTGAATAAATTTTTTTAAAAAGTAGAATAAGGAGATTTGATTTGGAAAGAAAGAAAAGATGGCGAAAAAGGAAGAAAAGAAGGAGGAGTATAACCCAACTCCTCAACTTCCAGTTAAGGAAGATGAAGCAACCGTGGATATCTATATTCGTATGAATGAAGATTTTGAGAAGGATTATTGTTTCAGTGTGCCAGCTGAGGGTAAGTAAAGTTGCTCGCGCAGCGAGCACAACGGGTCCGGGCGGAGCCCGGCCGCCGGAGGCAAAGAAGATCACTAACCATCGTTATTACAGCCCCTGTCAAATCATTACACAGAATCTTTGATACTTTACCCATGGTTTTATCTCCATCATACTTTTATAATCATAAACCAATTGGATTTGCAGTTTCTCGTGAACCAGGTCATTTAACTTGTGAAGGTGGTCTTCTTTTTCATGAATCTGCTGATAAAGAGATTAACCTTAAGAAAATAGATCAAGATGCCCCTATTGAATCAGTTGTTTGGGAAGGTCAATTAGTTGTGCCTATTTGGGAATGGAATTATAATAGATGGATCACTATTGTTACCATTTTATCATGTTGGCTTTATTTAGATTTACCAGATGTTATTTCTCCAACTCCTGGTAATCAGCCCACTGCTTATCTTTTTGCATTGGTTCATTACTTATATCCAGCTCTTGAGGATGATGGAGAAGTACCATTTAATGGAATTGGATGGCAATATGGTTTTTTTGTTATTCATCTTCTTAAATGCCTTTTCGTTTATATGCTTTTTTATGTTGGTGGTGCAAATCCAGTTAGTATGAATCCACTTAAAAATCGTAAGAGAAGAAAGGTTGTTACTCGTGAGGAGTTATTAGATATTGGATGGACTGGTACTCGTAGAGCTACTGCTTTTGAATGGTCTGAAGAGAATCGTAAATCTAAGATTGAATCTGTTGGTGGTGTTGTTAATGCTTATCATCAAGGAATTCTTGATGATCTTCGTCATGCTTGTATTAAATTGAAGAAAGGAGAAGGTTGGGATTCTCCTGGTCCTGATGAGAAGGTTGATAGTTCTGCCGATATTGCAGAAGGTAAATTTATTGTCAATGAAGAATATTTCAAATTGGTTTACCAGCCTTTAGCGGATATTATTGAAGATGAAAGTCTTGATGATGTAGCTAAGAATAATGCGGTTAAAGCTTTCCGTAGAAATGGACCAGCTAGTGCTCCTGAAAAATTGAAGCAATTGTATCTTAACAGAAAAGCTTTGGAGCCGGAAGATAAGAAGAAGAAATAGTGAGAATAGTTGATGGTATGGATATAAAAATGAATGATTGATAATTGTAGAATAATTAATTGTGTTATGTTAATAATATAATGAGTAATATGAGGTAGTTTATTAAGTTATATTACAGCGCGGAGGAGATGTATAATAAATAGTGATCATAATAGCATAACTGATAGTTAAAAAGTCACGCATGAATTTTCATAATTCACCGAATTGGTGGGAATTTGATTATCTTGTTTAGGAGGTTCAATCTGATCTTGGTATAAATGATCCGTTTCTTTTCGCTCATTGCTTCGTTTCTCTACACTCCCAACTAACGTTGTAGGTATACTGTTCATTGTAGATGAACTACCTGCTACTAATGTAGTTTGTGATAATGGCTCTGTAAATATATTTTGGATTGTCGATTGTGACCTCATAATGAACTTTTTATCGCTAATAAACGGATTCAATCCAACGTCATCTGGAACTATGCTTTTATTCCTAAAAACATTGAACAAATCATCAAGATCATCAAACCGACTTTTAAAGTTTAAAAACTGTTGTAACATAAAATTTCCGTTTATTTTTGGATGAACAACCTCAACACCTAGCAGATGAGTGAATCTTTTTAGGTTAAACTTAGGATGGAAATGCATTAAGGCTGCCGTCCAATCATTTGGGAATAATCTTTGAGAATTTATTAGGTTAATATCATAACCAAAGCATAGTAATTCCATGTGTCTATAATAAGGACTATTTGTAGGGACATTATTTAAAATAGAAAATGGAGATCTAGGGTTGAAATCTTGAACTTTGAAATCTGTAGGAGCAACTAAAGGTATTTTTGATTCGTCTTTCACGTTATCTCCAGTCTTTTCCATTCTTTCAAATAAACATGCTTGAATTTCTTGTAAGGACTTGAATTTCTTTACAATCATTTTTCGTACTGCTAAATAAGAGCTATATTCACCAGCAAAAACTAATGGCTTACCATTAGGTCCATTACTTTTCTTAATATCTATCATTCCAGACATGGGTGTATTAATATCTGCACATAAACCGTAGAATAAGAATCTGTGGAATATAACCATACAATTGACAATATGAATTGGACCTTCTGAAATTAATCGGAATGATTGTAAACTTTCAAGCTGTTCAATAATTTGATCACATGCAAGACCGCTATTAAAAGGTCGAAGAGGATGATATTTATCTAGTTGATGTTCTATGTTTGTTGGATGTGAAACACGTAAAATATGAGCACAAGTATCAAAAAAGATTGCTGCTTTCATATACGGTTGTAAGGTTCGTACTTGTTGCTGAGATAGATTAAAAAATGGACTTGCTTGAGTGAGACTATTGAAAACAATTTCTGCAGCTTCGTAGGCGAAAAAGGGATTTAATTCGACATGAATTTCAAATTCTTTGCTTCGTGCCCCATTCAGAAATATAAACTCTTCTTCTACAAAATCATACGAAACATGCTTTCCATCTAGATAAACGGGAGGTGATTTATTACAAGACTGTTGACCATATGATAGTAATTGATTAATATTTGACATTCTAAATTTTTCATACCTTTCTTCTCTATCCCCTGGATATTCTGGTGAGGCTCCATCTTCAACCACCCTAATAGCTACAGAAGATGATGATAATCTACCTTTTATTCGTAACGAACCAGGAGGAAGTACTAGATATGGTAATTCACTATCTACGCATGACCTCCTCCTATCTAAGGGCTCTTCGTGAGGTTTGAAAATCTCTCTATAATAGTCGACTAATTCGCCATTGCCTTCGTGATTGTAAATAAAATCCATTATGAATAGTCATCAAATAGCGAAAACAGGAAGATATCAAAAAATAAATTTGTATTAATTACTAGCATTATAAAACGACATTAAAACCTCAAAATAAAAGGGGGAGCATAGTATATATATCCCATATGAGGCTGATGAGCGAGATTAGGCAGGAAATATGCAAGGCATGCTTTTAAATTGAGATTACAGGTAAAATAATAACATTAGTATGCATAATACATAGAGAGGTAGGTACAGGGGTGTGGTAGAAGTGTAACGGTGATGCGCACGTAGCGAGCGAGTATGCGTGACGATAGATTGTGCATTGAAAGAAAGCAGTTAGCGAATTCGAGAAATAAAAAAGAAAAAGTAAAAGATTAGATTGCAAGACAGTTAATCAAATGACTTATGACGTATGGTTCGGGTGTCCGAGGTCGACATTCTAAATTCGACCTACTGCGGCCACACATAAATTTTAGCATCAGAGTGGCGAATAATCTAGTCAGATGAGAACATTAGATTCATTTCGAATGGGATTACAGGCTATGCATTACATACGGTTGACAGGTTGTTTCATATTTAATGTTGTATTAAAATTTCTGTGCTGATTGACCGTGATCAGGGGGTTTAAATATGCAGCTAAGAAAATCATGCAAGATTGGGTAGCATTATCACCTGCTTGAGGTCTAGATCGCCGCTCGCCGCTGTGAGGGTAAAGTTTAATGTTAAAATGTGAATGGCAGTTGTGATGGTAGTTGTGAGGGTAACTCACGCCGATTGGTTGAAGAGATGATCAGAATGGATGGTGAGGGATTTAAAGAGCGACATGTGATGAGTGAGTAGTGTTGCGGCGGTGACGGGTTGGCGAAATGCCCGACTGATAAAATAATATTAAATTATAGTTTAGATTAGATTAAGTTAAACGGCATTAAAGTTAAAATAGTTCTACTTTACGTCATTCTTTATGTTGTAAAGTGAGGTTGGTGTTGAAGGTACGTGTACGTTTAAATTGAATGAGCATCTGATTATATATACACAATATGTCAATCGTATGTCGCTTAAGCTATGATATTATAAATAATGTATATGGTATGTTATAATCACCTTCTATATGGTTGAGCGCCGCTATCAAGTATCGTTAACGGATATGATTGAGCAATATTGTTCGTATCCGTAACATTATCTTGCTATGCCATCCACACATATCGTCACTATTCGTATCTTATCGTTATATCAAAAAGATATTCAAAAAGTAGCGAAAGTACTCCTTTTTATACACAAACTATACACCAGCCACATAATCACATAACCACATTCTCTAATCTATCATAACTCTAAACTTATTATCTAAATAATCTATTTACTAGCTCCCGGTAAACCGTGTACCCCGCTATCATCCCACTCTTACTCGTATCTTTTCCTGTTTGGCTAAACTCCTTATCTTTACTATTGATTGCCCATCAACCCCACTAAGAAAATCACTATCACATTAGTTACCACCTGATTTGAGGAAGTATAGATAAGAGTGTGCGATAAGAAGCAGTCTACCGGATATAGTTAAAAACGTGTTGATTAAGATAACTATAATGATAGGTGAAGATTGAGAGAAGAGAAAGGGCAAGAGAAGGGCAAGAGAAGGGCAAGAGAAGGGCAAGAGAAAGAGAAAGAGAAAGAAAGAAGAAACAAGCTAGAAGAATAGAAAGCGAAAGTCAATTCATCATTCCTTGTTTAATCTGATACGTCTCGTTTAAAAATAGAACGAGCTATTGCTATATGATCGTCCATTTTAGTCTATCATTTTACTATCAGACAAAGAATTGTATAATTATTAACTAACCAAAACTACTGTGCAGTATATCATGATAATTGACAAGTTATTTTTAAAATTGATAATCTTTTCTCATTCCAGTCTATATTCCATCATCTCCTGTCATCGTGGTTTGATTCGATGACTATGATATTAAATAGAATTATAACTAGCTTTTAAATTTTGTAATCTTATTACTGTCCTACTCTTATACTCTCATACTCTCCTACTCTCTTTACTCTCCTACTCTCCTACTCTCCTTACTCCCTCCCTCTCACTTACTCCCTCCCTCTCACTCTCCCTATCGTCCTCTCCCTCTCACTCTCCCTCTCACTTCCCTATCGTTTATATAACCGACCGCCAAGTCAAACTAATTCCGCTCCAATTATCTTCCCCTCCCCCACCTATTATCCCGAACTATGCCGTACTATTCACATTCTCAGATATTCACGCTTTATATAACTTAAATCATGATTGCTTTTCCTTTTATCTAACCCATCCAATATTGTGTAATTAGCGGTGATATTACTCTATTAAAATCGGGTGGGTGACCAATATGGAGGAATAATATTAATTTATAATTATTATTTTTTATTATATTATTAAGATTGTTACTTGAGATTGATATTAAGATTGTTATTTGATTCATTTAATTTATTTATTTATTTGATTCATTCAAGTGTTCAAGTTTTATCTCCCATTTATTGCTTAATTCATCCACCCGCCTTTAGATCTCAGATCTTGCATTTTCTGTTATTATCCGTTATCAGTGATATCTGCCGCGTTATCAGCTAGATCATACGACCGATTTTTAAATCTATTTTGATTTTGATTTTGATTTTGATTTAAATTCATTTAACTTTTAACAATTCTAATTGAAAAGATTATGCTTTAATTTGATAAATAATTTGTAAGTTATCATAGACGTGGGGGATTAAGGAGTTACACATTGACTGATCTTTACTATTTTTAACGTAATGTCTGACTTGAGAGCTGATCCAGTAGAACCCCCATCTAACCGCTTATTTAGAAATCATTATTTTCAGATAAAAAAAGTGGCTATTTTACTTCTCTATTTTTAATTCGTGAGGTTTTACTAATTTTATTTCTCATATCATTGCCTATCTCGTATATTTTATCTTATCTTTATCGTATCTGATTTATATTGATAAGAATTCTTCTCTTTTCTAATCACTATCATCCACTCATAATGTCTTCTTGGGTTTATCTGGACGATTATCCTTTCAATACTGATCATACCAATGGGTCTGGATCTGGCACAACTTCCAACCCTGGTTCAAACCCCCTTGACTCCTCTAATTTATGGTTTGATAACTCACTAAATTATAAAGATTATCCAACAGCATTACTCTCAAATCCAAACAATCTGAATGATGTAGGTGTATTTGATGATTTCTTATTTGACGAAAAGTACAACACAAATACCACACATCAAATCACAGCCCCTGGTTCCACATCTTCATCTTCCTCTCCAGTTTTACCTCAAACTCCCACTGATATTATTAATTCCATCCCATCAAATGAAACTTTTGTAGGAGAAGTTAGAGAGGTTCCTAATAATAATTTGGTTAATACGACAATGAATATTCCTGGTGATCAATATACAACCGGAATTTCCTCCTTTTCCAATAACAATATCCCTTCTCAAGGCTTATATGTTGCTTCTAATGGAAATATATTTCCATATTCCCCCTCCTCCACCTACAATAATGAACCTCTTCAATCACAATTTTCACCCACTCTTACTGACCGTGAATTATCTGCCTTTTCCTCATTTTCTATGGATATCAATGACTTCAAAGGCCTACTTCTACCATCTACATCCCCCACCCTTTCTACCGGTATATCCAATCCTCCCTTAACAACAATTCTCCCTCCAAGTCCCAAAAGTACTGCAAGCCCACTCCCAGCTTCTACCATCACAAATGCAAAGAGGAAAATGTCTACCACCAAGAAAACCAGTACCCCTCCTCCACCTACTGCGCCAGTTCTTAATTCATCTCCTCCAAGAGCTCCTCGTAAGCATTCCGAAAGTCGTATGTCCCTTCCCGAATTATACAACCTCATGGGACTTGGTAACGATCCCACTGAAGCAAGAATACGTGAAAGACGTGTACTTGAACTCCTGCAAAAAGAAGGATTCCTTCTGGGCCAGCGTACTTGGATTCGTGATACAGAGCAATCTGAAAGACAAAGAATTATAGACAATATTTTCGATGCCACCCACGAGGAGTATAGCTATGAAAAGGATCTAATTGAATTAATAATTCGAAGGGGTACTTACTATGTAATGCAAGGAAGATTGCGACGATTACGCCGTAAACGAGCTCAAGAACAAGCCAACAGCAATGATCATGGAGATATTGATACCGGTTCTGGTGATATTGAACATGTCGTATGACAGTTTGAAATATAATCATGTCCCTTGCTCTCATTTTAATGTCTCTCTATGTCTCATGTTTTATGGCTAATGAATTGTAATGTTCCAATGTCCCTTATTCATCACAATTTTTTTATCTTTGTGCTATTAATTTGTAGTATGACTTTTTGTTTGTTGATTTTTTAAATCGGTTGTTTTGTTGATGATGAATCATGTCGTCTTTATGTAGTTGTATCAAATGATCAAGCGTTGATGTTTAGTATATGCTAACCAAGAATTGTTAATTATTATATTATTCATTACTATTACATCATTTATATATTCATCAATGCATATCATTAAATATTAATTTGTTTTCCATAAATCAATTGAATATGGAGTAACTGCCGTGTTCTCCAAAACTTTATCCCTTCTTAACCATTCCATTTCCAGTAAAGATATAAAAATATCATGATAACGGTGTGTCCTAGATGGATCAACTTCCATTAATGACATCATTACCCATACCGTACTCATAACCACCTTCCGAATATCCTTCTCTGTTTCAATCAAACCTTCAATATTATCAATAGGCATCCTTGCAAGTTCATAAAGTTGCATGACAGTCCTTTTGGTTCTCTGAAGCTCTTCAACCAGAACCCATTCCTTCACTTGAATCATTTCTTGAATGAATCTGTCTATTTGAACAGTGAACGAAGCAAGTTGCAGAGTATTAACACTAGACGCATTAACCATGCGCCGGAAAGATGGAGAAAGAACTGGTAAAGGGGGAGGAGCAGGTCCTTTCGGAGGAAATTGAAATTGCATTTGCAAAGAAGATTGCCGTCTACTATGTGCTAAAGAATTTCTACCTCCAATTGCCCCATTATTATTTCCAGGATATTGTGAAGATTGAACCGAAAGATTTTCATAAGACTGTTTCATAGGAAGAAATCCCAATTCACTTACAGAAGGCATAGTTCGTAGTTGTTGGCTACTGTTCTGCGTTGGAAATGTTTCCCAGGAAGATTCCTGTTTGACCAACTGAATACTACCTCCAATACTATGGCTAAAGCTATCACCATTGGAATCCTTATCAGTGCGAATATATGATCCCAAAAAGATCACGGAGGAGTCTCTCAAGTCTGGATACAACCGACGAGAATCCGAGTTTGGCATATCAGAGATTGGACCAGTTTTTGTATCTTCATCTCCAACCAGACCAGCCAAATATGAAAAATCGTCTTCAAAATTAAGAGTGTCTAAGCTAACATGTTCACTGATAGCACTGGTGTCAATACTAGTACTACCACTACTGCTATCCCGTACTCTAGCATACGAGGCATTACGAGCATGTCGATTATAAACATCTTTAAGTACCGGGTCTAAAAACTTTGTCAATTGGATAGATCGAACTTCGTCATCATCATCAATCGTCAGATCAACAGTATTGTTTGCATTATGTTCTTCATCAAAATCTGGTGCAACTGAATCCAGATCTGCTTCATCATCACTAATGCTGTTGAACCATTCCTCAACATCTCGCTGTTGCTGCTGCTCGGCTTTATCAACGCTGGTAGCAGCAGAAATAATTGAAATTCCATCTGATGACATATCTTCCCATGCTTCATAATCATCATCATCGGAAGCAATATTCCCACGAGCTCGGTTATATGATATTTGTGCTCCCTTTTGAGTTCTAAAATAAGGAATTCTCGGAGAACTGCTCTGGGACAACGGAGACTTTGTAGTATTAGTAGGAGCTCGATCACCAGTACTGGAAGTAGGCGATCCAGGCGTAGATACTTCAAAATCCATTCCTCCTGAGAATACAGGTGTATTTCCTGGCCTAGTATCGCGAACGGAAATGGGTACAGGTTGCTCGATTTTAATAGGTTCAATAACAGGAATAGGCGGATCATTAGAGCCGAGAATGCCTCTTAAAAAGTTGAAAGATTTTTTCTTTTGCAAGTTCTCGCTGGTCATGCTTCCCTTAGCGACCTTTTGCTTCAAAAATTGTACTGGAGAAACGCGTCTCTTTTCTTGAGAAGCAGCGATCTTACTGGGGGGCACTAAGTTTAAGTTTAACTCTTCTTCTTTTGAATCGGCCAAACCATCAACACGTGAGACTGGTGACTGTTTTGTAGCAAATGGAGTAACAGATACAGATAGAGGAAGAGGATGTGCAATTTCAGCATTTGGAGAAGTCACCATGTAGCGTTTATGAAGACTAGCACTTTGAGATTTTTGCTTTTCCAATAACGGAGCAGATGGATTCAAGGCATAATCTATCAGAAACTTTGTAAGCAGCTTATTACCAGAAATGATGCAGTCAATCATATTTCTATTAGCAGAGGACATGAACAAAGTAAACAGGTAAGCAACCTCAGAGCTAATAGCATCAGCAAATTGAGACTTATGAACAACTTTTTCAGCTTTATATTCCATGAATGACGACGTGATGACTTTCACGAATGCATTGTCAAGAAATTGAATATTTATAGAAGCTGCTAGATTATGAGCATGCATCACAGCCTCAGAAGCATTGAGATTGAGAAATACAGCAATTGGTGACTTTCTGGTTTCATTAACATAATCTTGTAACTCATGAACAGTAGAATACAACGTCAGACGCGGTCGAGTGGTTCTGAAAAGATGGAATGGCTGTGTCTTATTGGTAATTTTAGCCTTTGCAACAAGCTCAACAATCTTGGATGCAGTATAGTCTGGTCTCACAAGTTGATATAGTGCCAGATGACGTTTAGTGCCATCAGAGTATACAAGTCCATCACCAGTAGCTAAAATTGATAAACTTTTGGATCTATTATATTCAGCAAAATGAACATTCTCTATTGTAGACCAAGCAACTACCGTTAACTCTGGAACGTTACGAAGAGGAACTTCATTTATCATCGAATGCATCAACATATCTGCCACTGAAGGGATATGTAGCCCTGAAGCACTAACCATTGGAACTGGGTTTTTTGGCTCTAGAATAACTAAGCTATCAGTGAATAAAATGATCACATGATGAAGATCTTGACGGCGATGGTTATCAGTCATAACATTCACAGCGTCAAATATAGAGACCACTCTTCGATTTAACCATCCGTATTCAAGTTCTTTGGGCCAGCCAGCTGCAATTTCAACTAGGATTTTGCCTGTCGGAGTGAAAACAAATCTTTCATAAGGAGTTACCGAATGCTGCTTTCCAAAAGCATCAATTGTTCCTGCAGCTGATTGATAATATTCATCAACATGAAGTTTTTCCTCGGGGTTCCATTGTTTCGTTTTTACTAACCTGTTAAGAACCAGTTTAATCTTAGTTAGATGCAGTCCACATTGAAGAATTGATTCAATTCTTCGAGGGGTGTACTTTCTCGCCGCTGCTTCAGGGCATCTTTGATTAAGAGCTGCTAAATGATAATTAAGATTACGCGATAGATTTTTTGTCGCAGCTTCGTGCCTCATACATGCTTTGTAGAAATAAGGAATAGTTGTAGCACATGCCTTTAATATTTCATAACTACCAAAAGGAAGAGCTTGTTGAAGGGCATCATAAAAGATGTTGTTAATTCGAACAATTTCATCTATAGTTGGAGGGAAAATAGTGTTGAGTTTCCGAATAGTCATTCTTCCTTGACGTAGCGTTTTATTACCGTCATCGATCCTATTCGTATCTGATGTAGTACTTGATTGCTGCTTATGATTTTGATCAACACCTCCGCTGGCCTCAAATTCCTCTTCTTCTCCTAAGACTTGTACTCGAAGTGGGATCAAAAATTCATGCAGAAAGTCCATTAAGTCAACTCTCATATGAGATTGAAGGAGGTATAGTTCTTCACAAATTGTACGAACTAATTCAGTCTCATCAGACAAAGTATCATATGATTCACTTTGTAACGGAGCAACATATAATCTTTCAGTATGCTCGGGTGAATATTCGGTCAGTGGATCAAACAATTGTTCCAATTGTTCACCTAATAAATATACCAATTCGTTATTGCGATCTATTGTTTGATCATCATCTTCATAAACAACATCAATTGCATTTGTTTGAATTAGTTTTGGTTCTATTATTCCAGTATCTAATACAGCCTGGCCAATTTCCTGAGGATATTTTCCATCAGCCAACATAAACCTTGAAGCCAAAGAACCAGCAGCAGTTTCATCCCAGTCGAAAATAACCATGTTATTTTGTGCATGTTGATTACCATTTTCACCGAATTTTGGAATTGATTCTGGAATGGGAGTCCTTTCTACTTCTGCTGCAATCAAATTTGCTCTTGTGAAGGAATCCATTGTAGCGAAAGCTCGTAAACAAGAAACTGCAAGTGCTTTTCTAACCAGACTGTTTCTGTGATCCTCCGGAAGATTCTGACAGGCAACAAAATATCTTGATTTATCGTCTAATGTCATATTAACGGACCCACTTGTTCCATGACTGCTAATAATAATTGAAGAAATACTACTTTTCGTACCATTCTTTTTGGGGGATCTATAAACTATCGCTAATATAGGACCAAATAATGAATCATGTCCAGTCATATATACAGCATCTGAAATGTTAGTTGTCATCTAATTTCGAAGTCAAATAATATGGTTCACTTTACTAAATAACTTACCTGCTGTGGTCTTTTTGGTAAAATTAACATAATAAGGTGAATTAGAATCCAGCACTACGGTATTACGTATATTAACATAATCAAGTCCGGATTGTGATTGCTCGATCTCATGACTATCTTCTGAAGACGAATCTATCTTTTTAATTGCAACTGGCGAAGGCAATGGAGCTGAAGGTGGAGGGTATGAAGGGCACGGAGGTGCCATTACCATTGTCTGTGTCATTTTTCATATACTGGATGTTGAATACAAGAAAGAATAAATGGAGTACTTCCACTACCAGTAGAGTCCCAATTAACGAAAAGTAGAGGAAGTGCGAAATCAGTACTTGACTTGTGACGAGTATTATTAAGATCGGAATGAGAGATAATTTATGACAGATCAAATTCTAGATCTAAATCAATTCTTAGACTTAAGTGGTGGTGAACTGAAAACCTCTTGAAATTTCTTCAAGATAAAGGACTGGAGGGTAATGATAGAGTGAAATAATGAAAGTAGTAAGATATTCTTTAGCAATTCAATTCCAACAGTTCCATTTCATTCTCTTTCAGCTAGCAAACTTTCCCTCTCTTCTTATTTGAGCTCGATTTTGATGGAATGAGCAGCAATTACTATTTAGGAATGCGTTGGCATGCAGATAAACCCCCTTCTTGGGCGAAATATGCAAAAAACGCGAATCGACGCGCTAAAATTGTACGAGCCGTGCGATAAGACCCTGACGAATATGCATCAATTTGGGCCAAAAAAGGTTAGAACTGAGTTAACCGTTGGAATTACTAGCTAGTTATTGATAGATGATCGGAAATCTGGCCTTAAAACAATATAGATCTACTTATTATGTGAACAGCTAGGAATGAAGAAGTGCATATGACAAAGATTGAGGTTATATCTAGGAGTTTGGTAGCGCTGCCATAAGTGGTGGTTGAGTTAGTCTGGAGGTAAGGTTAGCCGCGTTGCGTATTTGAAAAGTATGAGTACGCGGAGGTGGGTAGGCGAATTTCGGTAAGTTAAAGAGCAATAGGGTTTGAGGTGAGGTATTATTTGTATTTTAGATGGATATGTAGAAGAGATGTTATTTTAAGCAGTTTGTGCAGGGAGGTAGCGTAACGAGCGAAGCGAGCAACGGGTCTGGGCGGAGCCCAGCCGCCGGAGGCAAAGAGAGAGAGTAGAAATATTTTTTAATTAAATACGACAGAAAAGGATAAGGATGTTATTTTTAAGTTTTACGCTTGACAGCAGTGGTGGGGGTTGAGGAGGAAGTGGTGGTGGCAGAAGAATCGGTTGAGGTGGACTCGGACTTGGACTTGGACTTTTTGTCTGCAACAGCAGATGGGACAGGTTTGGAAGAGGAGCCAAAGATAAGCTTTTTGATGGTAAGGAAGAAAGCAGAGAAAATACCAATGGCAGCAATGAGAGAAACAAAGGCAGCAGTACCAAATGCAAGAGCAGGGATGGGTTGGTTGATAATAGCTTGCTTAGGATCAACAAAAAGGTTGAGAATGAAGACTCTACCGACTTCAGTGATATAACCAATAGGATCATCACGGAAATATTCAAGGGCGTTTTCATAGTTTTTACGCTCTTTGAGTGGTTTAGGGGCATTGGCTTTTTCTTCTTCAGATTCGATGAAGAGTTTGGGAAGGAAAGTATTATTACCCGCATATTCAGCAGCTGCTACTGAATTACCAATGTAAATGTTATCAAAGAGGATATCATTTTGCATTGTCCAAAGTTCGAAACCAACAGCACCAATGGGTTCTAAATCACTAGGACGACTGTCGTTATAGAAATTGGGGTTAGCGATTTGACGAGGTTCCCATTCTCCTTTATAATCAGGATTTTCAATATTTGGTTGAATCCATTTACCTTTATAAGCAGGATTACGAATCTTTGGTGCTTCCCAAATACCACATCCAGCAGCACAAGCGGGGTTAGCAATTTCAGGAGCAATCCATTCTCCATCTTCTTCATCATCCCAATCTTCAGGTTTAGTAGCTTCTGGGTCGGGAATATAAGGCTCTTCATCATCATTCCAATCAGCAGGTTTAACAGCTTCTGGATCATCAATTTGGAAAGGAGCATCTTCATCCCAATCTTCAGGTTTAACAGATTGTTCAGGATCGGGAATATAACGATCTTCAACCCAATCTTCAGGTTTGGTATCATTTTCATCAGCAATAGTCTCAGGAGGATTAAATGATGGTTTAAAGAGACCATTTTCGATAAGATTTCCTGCTTTAACTACATGACCATCAATACGGATTTCAAATTCTTGATTAGGATGAATAATCAAAGTATAGAGATTGGAAAGTTTATTTAAACGAGCAGCAGGAGGAGCAACTAAATGCTTTTCTTCATATTCATCAGTAAATGGGTTTTTACGACGAATAATAAAATGGACTTTATTAGTACTACCACATTTATCAGGACCAAACATGATTTGATAAGGAGTTTCACCAGAAAATTCTTCAGCATGAAGAGCAGCATTTTCAGAAAGCAATTTAAGATAAGCACCACCACATTCTAAACCTTTTTGTAATTTAACTTCATATTGAACAACCAAAGTATTATCTTTATTATCTAAAGGATGATCTAATTTTGCGGAAATAGCATGACGAGCAGCTGGAGATTTAACTACAAGGCCTTTATCACCTTCAAATGCAGGGAAAATCGATGGTTCTTCAAAAGCCCATTTACCAACATATGAATATTCTTCACCAGTTCCTTCTGGATTCTTAGCAGATGATGGTTTCCATTTTTTAGCAAGAATTTCATCTGATTCAGAGAATTGTTCCCAAAGAGCAGCATCAGGATCTACTTTTGAAAATGGAACAAAAGGAGGATGTTCAATTTCCTTTGATTTGGTATTTTCTTCAACAGCAATCGCTGTTCCAATTGTTAAAGAAGAAGTAATTAAAGCGTAAGCAACAGATTCGATGAATTTCATTTTTAATGAGTCTAAAGCGAAATGAAATAAACAATTTCTTCAATCAAATTATAAAAGAAATAATCAAATAATCAATTTCAATGAATCACTGGTTTATATTCTTCTTCACCGTTCTCCACACCTCAATATATACTTCTGATCCTACGCCGTTCATTACCGGAATAATTCAAATTGACAGCTAATACCATATCCAATATGTACCGTTTATACAGTTTTACTCACCATAAGTAAGAAATATTAGGTTAACCAACCAATAACAGTACAGATCTACAACATACCATAATTTACTACGAATTCCATGACCCACATTCTCTCTTTTGCCTCCGGCGGCCGGGCTCTGCCCGGACCCGTTGCTCGCTTCGCTCGTTTTTATCAATTGTACTAGGCCAAAGTCTATCTACCAACTTAAATCTTAACTGTACTGCTGTCTTGGCCTGACTCGCGACTCCCGTTATTTATTAAAGTTCATTTTCATTACTCTACGCTCAATCTGTCTCATCTATTTTTCTAGCACCTTCCTCGACATTTCACACCCCCACTAAGCACTCTCAAACTCCCTGCAACAACTTATTCTTTGCCCCAACCCATATGCAGCTCATTGGACCCTAGCTCCCGATAGTTAATCATCCGCTTATCCACTTTAAACTCAACCAACGAAGAGCTTCAGATGCACTGCCGAACAATACTTCACGAGCCTTCAATCGTCATCGTTATTAGTCCATCATTTGTAAAACATTTCGTCCGCATATGAAAGGTCTCATTTAATAATACAGCAGTAATATATGAGAGGCAAGAATGAATTGACAGAGCTCCAAGAAAAGTAGCCTAGAAATCCTAATTCTTGCTAGACGCTATGGATTGATTAACTACCTGGGTTTGGTCTATTTGGCGGCTATACTGCGGCTACTGGTTCGTTCAAAGTTATCATCAGAATGACGGTTTAATATTGTGAACAGGAGAGAAGACAACTGTAGATTATCCCTATAGACATCTATATTTCAGCGTCTATTCGCTATGCTTTGCTCTTGCAGAATCACATTCTCTTTTTGCAATTGTTGAGTATTCTTGAGTGGGAGAGGTAACGAGATAAATAGGCTCGCAACGGAAAGTAAGCAAGTTAATTAATTATTAAGTGCAAGAAAATCAATAGATAACAGGCAAAGGATAGCATTTTTCAAAGTATTATTAAGGGGGTGAAGAATTATAATTTTTAAGCACGTGCAGTTAATAAATTTATCTTTTACTTTATTAACTATTTCGGCAATCAGTAATGCATTCGCGCCCATCGAATTCCAGCAAAGTTTCAGGGGCTTGGAAGTAAATTCAGTCGAAGTTGTACCTTTACCTTCCAAAAAAATTCCTATTTTGTATTTCAGCTGACAATCATTGACCCAACCCAAGCTGCAACTTTTACTTATCAGCTTGCACGAAGCGGACGACCAGAGTGCATTGCATCAACGGCCAAGAGTCTCATCAACCTCCTGAATCTCTGCTTTCAAAAACAATTTATAATACTTGTAATTAGGAAACCCCCACTATGAATAAATATCACGAAATAATATTCCCAATTAGTTCTCAAAAATATCCCAGTTTGGCAGTCGTCTCCGCAGTTTTTCTCCGGTTTCACCCCAAATTATCCCTTTTCTCCTGCCAATATACTGACTACTGCTAAGTGTTATTTTCTACGTCCTCTTCAATAAATGCCCAATAACTCCTATTTATTGTTCGGTGTTCTTTAGTAATCTGCCTTCGAATTGCTAAATTTCCTACCTTTAACTCAATATTTGCCTTGCCGGTGATTGACATGTGAGTAAAATGCACATCCAAAAACAAGCGTGCGTCAGATTAGTATCCTTTAGTATCTATACATTTGAAACTTAATGCCTGTTACTATTGCTATTATGCATCTCGAGCTTTGATGTTATCATTCAAGTGGGAGTGCGTGCTGGTACAGGGGATAAAGAGGGTAATCAATATCCAGCGAACAGAATTACTGAATGGCCTGTGCATATCTTCCTAAACATTCCGGCTAGCATTAAATTCTTCCGGTCAGTATAGAAATGTATATATTATTATATTAGAGAGAATAGTGGATTTAGTGTCATTGTCACCAATGTAGAAACCAGGTTATGAAATACTCTGCTCTGTGATGGTTTCCTCTATAAAGTCTGGCATGGATGACGAATGTTTCTTACAATTATGCATGGTGTTGTAGTACATTTGACTATTTACTTGAATTATTAATAGAATCTATATGATGGAACTTCGCTATTTTGGCCGATTTATTAGCTTTCCTGCAACCCCTTTTACAGCCGTTGCAGTGAATTAGTGGCATCACAGAGCATGCGGAAAGACAAAAAAAAGTAAATTACTGAATGTAAAAAGGACTTAGATGAAAATAGATACAATAATGAAAAGAATAATTTAAAAATATAAATATAACTATCATATATATGTAAAAATCATCTGTGGTGTTTGAAAATCTGTTTATGTCACTTGCAGTTTAGAAAAGTATCCAAATGTAGTACTTATTATTTCTCCTGAGTTTGAGCTATGCAGCTCACATGTAGAATCACGACGATCTATACATAAAAGTAGTAACTAACTACGATCATCAGAATACCCTAATAATATATCTAAATACATTAAAGAATTAAGATCTATCACGCCCATCTATACAAATAATAAATGATTAAGATCATAATTCACCAAGTTTCATAACCTATAGAAAGTTAAGTATAATCAATAATAATAGAGCAATCAGGAAATACTACGCAGTAGAAGTCACTCCTCTTTTTAAGAGCGAATTGACACCTACGTATACCGGTATTCTCATGTTTAAATGGCCTATATCTTTGTACACTTTAACTTGAACTAACTTAATTTTCGGCGTGGTACAGTTCCTCTAACAGCCAGTTAGCGTTCTGCTTCTGACATCCTTACCATTACTCTGAGGTGGCATGAATACTAACTTTTACCTGTAATGTTTGCAATGCGACGGCTGCGTCCAAGCTGAACTGACTACTTTCAGGAAGAAAGGTGAGGAAAACCACGTAAGTACTTGATTAACTGTACAATAAACGCCTCTGGGAAAGAAAGCTGAATACATAAGGATATGAATATATATTGGCGTAGCTCTAGAACGACCAAAGTATCTTCCCGAACTCAATAAGTTAAGGAATAGGAGCCTGCAAAAGTCAGTATTCTTCACCCAATAAGAAGGATACTTCACATAATGATAACTGCATAGCAACATCAACTATAATCTTAGCTGCAGATGCATGTTCATTTGGTTCCACTCGATGTTTACGATGCTACTTACACTGTACCTTCTTGATATTTAAAAAGTCGGAAGCTGATGATCAGCAAAAAGTACCTGCCACTTATATATGCTGTTACGTTTTGGGACCGGTATTCTGTTTATATTCTAGGTAAGCGGTGGGTTGAGATTTGTGATTGATTCTGATTTAAACAATTGATAAACTTAACGTAGGTTACTCGATTGAAACGTGTGTAAATTGTCGGTGCTGGTTCGCATTTTGCCAGAGAAAACTCCACATTGTATTGGAATCAATTTATTTACAGGAACCGCTTAAATCGCATCACAGCATTGTATCACTCATCGTCCATTTGCTCTACCCTTCTCTATTTCAACTCTAAATTTGGTTAGTCCAAAGATAACTATATCTAAACTGGTCTCAAAGATTTACACGACGAAGTAAAGAAAACAAACGAGAGATATGAATCAGAAATTTGGATTGGCTTAGATATTAATATATACTCTAATTGTCTTTACACGCTTTTATTTCTTGCATAGTATAACCGCTAGTGACAATTGCAGACTTTGTGTTCTTAACGCACGAGTGCATACTACACTATAAAAAGGAAATTGTGACCTTAAATTCTAGAGAGGGAGTGATGGAGTTGGAGAACATCGCCATCATTGAAATACTAGCCCATCAAGTGATCACTCACAAGGAGAACTCGTTCCCAACTCAAAGTAGATGATAGATCATTATTCAATAATTAAAGGTTATTATTAGCCTCCATTATTATGGAGAAAAGCATCCATCGACAAAATAGGTAAGTTCGATGCCAGCACACTCCTAGTAGAGTTGCACCTCCATAACTAACTTCATATACAAGCCTGTGTGAAGTCATATAAAAACTTCATGGTTGCAAACAACGGTTTCCGTAAAAGTTCCACTCGTTGGCCAATATCTTGTGTTGAATATTTTAGTAATGTCTTGCTCTTTACTTGTCGAAACCTGTTATATCATGCGTATTGCTATCGATGTTTTCCATTATTCAGTAAATAAAATAGGCAATAGCTACAGAAAGAAAAATAAGTCCAATCAGCAAACGAGAACAGCTGTCAAACGAGTGGGATCATCTATTACTGTAGAGAACTCAGTTGATGGCTCTAAGTCGAAACCAAAAGGGTCCGTTCTGGGCAATGGTAAACCTGCTACTGGGAAGGTTTTAGCCCCGAGATCATTCTTCATATCTTATTATATGACTCAGATTTGAACGCATATCATTCTCTACTAGGGGTAGTTCCAAGGTATGGCAACATTGAAATTAAGCTATTGGCCGAATTTGTGAGAAGGCAACGAACTGAGTTCTATCTTGAAAACCACATCGGGCTACAGAGGATGTTGTATATGCCCAGGGAGTATAGGCTTATACAAAATAGCCTTATATCTGGTATTGAAGATGAAATCGTTATCAGATATCGTGATATTGGATATACTGGTCTTATTAGAGAGATGTTTGTTGGATTGGAACTCTATCCGATATATTCAATCCTCATAAATGTTCGCGCCCGCTTCACAGACACAACTTTTAAGGCATGACTTCTTTCAAGTGAATGGAGCAAGGTCTATAGGTGGCAGTGTCTCTCGTGCTGTGTTGGTTTCATTTTCTGAACCAAAGCATAAGCCAGATGTATATTGCAAAAAAATGTCAATTTATAACTTATCTAGAGGTAGTCCTGGTCTAGAGACAAGGTGTACTGTGGGCGGAACATTACCTATATCAGTATCTCTTAGTTCCAATGGCAGGTATATCTGTCTTACATACGACGATGAGATAGTAGCATATGATAGGCGGGGTAAAAGAAATCGAAAACGATTCAATACTCTAGGACGTAAAGTTTTTGAATATTCCACAAACGAGGACAATCGTCGCTTCGAAATATCTAATGACGGGCAGGTATTAATAGTGTTTTTATGCATCGCAGAGCAACTGAAGCTAATAAATCTGAGAACGAAGGAAGAGATAAATATCAATATTCCACATTTTACGGTCAATATTTGATCAAGATTTATGAAGATATAATAATTTCAGTATGTCCTAGTGATTATTTAGAATTTGCACCATCAGAAGGTTTTATAATTGATATGACTGATCCCATATATGGATCCACTCTTTGGGATCGTTGTAAAGCCCTATCCCAGAGGAGGATAATATTTCCAATACACCAACTAATTCCTTTAAGTATTGAGGGTTTTTATTTAGGACACATAAATGGCGAACTGGCTCTGACAAAAGTACATACAAATAAGGAGTTGTCTTCCTATGGTTCAAATACTGTAGATATTTCCAACATGTGCTCCACCGTTAGATTAACAAATCTAACGATAAGATACCATGGCGGTTTCATATTGACACTCTCTCCTGACACTACCCGTCTGGCTATAGCATTAGAAGGCCCTTGGAATATGTTGATTGCGCTAGTTAACTTGGAGCCAGCAGTGCTCAAGACGTTCCAATTTGTGCCAAATGAAACAACCTCCGGCACTCTTCAATTTCGTAATATTTATAATGACCAGCCGGAATATGTAGACAGCATTCAATTTATAGAAAATGATCGATTATTAGTAGGGACTAACAGGAGAACAGTCATTTATGAAATCGGGCCCACTGTCAAACATTGCAGTAACTATGCACTCGAAAATGAGGAGTCATTCAAATATTACTACCATTATTGACAAGGTCTCTGTTAATAAATTGTATGTCGTCACTTTCACAATTGTTTATTCGTCATTGTTCGATACACAAAAGCCACTTATAAAAATGACTCTTAACCTGCTTCTGTAGTATTCATTATATTTTTCATATGGCCCACTCCGAAATTTTCTGGTCAAAGGAAAAAACATGATAAACGCTGAGATATGGATCGGAGAAATTATGATTGTCTTAATAATATACACTTTAATTGTCTTTACATGGTTTTATTTCTTGCATAGTATAACAGCTAGTGACAATTGCAGGCTTTGTGTTCTTAAAACACGAGTGCATACTACAGGAGCGCATACTACACTATAAAAAGGAAATTGTGACCTTAATTCAGAGAGGGTTTGATCGAGTTGGAGAAACCATTTCTCGCCATCGTTGAAAAACTAGCCCACCAAGGAATTACTCACAAGGGGGACTCGCTCCCAGCTAAAAGTAGATGATAGATTATTATTCAAAAACTAAAGAATATTATTAGCCTCCCGTTATTGTAGAGAAATCATCCATCAACGGGTAGTTTGGGTGAGAGTAGGTTTAAGTCACAGAGTTGATCCATAATCAAGTATCCACTTATGAGAGATGGTAAACTTATATAACGTTCGTAGTGCACGCAATGTTATATTTCTACTCACATGAGGCCCAATATACTCAATATAAGTTCGATTTGTTGCCTGTATATTCGATATTTATATTTATGGACTAAAATTTTATATTCAATATATCTATTAATTATTTATTATTGGCCTTATTACCATTTAATTCAAGAATTCCAGTTGATTCATATACGAATTCTTTCTCCAACACTTGGCCAATAGAATGGATAGAAAAAAGTGAATAAAAATAACATCCCATAAACAATATCTAACATCAAGCATAACGAAACCTAACCGATAGAGACAGGATGGTTGATGAGTCTAAATGTTCAGAATTGGTTTCGGACACCGTTCAGAGGCTACCCTCTGAAATCCTTTTTCACTTCTTGTTATTCGAATCTGATTTGAAAGCCTATCATAGCTAAAAGTAGTTCCGGTACTAAAATATTGAAATAATACTATTGGCAAAATTTGCAGAAAGCCAGCGAGTTCCTTTCTATGGCTCTCTGACTAAGGAAGCACTTATTACGGATACTGAAGATGAAATCACAGCCAGATATCGCGACATTGGATATGATATCCAATCCATATAATGTGTTTCGACCCTATTATGAACCGCACCTTCGGGTTTATTGGGTTTGCCCAAGGCTACGAAATTACACATCACGCATTTCATGTAGATTATATTTCAGCTTACGGCACGAGATTGGTATCCACCAGATACGAAGGTAAATAGCGAGTACTTGGCATCAAGTCGAAAAACAAGGCAAGTGTTAAAATGTCAATATATGAGCTAGCGGAGACCGTCCTCGCTTGGAGACCATGCGCAATATCAATATCGGTGCAGAGCATCCCAGTTCAGTGACTTTCAGTTATAACTGCTAATACATTTGTCTCGCATACAAATATGAAATATTCGTATATGACAGATGGAATAAAAACAATTTGATGCAGGTCAGTCATCTGGGGAGTCTTTCTCCTGACGCTACTCGTACGGTTATAGCACATAGTCGGAGTTGGATTGCGCTAGTTAATTTAGAGCTAGTAGTGCTTAAGACATTTCGATTTGACCCAAACGAAACTACCAACAGCACGCTTCAGTTCATTAATATTGATATTGACCAGAAGCAACATATACAAGCCATGCAATTTCTAGAGAATGACCGATTATTAGTAGTTGGTTGAAAGGAATAGCTATTTATCAACTCGGGCCCAGTGCCAAACATTGCTGTAACCATGTTCTCGAATATGAGAGGTCACCTATATCTGAATATCGCTCTTTCAGCAAGGGCTCTGTTAACAAATTGTATATTTTCATTTTCATAATCAATTTATTATTCTAGAAACAGTTCCTAATATTTCCAAGTTGAATTTGGAGATGTGGTTTCATATCAAACAAAGTGCAGTGGCCACTTTAAGAACGTACACACCACCTTGCAATGTATTTGCTTGTGTTCTACAGAGTTCAGAAATAAATGCTTTCTGTTTAACCAAAGTAAGCTTTCAATGATTGCCATACATTACTTCATATATTCACTTCTATAATAACCTGCCTCTTTAGTATTCTATCTGTATATTTTTCATATTCTGGCTGGGGAGCTTTGCTAGTTTACTGATCTTACTACTTTCTTGATAAGCATAGATTCGTGCGGAGGTTACGAATTTTGAATAAATCAGAGAGCAAACGCGAATTGGAAAAGTCTGAGCTATGGGAGGAACAAAACACAGAACTCGACCGTAGAAATAGTGGACTAAAACGTCGTCATTTGTCTCTTTCTTATGAGTATCATATTTGCCAATCTGAATAAAAGTAAAACATTTACGTGATGGAAAGAAAACTCAGCTCTCCCAGGACTGTGGACTACGGAGACATAGACACCATTCCAACCAAAAGTCTGAGGATTATGACCACCCAATTTGACTCTGACCTTGAAAATACCCCTTATAGTGATAGACCATACTCTTGCAGACTATATATCCTCATTAAAAGAATATTATATGATTAACGCGTACCGTTCGTGATGCTCATAATGCGCGTAATTAGGTAATACTTCTAAATTTTGAGTCGATGATTACTAGGGAAATAAAAAGGCTTTGAACTTAGAGTTGACCTATCTATTTAGTCGAAAACCGACCAGATCGTGTTGTATCAGGCCAAAAACCAGTTTGTCAAAGGAGTGAACATGCAGGAAAAGTAAAATGACAATGGCTGCTGACAGTTTAGAGTCTCCCCTTCAAGGACTTGTATTTTGTTGTACGGGAATTGATCCGGAGTTGCGAGTAAGTTATGCGAGGTCTATATTTATTCAACGAATATATGAATTTTAGAGAAGCATTCTGAAGGCAGAACAACGTTCTAACTTCTGTATAGTCAGAGATTGCCAAGGAAGTGACTGTCATGGGTGGTGTTCATAAGACGGATTTAATGAGCGATGTGACTTTTATGGTTGTGGGTGAGAGATATTCAGATAAATATAATTTTGCGGTTCAGAATAGAGCAAATATGACATTCTTAAGGCCTGGTGGGATCGCTAAGATTTTTGAAAGGTGGAGGAGTGGATTAGATATTGATATTGAACATGAATTAGAAGAAGCAAAATTAGGTGTATTTGAAGGTTATAAGATTTGTTCAACAAATATTAATATGGACCCAGATAGAAGGATTCTGATTGATATGATTATCAGTCACGGTGGCGAATATATGGCAGATTTGACCAAATCAGTTACTCAGTTGATATCTCCGGTACCAAGTGGGAGAAAATATAATTTCGCAAAAAAATGGGATATTTGGATTGTAAGTCCGATGTGGGTTATGATGAGCGTAGAAAGAGGGGCTGCTTTGAGTGAGAAATATTTTACGTTAGATTTACCAAAAGAAAATATAGGAAACGGAGCATGGTTATTTCATTTTGGGAATGAGAGAGAAGAGAGGTTGGTTAAGCGTAGTATAGTGGAAAAGACGGCAGCTCATATTCAAATGGACGATAGTATATCAGACATATATGTTCCTATAAAGAGGAAGAAATCAGTCGCTACGTCAGCTTGGAACACGATTTTGGGAGATTTAAATAATCATGTAGTTAAGAAAGAGTCGACAGTTGATAAAGATCAGGCTGCATGGGATGATAAACGACGAGATGATGATGGTGACGATGAAAATGAAGAGCATGAGAATAGAGAAGAAAATGAAAGGCATCTTAATGAAGGAAATAATAATCGAATCACTGGAGCCAGAAATCAACCTTCTGAAGAAGGTTTATTCGTAAATCAGACCTTCTCGTTCTTTGGTTTCAATAATAATCAATTGAGAAGATTGCAAAATATTGTAACCTCCCATCGTGGCCTAGTAGCTGATAACAACATGCTTCCGACTTTAATCATTGTAAATTCGCAAATGTCAACAGATGAATATCGTGGTCTTGATTTGGAAAATAAACTACCAGGAATACCCATTTATACGGAATGGACATTGGAACGTTCATTACACAAAAAGAGACTATCATTGGATATATGGGGTCAATATGTAATCCATCGAGATATTGCAGGGTTTGATAATCTCAACATTAGTCTTTCTGGTTATGCCGGAGTGGAATTACTCCACCTTGAGCGATTAATTAAACTTTTGGGTGGAAAGTATCAAAGTGTGTTTGTAGCATCTGGTGATTTACTTATCTCTACGCCGAAGTCATCCAAATTCAAATATGCACTCGTATGGAACGTGCCTATTGTGAATCATTTGTGGATTTGGGGATGTGCCTCAAGGGGAACAATCTTACCTTTGGATTGTAAAGAGTGGGTCATTGATGGAAAAGAGCGGATAGACAGGGAATTGGGTGTTAAGTTGATTCCCTCTCAGTCGGACGAAGTGAATGGGCGACTGGGTACAGAACCTACTCTTTCTCCTGCTCTTTCTTCCACATCATATTCTGGTCCTTCCCCAGTTGCATCTACTGTATCAGCTCCGGCTGAGGCACCTGTCAGTCCTTTACAGGCTGAATCACTTGGAAGTAAAGAACTCATTAAATCTTCTAAAAGTGGTTCACTTAATGAGCTTCTACAATTAGCCAGATCAGATACGGAAGGTCTCAGTGATAAAGAAGTAGGTAAATTATGGTCTAATCATGAGAAAAGACATGATAGGAGGATAGTAGGAAGGGCAGCAGTTTCAGCTACTTCCAGTATGACTGTAGGGGGATCGGTTATTACTGACACTTCTGAACGGAAGGAAGAGAATGCTTCACCATCTACTCAAGTTAGTTATCTGGATGTAGAAACTCAAAATGAGCGTATGAAGCTTCTCGAAACACTAGGCGGATCTGAAAGTTTTCCTGATACTGGATCTGTGGTTCAAGAAGAAATGGGTCCTGCGGTGGATCTTCTACGTAAACGACCACGGCGAACTACTCGTGAAGTCACTCTTAACCGTCGTTTAAAAGCCAAACCGTAGTTTGGCTCTGGTGGCTAAAAGCCCAGTAACTCACATCTCTCAGCTTGTTATTGCATTACATAAATTTATTAAATATTTGCATTAGATTTTATCTTGTAGCCACAGAGCAACAGCCAGTTACTCCGTCTAACTCATAAGATAGGAATTGACAGAATTTAAGGTACTACGACTAGGATTGCATTTGCGTTGAGTGATGATATGAACAAGACGCTTTCGAATTTCTGTTTTATCGAGAAATGTAGTAGTACGAGACTCGAGCGGTATTTCACTCGAAGAATAAAAGAGACATATGATAACAAGAGCAATTCCGATGGAAAAGTCCGTACCAGAATCACAGATGATAAGGATGTTGGATTTGAAAAGAGACTCTTTTTCAAGTCTACTGATTAGTTGAGGAAAAAAAGATCGGAGTTCTTTTGATCCCTTTTTACCCGGTAAAAGAGGGTATGATATATATTTCATGCTGTTACTATCAACATTGGATATCATCGGTTTCTCTGAAACGTCAATAATCAATTCAAACTTTGGTATTAATAAAGAAATATCAGACTTTGATAGATCGATACCACAACCAATGGAAATATTTGTTGGCATAATCCGACTAATGCCTGAATTTTCCAAATCCACCTTTATTTCCTTATTTCTCGCTATACCTTCAATCATTTCATACAATTGAGAATCACTATACTGTAAATTTCCTAGCTTCTCTCTATTACTCCATAATAATTGAGGAGTCAATGACCTGGCCCACTCCTCATGATCATCTGCTGCGCCTTGAACATATATATACCCCTGACGGTTTTCTGCTCCATCTTGTACCATCCGCGAAGCAGTACATAAAACCAATGGATAAAATTCGCTAAATTTTGGTACTTCATCTGGAAGATATGCATCGGGGGTAATCCAGATCGGTCGTAATGGCTTCCTCACCTTTTCCTTCAAATTATCAACATCAAATCCATTTTCCACTGCCAATTTTGCCCAACTAGCAATGTTTACCTTGATCTGATCATGCTCACTAGCCGACACTACATTAGGAGGCGTGAAAAATAAAACATTTCCGAAAGCAATATAATTCAATACCGCACACCATATAGGAATCGTTTTTGACAATGCGTCTGGCATTCTCTTTCCTCGACGAGTAGAATCAACTATTATTATGCTACCCTCACATTCTCGTTAGTCACATTTCTATCTCCTTACTTTGCCTCTGGAAGCTGTACTGGCTACCAAACCTGTGGTTCATTTCGTTGCTCATTTGTTTCTTACCCTCCATGCTCGGTTATAGCATCGAAAATATGTGTGTTTAATCTCCTAGTATTAAACCCCCATTGCCCAGTATGCCCGTCAGTACTTTTAAAATAAACTGACTCTATAATCTTTTCCGACGGTATATACCATCTTCCGCATCTTTCATTAGCTATCAATGGCAATCCGTACGCAGATGATACATTCTGAACATATTCAGAGTCTTGCAAAATCGATTGTATCCTATTACGCACACTTCTCGAATCCTTTCTTATTGACTTGGATAACTCCCCAAATGTTCTATTGACAAATTTATCAAACGATTGATTTGGATCCGAATCAAAATCTACATCGAAGTCCATTCTTTCAATTACCTGATATCGCACTGAATAAATGTCTGCTGCTGGCGCAGGGGTGAGGTTGATCGTCAAAAAACATTGCAGATCTGAAAGATCGACGTGCGGCGCTGTATGCCATCGCTCAACTACTATATAATATATTAGATATAATATATATTTTGAAAAATAATTACAAAGATTTAAAGCGATTGCTTGCTGACGAATAATGGTTTGAGTTTTCTCATATCAGTTTCATCTATCGTTATCAGTACTGGTGGAAATAACTTCAACCCTAAGAGTAATATACTACCTATAACGGGAACTTTTTGATCGTGAGTATTTGGAAAATCAACTCTCGATTGCACCTCTCGTCACCATTACAGTCTCATTTCCTCCTCTCTCTTCTGACGACCCAAGCAATTATTACTCTCACACTAATCTTAAATGTCTCGTCGTCAGGACTACATTGCCCGAATTCGTTATCAAAATGAATTACCGCCTCCACCTTGCCCTCCAAAACTTCTTGATACTCCAATAGATACAATCAAATTAGCATCCTCATCAACTTTTCTTTCAAATCTCATTAGAAAACAACCAGTAAATGTCGATGTTGATATCGACTTGGGAATGCCATTAGACTTAATTGAAGTCCAAGGAATTTTCGATAGAGGTGATGAATCCGGTATTTATCCGCTACTAAGTAATCCTTCAGTAGATCAATTGGATCCTAAAGACCGTGCGTTATTACGTAACCCTCAGGGTGTTTCAAGTGTCTCCAAATCACAGCCAGGAGTGTCCTTCTTGCGTCGTACGGAATATATTTCTTCTGAAGCCATCAAACAAAGTAGTGTCGACTCTCCGAGTAAAGCGACTGCTTTATTACGACAAAAACGTCTGTCAGTGGCCAATGGGCCAGAAGAACAACTTAAACTCGTTGAAAATACATTTGATGTTAGTTCAGAGGATTTATCGAAATTACAACACCCCAAGAAGAAGCATCTTAAAGCTGTTGAATCATGGCAGTTATTTCCTGATTCTAAAATGTTTGATCTTAGTTATGTCTCTGTCAAACTAGTTGGTTCAGCTTCATTATCTAGCTCGAAGAGAAAATTCGCCCCTGAATCGTTAGCTACTTCGATTTTCCGTCAAAATGTTGCTAATAATAATGAAGAATGGATGTCGTTTTATACTGCTGATGAAGAAACTGCTAAAAAACTGAAAACACGTCTTGATTCTACAGATGACACCCTTGTGGATGATGATGATGAGAATAAAACTTATCGATTTACCCGTGTTCAAGATAATGATATTGAGCTCAAACTTCATCCATCAAATTTTACAGAAATTGCTATTAGCTTTACCGACGATGGTGAAGCATATTACCTGCCAGTAATTGGCCGGACAAGTCTCAAAAGGCGTCGTGTTACTACACATAAACAAGAGCTCGTTGATGAGCTTAGTATCGGTGCTGTTGATTTATCACTTCGAGAGATAACTGCTAAAGAGTCCACTGTCCGTGATAATCTCCGATCTGAGTATGACAAAGTCTCCTACCCTTACTCGGAAAATGTTGACGACGATGAAGATGATGATAATGAGATAGAGGAATAAATTTTTGCTTCTTCTGTGCTTCTTCTGTATCTTGGGACTGGGCTCTGTCCAGACCTATTGATTGTTCAACAAAAATGTGGTTATTACTGACATCTAGGACACGAGATTGTGAGGTTTCCAAATATGAGAAATGAAGCGTAACACTATCTAGATATTATCTCTCCGAAGAATATGCCGACATTTTTATGTTGAGATTATTATATATTTAAGGATTTTTTTGTGATAGCATATCCTCGTTGCATAAAAGCCGTTTGATGGGGTCCATTTGAAGCAATATATTTCTACTCTGCTCTAGAAATTCTAATCATCCGAAATATCAACGCGAACGTTATTAATCTTCGTTTCCTCCTCCATGTGAAGGATGTGAAAGAGTTTCTAAGATAGCGTGCATCAGTTTATATACAGACAATTTAGTGAACACAATTGACAATCAGCAATCAAAAAAAAAAATAATTTACGTTAAACTAAACAGATTTAGACCTATAATTCTTATTCTTATTAAAATCTGAAAAGACTGCGTTCTTAGATTCGTTATTAAATACAATATTGAGTCTACTTCCAGCTCAGGGGTGAACATTCGAAAGATCGGCAACCTCGATAGGAAGATATTAGGAAGATTATGTCCATAGGGAATCATCTCTCTCTTCCTATAAATGTTATATTTTGCTTCAGAAACTAGATGTTTCATAACAATCTCAGGCTGTACCTAATACACAGATTCTATTATCTTTGATGATCCAAGAAAAGTAATATTAACCCCTTAGGTTAGACTGGCAGACCACTTGGCATCTAAACGTTTCAATATAGCGGATAATTAATTTTTATTTTAGAATTGACCGCTGACATAGGATAGACATTAGCTAAAGCGTATGACATAAGCGTATGAATAAGCGCAGCCAAATTGCATGAGAAATGTCAACCGATTTGATAGAGATATTTCGGAAAAAGATCTTTAGTTTGATTGATTCTGTTCAACCTACTAGTAGATATAAAGCGATTGTTTTAGATCGAGACGTGAAAAAGATTTTTGATAGGGCAGTGGAAGAGCATGAGATTTTGGATAGAAATGCTTCTAGCGTTCAGTTATTAGATGAAAAACGGCAATCGGAGAGTTATTTAGAGGCAATTTATTTTATTAAACCAACTTCTTATAATATTGAATGTATAGCAGCAGACTTTACAAGAATCCCATCGAGATATTCATGTGCCCATGTTTTTGTTACTTCAGGTTTTAGTGATGAATTGGCTCTAAAATTGAAAAATTCAAGTGCAGGTAAATATTTGAAAAGAGTGGAGATTGTTAATATTGATTTTTGGGCATTAGAATCACAAGTTTTCTCATTGGATGAACCACATGCAATTGAGGAATTTTATAGTTCTCAATGTCATGATTTGGTTAATAAACAAGTGAAGCGAGTTGCTTCACAGTTGGTTGGAGTTTGTACAATGTTGAATGAATATCCAATTATTCGTTTTTATAAACCAACAAATCCATATCATGAGGCTCATGTATTACCATATATGATTGCAGAAGAATTTCAAAAACAATTGGATGATTATATTCGTCAGCATATGGATTTTAAAGGAGTTAGCGAACAGAGAGGAAGATCGATTTTTTTGATTCTTGACAGATCAGTGGATCCATTTGCCCCTTTTTTGCATGAATTTACATTCCAAGCAATGGCTTATGATTTACTACCTATTAAAGATGGATTGAAAGTAACTTATGAAGTAGACGCGAAAAAAACTGAAGGTATCATATCTGAAAAAGATCCTGATTGGATAGGATTAAGACATCTTCATATGCAAGATGTTATCGAACAATTAACTGCTAAAATGGATCGACTAAAGAAAGATAATCCTCATTTTGCTGCTTCTCAGTTGAAAAATGAAGGTCATGGTGCTAATACTACAGTTTCTGATCTTCAAGATATGGTAGCTTCATTACCAGCATTTATGGAAACAAAAGATAGATTTTCATTGAATTTGCATATGGCAAGTGAATGTATGGAAATTCTCCAAAAAAAGGGACTTTCGGATATAGCAGATATTGAACAAACGCTTGCATTAGGTGTAGGGGCTGATGGTCGTAAATCTAAAACTTTAACAGATGATTTTATTTCCATTTTGGTTGATCCTCGCATTGGAAAAGTCGAGAAAGTTCGTCTAGTAATGATCTATGCTCTTCATAGAGGCGGATTAATTGAAGCTGATTATAAGAAGCTTATGCATCATGCAGGACTGGATGAGACTGATATTGATGTAATTCGTAATATGTCATTATTTGGACATTCTCCAGTAAAGGCAAGCCTAGGTAAACAGAAGCATAATAAGTTACCAAAGGCTTACTTTAGTCATTCAACTGAAGATGTCTATTCAGTGTCCAGATTTGTTCCTGGTGTTCAAAATATTGTTGCTTCTGCAATTAATGGAACTCTCAATTCAGCAGAGTTTCCATATACTAAATACGAGCCTACTGATGAGCAGGCAGATGCAGATGTTCATAGTTCATTAAGGAACCCTAGGCAGAGAGCAGTTTGGGCTAAAACAACTGCCACTCAATCTAACAAGCAACGAATCTTTGTTTATATGGCTGGTGGCTTTACTCAATCGGAAGCTCGTGGAATCTATGAATTAAATAAGAAATATCCAAAAGAGGTTATTATCGGAGGAGATCAAGTCATAACCCCGAATGAATTCCTACGAACGCTTTCTCGACTTAGTTTATCTCGTGAAAAGCTTGGATTACCATGCGATCAACCTCAACGTAAAGTACCTCAGCATTTATTCGACTCTGATCGTCAAAATAGACCATTACCTAGTAGTGCACCTGCTAGTCAGTATGCTGTACCAAATGTGCCTTCCAAATCGACCAAAACTAGTTCATCTGAGAGACCAACAATGAAGGAAAAGAAGAGTAGTCGATTTGGAAAGTTTTTCAAGTAAAATAGTTTCAAGTTGAAATGTATTGCGATTTAATAAGATGGCGTATAGATTAGGCGTATTGGAACGATAGTCTAGGATGTAGTAGGAAATACAATTAATTTTTTGAATAGAGAATTGGCTGTAATGACTACCTGACTTGACAGCCTCAAAAGCTTTTCAAGTTAATTAACAAATTGCATTTTATAGATTATGATCTGCGCTGCCAGCTTCACCATTCGAAGCCTTCAAACCGCCAGATACCAGATATTTCAGTGTCATATAAATATATATTATTATTCTATAAGTTAAATTACATTGCAAGGATTATTTATTTAATCTTGACAACCTTGATATCAAATGTCAATTCACTGTTGGAAGGAATGCCAGGTAACTTCTTCTTACCGTAAGCAAGAGCAGCAGGAATGACAACACGTCTTTCACCCTTGACTGCCATACCAGTGACACCAATATCCATACCCTTGATAACATCACCAGCGCCAAGCTTGAAAGTAAATGGCTTACCCTTGGTGTTAGAATCGAAAACTTTACCATCAGCAAGTTTACCAATATATCTGATACCAACGGTTTGACCAGACTTGGCAGTTGGGCCTTCACCTACAACTCTGTCTTCAGCAACAACACCACCTTCGAGTTTTTTAGTAGAAGGCTTTTTGGATGAGGTGGTAGTGGTAGTAGTAACAGTTGAGCCAGTAGGTCCTTGTTCAAGCTCTTTAGAGAAAGCAACTTTTTTAGCATCTACTTTCTTCTGCTTCTTAGAAGAAGCTTCTTCTTCCTGTTCAGCAGCCCTCTTCTTGCTTTCCTTTTCCTTCTTAGCTTCTTTCTTGGATTTAGGAGCAGGCTTTTCTTCTTCTTCTTCTTCTTCTTCAGAGTCTACAAGTTCACGAATCTTATCTTCATCAAGTTCATCCTCATCAGGAGAAAGATCATATTCAAGTTCATCACTATCAAAATCCTCATTATCTTCATCATCCTCTTCATAATCATCAGAATCTTCATCATAAGGGTGTTCGATGTAATTACCAGTTAAATGAATAGGATAAGAACCTTCAACAACGAAAAGAACTTCTTCACCTCCAGTAATAACTAAATCAAGAGTTTGTTGATATTGAGAAGTAGGAGATAAAGTACAGATAACATATTCAGCAGTTTCAACATCTTCATCATCATCATCGAATTCGTCATCGTCTTCATCATCGTCTTCCTCTTCTTCATCATCTTTCATTTCATCATCTTCATCCTTTGACTTCTTAGATTTCTTAGAGACTTTCTTCTCTTCTTCCTCCTCCTCCTCTTCCTCTTCCTCCTCATCCTCATCCTCATCTTCTTCGTCAGAAGAATTGTATAAAAGATCATCATCATAATCAACAGCACGCTTAATGATCTTCAAAGTAGAAGGAGTCTTTTCATCATCAACTGCATCATTAGGATCGATAGCAGCCATGGTAAGACGAATGGAAACGCTGAATTCCTCATCAACTGGTGGAGTTGGCAAACCAGGAATCAATTCCAACGAAAAGGAAGAAAGTGGTAATAAATTGAAAGAAGACATTGAAAAAAAATTTAATCAATTGATTTTTCCAAAAAAACTTAATCTTTTAACGAAGAAAAAATGAAAGAGAAAGAAATTTTATGAACAGGAAGTAGGTGAATTTAAATATTTATTTGTTTTTTGCTTTTTTTTGAAATTTTTTTCTCTCGTTGGCTCATCATGCAGGGTAGAGGGTTTTAGTTTGATTGATGCGGCTTTCGTCTAATGATTGAGGTTAGGTAGAAAACGTGACGATTCGTGGGGTAAATGAGAGGTAGGTGAGAGGGTAAATTGTTGATATATCGATGGAAAGAGAGGGAGGAGTATTGGCTGTGGTGAAGTATTAGGATAATTTATTCGTTACTATTTATTTTATGGCATTACATTTTCTATACTGTTCCTTTTGCCCAGGCAGGATGTTTCAGATATTATTACAGCTGCAGCTGTGACAAAATACCGACAAGTATTGGAAACTTTGAGCGGTGAGATCGTAAGTGCCCAGATTGTGTGAAAGCGGTCGTCAAGGCCATGAGAAAGGCATACTCAAAAATCAAGACCTTATTTTGTGTTAATTCCTTCATATTTTTTAACTTGTCAACGACTGATTAGACGGACTCCGAAGTATAGCTGCATTCCATATCAGAGATATGTAGTCTGTGATAGGATAAAGTAGAGAATTAGGAGAATTAAGACAGAAGCGACAAAGTTATATAGGTTTCATAGAATTACGTTATCAGAGTTATGCGGCCCTTATGCAGGGACGACATATCCAATGTGCGTTAGAAGATTACAGATATAAAAATAATAAAATTGTTTATTCAAATATAAAAATGGGAGAAAAGAAGAAAATAGTTAATAAGAAACAGGCTGAGAAAGGCCTATTTCAATATCAATTTCGTAAAAAGTGGTCTCGTAGGACCAGTTTAACAAATAATACAGAGTAGGGGAGCAGTATCTAATGGCTTAAAGTTAGACAGGAGATGCAGTGTTGATACCAGTTCGCAAGTTACCAGCGGGAGGAAGAAGAGCATATTGATCCTTTGGTTGTTCAAATTCAACTGGTTTGGATTCAGAATGAGAAGTCTTGTCAGCAACGACAGTGATAGGAGTATTACCGTAATCAGACATTGTTAATGGTTAAGATAAGATGTTTGTTGATAAGAAAGAAGACAAGTCAGACGGGAGTAAGCATGGTTTAAATAATATTTCGAAAAGGGAGTGAGAATGAATAGGTTGGTTATTTACTTCTATTAATCATCAAAGAACACCTATTCTCGGCAGATGCAGAATCTTGGTTGGCTGATAGCCTATCATCTTGCTAATCTTGAAAGGATGCCTAAATCTGTTCGCCGATAAAGATACTGGAAGCATATCAGGCGGAATTGTTTAGACAAAACTCGCAATCTCTGTCTTTTCTGGATAAGCTCTCGATAAATTTCTATTGGCAAGTTTCAGGTTTGTATTATTCGTTCCTAAATTAGGGGACTGCATTGATCGACTGGTTTGCAAGTTTACCATGTTAGGGAGATACAGAAAAATGGCCAATGGTTATGTGAAAAAATCCTATTATCCCGGTAATTTTAGGACTTATGGAGAAGGAAATTCGTAATATTCCTGACTGATTGGCAATTGACGAGTTTCAACTTCACATTATTCTGGCAACTGGGAGAATGCGTTTATTGCGAGATTGCGAGATTATTTTCGACTGATTTTGGCAATAGTATTATGAGCTTGGCGCAGATCAGCTGCTGAGATTAGCCTGAGATTAGCCTGGCACTTACTGTTACAGCTATTTTGGGGAAGCTGTCTCCAGTTCACCGGTCCGAGCGGTTAGAGTACGAAGAATGAAATTTCCATTATTCTGGCCCAATTAGGAAGGTGACATGCAGTGTTGTTTCAGGGTGCTTGGATCTTGCTTTATCGGCATATCTAAAATATACCTTAGTGTAGCGGTTGAGATAAGTTTTTGAAACTTTTGAGGGGAAAAGATATCTCCGGGTGCCCAAGGATGATAGCAGCAGAAGTTGCATGGAGACCATACGCACTTAACAGCCTCCGCGCAGAGGAGCCACGGGTCTGGGCGGAGCCCAGCCGCCGGAGGCAGACGGGAAAGGGGAATTATTTTTTATATTACACTTTGCACAGCCCATAAAATAATAAAACATTGCTTATGGTTAATGTTGGGACCATTGAATGGTATCAAGATCTATGCCTTCTTGAACCATTTCCCAAAGAGGAGAAAGTTCGCGAAGTTTGTTTACCTTGCTAACTACGGTTTGGAGAACGTAATCAATTTCTGCTTCAGTAGTGAAACGACCAATTCCAAAACGAATAGAGGAATGAGCAAGAGCATCATCAGCTCCAAGGGCTCTTAGGACGTATGATGGTTCGAGAGAAGCAGAAGTACAGGCAGAGCCAGAGGAAAGAGCGATATCATTCAAAGCCATAAGAAGCGATTCTCCTTCAACATAAGCAAATGAAATATTGACACAACCAGGATAATGAGAATCCTTATCTCCATTAAGAACAGTGTGTTCGAGTTTAAGAATATTATCAGTGAGTTTCTTTGATAAACGAGTAACATGCTGAGAATCATATTTCATTTCGGAAAGCATCAAACGAGCGGCTTCACCGAATCCAGCAACAAGTGGAGGAGCAAGAGTACCAGAACGAAGACCACGTTCTTGTCCTCCACCATTAATAATTGGTTCAAGACGAACACGAGGTCTTCTACGAACATAACAAGCACCAATTCCTTTAGGACCATAAATTTTATGACCAGAAATACTCATAAGATCAATATTAAGCTTATTAACATCAATAGGGATTTTTCCAAATGCTTGAGCAGCATCGGTATGGAAAAAGATTTTATGTTTACGACAAATACGGCCAATTTCTTCCATTGGTTGAATGACACCGATTTCATTATTAACAAGCATAATTGAAACAAGTGCAGTTTCAGGACGAATAGCTCGCTCAAGATCTTCTAAATCAACAAGACCATTTGATTTAACAGGAAGATAAGTGACTTCAAACCCTTCATCTTGTAAATGTCTACAAGAATCAAGGACACATTTATGTTCAGTTTGAGTAGTGATGATATGATTTTTAGTCTTTTTATAGAATCTTGCCACACCTTTTAGGGACATATTATTAGATTCTGTAGCACCAGAGGTGAAAATTATTTCTTTAGCATCAGCTCCAATAACATCAGCAACATGTTTACGAGCAATTTCAACTGCAGTATCAGTTTCCCATCCATAAGCATGGGTACGAGAATGAGGATTACCATATTGACCGGTATAAAATTGAAGCATAAAATCAAGAACACGAGGATCAGTTGGGGTTGTAGCTTGCATATCTAAATAAATAGGTCTTCCAGTACCAGCAGAGCTTTGACCTACCAATTTTGATTCCTTAACAGCTTCCTCGATATAAGAGCCAGAAGGAGCTACAGGAGTAGGAGCACTTGGGGCGTTAATGACTCTTGAAGCGATAGAAGAGATTACATCTGCGACATGATTTGATGAAATATTTTCTTTAATCTGAGGGATTGTGGAGTAACGGCAAGAGAGGGGAATATTTCTAGCTATTTTAGTAGCATTAACAGCGGTTATTAATGAACGTTTAGCTGTATTATTAAGCATTATGGATAATGATGAAAGATAAGTGGGTTTAGTTTGTAAGAATATGAAAGGGAGAATAAATATCAATTCTAGATAATAAGAAATTGCAAATTCAAAGAAGAAAGTTATAATTTTGGATCTTGGATATTTTTATATATTTTCTTTCTCTTCTAATCTTAGATCTGATGATAACTGCGCTAGAAATGTTTTCAGGCAAATTTCAAATCCTGCTTATCAAAATGTCCCGCTTCATCTTCCGCTTTTTGCTCTCTCTATATAACGATAATAGTAGTGTAGGCGTACTTCAATCCTGACTGTAGCCGTGTTAATTCCCTTACCCATACTCGGTGTCAGCTAATACCCGGATCGATAACCGAACATGCCGCTAGGGACGGGGTCGGCTAAGAGGTGTTATATAGGTGTTTAGGGACCAAAGTGAGCAATTAGGAGATGGTAGGCGTGTGGGAGACGGGAGAAGATTATGGCTTAGACCTACAGAGATGGAAGCTGTTCTGCTATTGAAGTGAGGGATGCTCTCTGTGTCTATTCCGCCGGTTTTGAATTATAAGAAGGTTTTTATTTATGATAGTGTACGGTATTTATCTAAGATATTAAACTGAATTATTATTATTATTATTATTATTATTATTATTATTATTACGTTGGCTGCCACCCCGATTTAAGCGTTGAGTAAGTAAGTGGTCAGTAGTCCGGTTATCGGAGATGAGGAGATCTGCATGACTAAATGCCGGATACAGCTGATGATCGTTATTTTTCAACCGACTGAGTCAACAGACGGTGCGATACGACCAACGCTGAGTAGTCACTGAGGAGAGATTTGTTGAGAAAATAGAAATTCATAGAAAGAGTGACTTGAAATGACTGGTAGGGATGATAACTTGGTGGCAATATCACTAGTGGTGAGTTATCCTCTTTTAAACGAGCGGGGCGAGCAACGGGTCTGGGCGGAGCCCAGCCGCCGGAGGCAGATGAGAGAATAAGATCTAACAAAGCTGATGATATTGTAGAGTGGTGCTATGGCTGGTACAAGTACGGATTTGTTTTTCTTCCCAATTGATACATTGAAGACCAGATTACAAGCTAAGGGAGGGTTTTTCGCAAATGGAGGTTGGCATGGAATGTATCGGGGGCTGGGTAGTGCGATTGTAGCATCTGCTCCAGGAGCAAGTTTATTTTTCTTATCGTATGAAGAATCCAAAAAGTATTTAGCTCCAATTTTAACAAAAAAAATTGAAAATGATAATATTGCTCATGGATTAGTTCATATGATATCTGCTTCAATTGGTGAGATTGCTGCATGTTCTGTTCGAGTTCCAGCAGAAGTAATTAAACAGAGAGTTCAAACTTCACAAGAATCTAGTTCATTACAGGCATTTAAATCAATTTTAAGTAATAAACACGGAGAAGGTGTTTGGCGTGGACTTTACCGTGGTTGGGGTAGTACAATTATGAGAGAAATTCCATTTACTGTGCTTCAATTCCCATTATATGAATATTTAAAACATCAGAGAGCATTATCATTAGGAGTAGATAGAATATCACCTGGTGAAGGTGCAATTTGCGGATCAATAGCTGGTGGATTTGCTGCCGCGGTTACCACCCCTCTAGATGTAATCAAAACTCGTCTTATGCTTCGTAAATCCAGAGCATCTGCCATTCAAGTAGCCCGTCAACTTTTGAAAGAAGAAGGGTACTCTGCCTTTTTCAAAGGAATTGGTCCTAGAACTATGTGGATCAGTGCTGGTGGTGCAATCTTCCTCGGTGTTTACGAAGCAGCAAAGGACTCAACAACATGGCTCTTTTCCTCTCACAATATAGATCCCCTGTAAATAATAGTATCCTACCCTCCTTTCAGCCTCCGGCGGCTGGGCTCCGCCCAGACCCGTAGCTCGCTCCGCTCGTTTTGCTACGCCTGCTTAGACGTCCTTCGAAAATATTATGCTTATTTTCTCTTCACCATTACTTTATACCCGCATGACTCGAAGATTTCCAAAATCAGCTACGCTATATAGAAAATACTAAATGTCTCAGCAAGACCAAGGTTGATAGTCCAGAAGGAACTTACGAGAAAAGAACTGACACTCTTTGACGCACGTCTCTGAGTCTCCATAAGCCATTCCGTAAGAGAGGCGCCACTATTTCAAGGATACGTATATTATACCAAACATTGGCAGTAGAGGAACGAAAGGGTTGGCAGTTACTACTGCAGTTATAAGAAACGGAATAGTTTGTTATTTACAATAGTTCGCTTATGACTTGAGTCCTTAATAGAACTGAGTCATGCAATAGATAAATATATGTAGCCATAATTCTACGGCAAGATTGGAGATTGACTGCTAATGATCAACGAGCAGTAACAATAACCTTCTTTCCA
This sequence comes from Sugiyamaella novakii, assembly GCA_030575175.1. NCBI lineage: Eukaryota > Fungi > Ascomycota > Dipodascomycetes > Dipodascales > Trichomonascaceae > Sugiyamaella > Sugiyamaella novakii. Next base: position 48,256 of record JAJMIH010000019.1, read on the forward strand.
ATCGCTTTACGACGAGCAAATTTCATGACGAAGCTGTCGAGTTTGACATTGGGGTTCCGGATGTCAGCAATGAACGGTTCTATTTCGGACAATTCCCACGAGCTCTTCGCTGTCAAAAGCTGTTGGAATCGCACTTTGGGGTTTTGTGATAGGTTTTCGGCTGTGAAGTAGCGTACAGTTCCAGCGGTTGGCGAGATGTGACTTCCTGCTAAGAGAGAAATTTCCAAGGTCCATTCGACAATAATAGGGATTGAGTCTCGCCATAAAGTAAGGAAATCTGGTATCGGTATTGGCTTAGAAGGACAGTGGGTGCGTAGAGTGTGGATTCCAAACCATCTTGCTAAGGAAATCGTATCGAAGGAGTAGGTAGCTGGAGACGACGGTTAGTAACTCCGCGGAGCGGAGCAACGGGTCTGGGCGGAGCCCAGCCGCCGGAGGCAAAAGACGGGGATAAAAGCTTACCGGTTGCGGAGGAAGAAGAGGAGAATCTGGCGATAACGGATTCTACGACTGATGGGGGTTCTTCAGTAGAAGAGAGATGGGAGAATAATTCAGTGGAGTTGAGGGAGTATAAGTCAAGACGAGCAGCTATAGCGGTTGTAAGGACGTCGCAAAGAATGGTGTGGACAACCGGGATATCGACGAGACAAGCAAAGTTGTCGATTTCGATACCGCCTTGGAGTCGCCAGAGGTCATCGAATTCCGAATCACTAAGAGGTGCGCGTGACTTGAGTGAACCGAGAGACTCATATACGAAATTTCGGCCAGATTGAGAATCATTCAAGCCAGAAATTTGTCCATTGCCAGTGTATCGCGGTATGGAATTGGTAGAAAGTTTGGGCGAAGGCTCTGGGACTACTTCAAGGTAGCTAGATACTGATCCAAATGCAGTGACACCAGGAGTAGTAGATGAGGAGTATGGTTGAGGAAGAGCTCGATGATCAGCTAAAAGAAGGGTATTAGATTGATTCATTTGTCTTACTCGGAAAGTTTTCGAAGAAGTACAAAGAATGAGATCTGAATCCGATTCAGGAGCTTTAAGAGATAATCCATTTCCAGATTCTAAAGCTTCTGCTAGTTCTGGCGTGAGTTCCAGAAGTCGATAAGAACTATCTGATTCTAACTGAGAGTAAAAGTTGATAGTCGACGACATAATGGAGTATTAAGTGGATAAGAGAAGCAATAACGCTATTCGAAAAGTAATTAATAGTGAGAATATGTCCGAACTGGAATTTGAATATAAGGATCTAAGATTGAGTTAATGAATCTATAGCTCGCTTGACTGGTTGACATAATCTGTCTAGTTCGGTTTGACGCGCAGTTAAATTACACATATCACGTGAGACACGTGAGACCATCCCTACGGCGATACACGAGGCGCGTTTCGCGTTCATAACGTGCCAGAGGCAATCTCTACGCGGAATTCATAACAAATGTTTACATACGATAGGTGTCGAGGGCAGTGGAAGGTATAACGAGTTCAACTTTGAAAACATCTGAGAAATTTAAAATCGAAATAAAATGGACGAAATTATAACTGCTAAGCCTAGAGGTAGGAGAGGTCGACTACCAAGATTGACTTCAAGTGGTGGTTCCACAATGGTTGTAATTCCACCATCATCTGATGTAATACCATCACTACAGTCTCATCCACAGTCGGATATTTCTGGGGACGCAATTATAATTGATGAAGAGATATCGCCTGTATCTCTCCCTTTCTCTTTATCAGATAACGATCTCACTGTTGATTTAATTGATGGATTAACAGTTGTTCCTGATACAGCAGATGATGTTATTGTTGTGGATGGTCTCCCATTAACTCCGTCACCAGATATTCCGTTAGAATTTTCTAAAACGCCGTCCACTACTTCCGAAATATCGACATCAAATTCAACCCCAGCGTCTAGCGACCAAATACGGGGACAGGATCAGAGTGACCTGAGCCACGGTGGGAACAAAAAGAGTAATATAAAGAGTTTGAATAAGATAAAAAGCAAGAATAACAACAACCAGAAAGATCAAGACCAAGATCATGGGGAAGGCAAAACTCTAAAACCTCAAATTCCTTCTACGTCGACGCCATCCACCCCATCCTCCTCTTCCTCTCAATTGTCTCAATCTAAGACCCTTATCCTCTCCAATTTCAATCGCAAATCAAATCATATCACTCCCATGAACAAACGACTCAAATCTGATCCACTCTCGACACTTGTGAAACCATTCAAAATCCCTGCAAAACAAACATCAAATCCCAATCGACCTTTTTCCCGTAGAGATGACCTCTCTAGGAGAGCATCTCGAAAAATTATCAATTACGCTGATATTGACAATATTGATATCTCAGAAAACAAAGAAAATGAAATACCGTCTTCTCCATATACACCAGGAGGTGGAATAAAGCGTCTAGGTACTAAAGTGAACGGAGAACTGAAAATTACCATTGATTCATCCGACGTGATCTTAAATCGTAGATTCATCACTCCATTAAAAAATAAATCAGAAAATATGAGCCCTTCAGCTGCGTTGGGTATGAAACGTCGTCATGACTTTGTCCCTAGACCACTTCATGACCCAACCGGAGAATTTGCCATAGTCTTATATGATCCAACTATCGATGATGAACCCATTGAAGAGATTGACCCTAATAAAATTGTTGAAGGTAGCGAAGATGAAAATCTTTCTGAGCTTGAATTAACTCCTACGAAATCAACAGCTAAGCCTTCTATTGCAGATATTCTCGGTCTGTCTAACGAAAAGAAGAAAGTGTATCCCAAAGTGCCAGTTGTTATTGATCCCAAATTAGCTAAAATTCTTCGTCCTCATCAAGTTGAAGGTGTGAAATTCTTGTACAAGTGCGTTACCGGGAGAGTACAGAAAAATGCCAATGGTTGTATTATGGCTGATGAAATGGGCCTTGGTAAAACTCTTCAATGCATTGCTCTAATGTGGACTTTACTGAAACAGTCTCCCGAAGGAGGTGGTGGTACCATCAGTAAATGTATTGTCGTATGTCCTTCCAGTTTAGTAAGAAATTGGGCTAATGAACTGGTGAAATGGCTTGGAGAAGGGGCTATAACTCCTTTAGCAGCCGATGGCAAAAGTGTAAAAAATGCAGACTTAAGTAGTGCTCTCCGTCAATGGAGTATTGCTTCTGGTCGGCAAATTGTTCGTCCAGTTTTGATTATCTCCTATGAAACATTGAGGCGACATTGTGACGATCTTCGTAATACTGAAGTTGGTCTACTTCTTGCTGATGAAGGGCATCGCTTGAAAAATGGCGATTCACTTACGTTTACTGCTTTAGATGCTCTCAATGTCCAGCGAAGAGTCATTCTTTCCGGTACTCCCATCCAAAATGATCTTTCTGAATACTTTTCTCTGCTCTCATTTGCAAATCCAGGACTCCTCGGAACTAGATTGGAATTTCGTAAAAATTATGAGCTTGCGATTCTTAGAGGTCGTGATTCATTTGCTTCAGAAGAGGAAGTGGCCAACGGAGAAGCCAAATTGAAAGAATTAACGCTCCTTGTTAGTCGATTCATCATTCGTCGTACTAATGATATCCTTTCAAAATATCTTCCAGTCAAATACGAACATGTTGTGTTTTGCAATATGACTGAATTACAGATAAATCTCTATAACAAATTCATCTCATCACCAGATGTAAAGAAAGTCATCAAAGGAAGTAAAAATAACCCCCTTAAATCCATTGGTATTCTTAAGAAATTATGCAACCATCCAGATTTACTAGATTTAGCCCTAGAAATTGAAGGATGTGAAGATGTCCTTCCTGATGATTATGTTTCGCCAACTGAACGTGGCGGTCGTGATCGAGACGTCCGGTCATCTTATTCTGGAAAATTCATGGTTCTCGAGCGTATGCTAACTCGTATTCGGTATGAGACAAATGACAAGATTGTCATTATCAGTAATTATACCAAAACATTAGACCTTGTCGAAGCCATGTGTAGAGATCGTCGTTATGGTTCTCTTCGGTTAGACGGCAAAATGGCGATAAATAAGCGCCAAAAGCTTGTTGATAGATTTAATGACCCTGAAGGTAATGAATTTGTGTTCCTTCTCAGTAGTAAAGCTGGTGGGTGTGGACTTAATTTAATAGGGGCCAATCGTCTGATCCTTATGGACCCTGATTGGAATCCAGCAGCTGATCAGCAAGCACTTGCTAGAGTATGGCGTGATGGTCAGAAAAAGGACTGTTTTGTGTATCGATTTATTGCTACCGGTACAATTGAAGAGAAGATTTTCCAGCGGCAATCAATGAAGCAATCTCTTTCGTCGTGCGTTGTTGACGAAGCAGAAGATGTCGAGCGTCTTTTCTCCTTCACTGATCTTAGAAAACTCTTTCGGTTTGACGGGGATACTCTATCGGATACACATGATACTTTTAAATGTAAACGATGTAAAGATGGCCGGCAATTTATTAAAGCGCCTGCTATGCTTTACGGAGATGCTACAACGTGGAATCATTTCACCAGGCCAGAGTTAGAGAAGAATCAGGACCTACTGTTACGACAAGAGTTAAATGAAGATGTTATAAGCTTTGTGTTTCAATATATCTCACATTAGATAGGCAATAGATATTTATTTTTACACTTCCAAGAAGAAGCTAGGGTGGAACAAGATATTTATAAAAAATTTATTAAAATTATATTAAATTAATTAACAGTTAAATGATTGTGTCTATTTCTCAGAAACAGCCACGGCAACAGCTTGGAACTCATCATGAGAGATGGAAACCTTGACATTCTTAACACCAGCAGAACTAGCTGCAGCCTTGGCATCTCCATGAAGAGTTACAACTGGAGCACCCTTATTATCACGAAGAACTTCAATAGATTTGAGTGAAGCACCGGCACCTTGACTCTTAACTCCAAGACTCTTGAAAATTGCTTCCTTAGCACTCCAAGTACCAGTAAAAGAAGAGAGAGGATCAGAAGATTTCTGACAATATTCACGCTCAGCATCGGTAAAGTTACGTTCCAAGAAAGTCTCATTCTCAATATTAACACCAGAAAGAGATTGAACATCAACACCAACATTGCTGGAACCTCCAGAAAGACTATTAGCAGCTAATTGCTTGAGAACAGCTTCAGTATGTCCAGTAGATTGATAAGGAGAAGCTTGTACCAACTTCTTCTCAGAGTAAGTAAGAGACTCAGATTTCTTATCATAAGAAACACGAGCAAGAGGATTAAGATAAACAGACATCTCTTGATCGTCAGTGTAAGGAGCCTTACTCTTACTGACAAACATAGAATTCTCGGCAATAGCATTGTGCAAGTATCTGTAAGCCTTGTTGTAACGAGTACCAACCTTAACAGCATACTCTTCATATGTCTTCTTATTCAAAGTAGCTAAGAAGTAGTCAGGATGAATAACAACAGCAATGGCGCCCTTCTGACCGAAACCGAAAGAAGTGACAGTGACAGCCTTAACACCATAAGTTTGCAATGTAACAGATGGGTAGACAATCTTATCGAATGACTCCATTTGAGCATCAATGTTATCTGCATTGGGATTACCAGGGACAGTACCAGAGTTAAGAATTTGCATGGCACCGTTAAGCATCCAAGCACCAGCAGCACCCTTAGGATGACCAGTAAGGTACTTCTGGAAAACACCCAATACTGGATTACCCTTACTACGACCTAAGTGATTAAGCATGCCATTGATAGCGGCAGATTCATTCTTATCATTAGCCTTGGTTGAAGTACCATGGAAGGAAGAAACGCCAATATCATCAATAGTAAGGTTATAAGTAGCCAATGCACCACGAATAGGAGCAATTCTAGGGTCAGATTTGTAGAAATTATTACCCCAAGTACCAAGAGCTTCCTTTTCTTGACGACGAGCCTCGTTTTCAATTTGTTGAGATCTTTCTTTGAAGAAGGCTTCAGCATCAGAAGAAGTAGCACTAGATTTGATAGCTTCGAATTCATCTTGAAGATATTCATATTCTGCCTCAGTCCATTGTTTGATTTGAGCTCTACGAGATTCAATTTGTCTCTTTCTGTATTTAACATCCAAAAGACGGTAAGGGAATTTGAGATCACTGATATTCTCTCTAGCACTAGTCATGACACCTTTTCCAGGAGCAGGAATTGAACGACCAATCTTATCAGAGGCAGTAGAAGTCAAAGCAACAATACCATAGATTGGAACACCCATATCAATAGCAAGTTTACCATTCATAAGAATTTGAATACCAGCACCTTGAGATTCCATAAAGCCGGAACGACTAGTAGAATTAGGTCTGGACATATCGCGAGGAGTACGACCATGTTCGAATTCAGTAAGAGAGTTACTAGTAGCATTCATGTTACCGAATTCATGAGAACCTTCTTCTTGGAAATCATCATAACCACCAACAATAACAATCTTAGCTTTACCTGATTCAATTAACTCAATACCATCATCAACTGATTCAATGGCGGTAGCACAGGCACCGACAGGAGTCTTGATAGGACCTGAAGAAGACAGCAACAACATATTGACCCAAGCAGACATAGTATTGATGAAAGACTCTTGAAGGATATCATTTTGAACAGGACGATCAAGATATCTATCCTTGAACATACCACGAAGAGCGGAAACACCGCCCATACCAGAACCTGAACAGTTACCAACTTCAGACAAGTGAACATATTTGTAGAACTCATAAGGATCAGTGACACCAGCAGCGAGTAATGCTTCAACGGTAGAAACCAAAACGTACAAAGTAACAGGATCAACTTGCGAAACGATATCTTCACCAATACCATATCTACGAGCATCCCATCCGGTAGGAATTTGACCAGCAACGAGACGATCAAATTTGAGAGCCTTGGGGATATAAATTTTAGCACCCTTGAGGAATCTAACAGTATATTGACCGGATTCAGGAATTTCAAATACTTCAACTTTGTTACCTTGTTCAAGCTTGAATTGATCAGCAGCTTCTTTGGAAGCCTCAAAAGGTTCAAGATCATGTTCAACAATAATCTCTTGCAACAATTGCTTCTTCAAAGGATCATAACCATGGAACAATTCAGGTTCGATCAAACGAATACCTGAATGTTCAAGGATATAAGATTCATATTTACTCTTAACATCCTTATCATCAACAGGTTCATTACTCTTTGTGTCAACCCAACCAGTATAAGGCTTACCTTTGAGAGGACCACTGTGGTGTTTAATAAGACCCATAATCCAAGCCATTTCAATAGCACCTTCAAGAGAGAAAGCGCCATTGATTTCCATATCCCATCTTGTACGAGAGTTACCCCAAGGACCAACTTCAGAGAAACCAGTAGCAACAACAACCTTTTCAGGGTCCAAAATACCTTCCAAACCAGGAGCAACTTTCTTGAGTTCCTCATGAGTCTTAAGCTTAGGGAATTCAAACTTATGATTAGCACGAGGTTTGACATAAGCCTTTTGGTAAGGTAAATCAGCATCAGGACCATTAATAACCTTATGTTCAATAGCAGTTTCAACTGAAACAGCTCTTCTCAATTCAGAAGAATCAATAAGTTCTTTACGGAGCTTTCCAGTAACATCCTTAAGGTTTTCAACAAATTGCAAACCACCATTAAGATCAGCCCAAACTGGCTCTTGCTGACAAATATTAACAACAGTTGGAGTCATAAGACCCAAAATGTTGAAAGCCATTTCCTTTTGAGAGAAAGTACGAACACCCAAACTTTCAACACCTTCAGCAATGATATTATTTTGAGACATGAGACCAGTACCACGAGTCCAACCAATAACAGCACCACAGATAGTGAGGTAAGATCCCCAAGATTCGGAGTACCATCTGTTGAATAAAGTTTCAAGGGATAATTTAGATTCAGAATACAAACCATCAGCACCAAAAGTTCCGTGGTTAGGAGACATGGGTAAGATAACTTGAGCAGGACGAGTTTCATGACCATTAGCAGCCTTGTGAGATTTAATACTACCCAAAAGACGAAGCAAGTTTGTAAGCATGAGTCTATGAGCCAATTCAGATTTAGAATCAATACCATCAAGTTCAATACCATTTTCTGGGATAGCAGCGAAAGGAATGACGAAGTCCAAATCCCATCCAAGACCACCTTTCTTTGTATCATTGTAGATATAATCAACAAGAGCACGAACATCAGAAGATGAAGCTTGATTGAAAGGAACAACGATAAGAGTAGAACCAGCAGCACCAAATTTGGTATAAATACTTTGGTAATATTCAGTAACTTCACGAGAATATCTAGAAGTGGTAACAACAACCTTAGCACCACCTGAAATCAAACCTTGAAGAATATCGGCACCAATTGAGCCTGCACCAGCACCAGTAATAAGAACATTCTTATTAGCAAAGGTGAGACCATCACGAGCAGCAACCTCAAGACCGTCGAGATAAGTAGCAGATAATTCACGATCAAAATCCCAAACATCACCAGTTCTCTTCTTAAGATGCAAGAACGGGATAGTTTCTTCTCTCATATGTTTAGCAGAAACAGTATCTAAAGCCTTCTTAGGAGAAGATTCAGCCTCAACAGTTTCGATGGCTTTAACCAAATCAGCATAAAGAGAATCTAATTTGAGCTTATTACTGGTGTTGTTACTTTCAGCAGCAGAAGAGATTCTCTTATAGATCTTAGCTAATTCAGCACGAGTATGAGAACCAGCAGTAGGATCCTTAGTCATAGCACCACCAGCGGCCATATCTTGAACATATTGTTCCAATTTACGAACAGCAGGACGGGGAACCTCAGCATAAGTAATATTACCATTAGAATCAACAGTGGTCTTAGGACCAGTTGGATAATTGACATCCTTATGAACTGGATTAGCACCAACAGCTTCCTTACAGTTTTCTAAAAGTTGTTGAGATAACTCTTGAGCAAGTTTATAAGTAGCACCACGATCAGTAGGGACATGATCAATATGATATTGCATGAAATCAATCAAAGTTGGATTAGTTCTATTCATGATACTAATACAACGGGAAACGATTTCACGGTCGACATTGGATAATCTACCAAAAATAATATCATAAAACATAGTTAAACAATCTTGACGAGCCCAATTCCAATAAGAATCATAAACACGAGCTTTTAATGGAGAGAAAACAGGCTTGATACCAGAAGCATAGAAATCACCATGTTCACTATACCATAAATCAAGCTCTTGTTGAAGAACAGCAGTAGCTTCCTTTTGTGCAACAAATGCTTTATCACCATCACGAAGATCAACCTTGAGGTATCTAGCAAATAATTCCAATTGTTGTTGAACAAGGTACCTTTGATCTTTGGTAAGTTCTTCAAAAGCAGCTGAATCAATGACAGCACCACCAGATCCAGATCCAGCACCAGCAGCCCCAGCTCCAGCTCCAGCACTAAGGTTAACACCAGCAATAGAAGCATATTTACCAGTAACATCGTCTAAGAAAGCCTTGGCAGCTCCTTCATCACCTAAACGGTTCTTGGGTTCTAAAGTAATAGCAACAAGGAAAACACTATCTTGACGACCAGGTCCTAATCCCCATCTTGTATTCAAATATTTACGAGCAGTAGTAATATTGAAACCACCAGGCATTTTAGATGAAATAAGACGTGAAACTAATGAAGAAGACTGTTTACCTAATTGACCATTAAATGAATCTTGGAATTGTTCAGCAAGTTCACCAAGAGGAGTTTCCTCTGGCTTTTCAGGAGTGGAACCAAACTCTTTACCAAGATCACCCAAAATTTCATTTTGAACAGTTGATTTACCACCAACAAGATCCTTAACTGCTTTACTAAGAGGAACTTGATCTAAAGTTTTCTTAATCTTCTGAGCAACAAGAGCATGTAAAACTTCAACTGCTTTAACTGGGGCATCCTCAACAGAAGCAACAGGGCCAGCAGAAGCAGCAGCGGCAACAGGAGCAGCGGCAGCAGCAACCGGAACAGCACCGGAAGCAGCTGGACTACTTTCACCTTCACTAGCACTCTCAGGAGCAGCCTCAACAGGATCAGGTGTATAATAAATCTCCTTGGTATCCTTAGAATAACACAAAACCTGTCTTTGAAGTGATAAGGCAGCATCATATGATTCATACTTGCTCTTCAAAGTCCTAGTAGCCATACCAGCAAGTGTAGGAGAAGGTCCGATTTCCACAATTCTCTCAGCATTATATTCGCTAAGAATAACATCTTGGGTCTCAATCCTACCCCTGTTAGTATATCTTTCTGCCTCCGGCGGCTGGGCTCCACCCAGACCCGTTGGGCTCGCTACGCGAGCGTTCTACTCACCATCTGACCGGAGATGCAAATTGATAGGCCAATAACTCAGTCAAAAGGACATGAGCTAACTCTTGTTCAACTTCAGGACGCATATTAGCTATTCAAAATCTCAAATAATCTCTAAAAATTAATTCGACTGATTTATTTATCGAAAGAAACTATCAGCGTATGCACTCAGATATATATTTTTCAACATCAATCCCAAAATGGTGTTGATCTGGAAGTAGATTAGGGCTAGGGCCTAATTCCAGCTTTTCTGTTGTGTTGGGGGAAAAATTGTTGACGCTAACAAATATCGTTCCGGAAAAATGCTGCCAACACACACGGGCGGACTCGGACTTCAGGATGTCCAACAAACTTGTGCATGACCTGATAGGGAACGGGCGATCCACTATCCTGTATATTCTAGTGCGAGGATGAGTTGCTGGCCGAACAAGCTTCTTTTCCTATTCATAGATGGGTTACGCGAAGGCCGGCTCGGAAAATCTAGCACGTGATATCTCAAACCTCAACGGTTTTCTGGGTCTGCGTCTACCCAACGAACCCTTGACAACAATAGAATCACTATACCACTCACTATAGCTGAAGGTATATAGAGAGATAAGCAATCATGAGATATTGAATGTAGAGGCGGTTTGAGAAGAGTTCATAAGATATCGTTGGGCGTTTAATAATGGCAAAGTCTGATTGTTCTAACTTCACCCCTCCCTCTTCAATTAGAGTCACCATATCCTTATTATAGTGTCGTATGTTATTCTGGCTATATAAGACTAAGTCATTTAGGCCCAGGGCGCCCTGTCTTCAGAACCCTTTTAAAAAAAATAGGAAATCATTAGCTTGAATATAGTTATTAGATTAATATAAATATTACATAAATATGAAGTACTGAATTTTAATGCCGTTAATATTTAAGTTGATATTTGAAATAATATATGGGACTATTGAGTTTGAGATCTAATGAAAGAGCATTTACTTCTGTTAAAGAAAATTCATTTAGTTTCGAAATCTTGAATGCGAGTAAATATATTGCAAAATGGCCTTCTTAAGCCGTTGCTCTTCGGAAGCATGAAAACTACACCTCCAAGTTTAACCTAGAAATATAAGGAGCTGTTTCTGTGTATCAAAGAATATAAATAATAAAATTGATTATGAAAGCAACCGTATACAATTGATGAACAAATTCTTCCGTATGAGGGCAACCATAAAGTACATCTGAGTCCTCATATTCGAGCGCATGGCTAGAGCAATGCTTGACAGTGGGCCCAACTTGATATGTAACTATTCTGCCTACACTAACTACCAATAATCGATCAATAAATTTCATGGTACGTACATACGCTGCTGGTTACTATCAATAATACGGAATTGAAGCGTGCCGTTGGTAGTTTCGTTCGGTTCAAATCGAAATGTGTTGATCACCGCTGGTTCTAAATTAACTAACGCAATCCAACTCCGATCAAAGTTTCCATATCCTATAGCCATACGAGTAGTATCAGGAGAAAGAGTCCATACGAAACTTCTATGGTATCTTATGGCTAAATTTGTAAATCTAACGGTGGACGACATATTGGAAACATTTACAGTATTTGAATTAGATGAAGACAGTGGCCTATTCGAGTAAAGCAAACTCACCATTTATGTGACCTAAATAGAGACCCTCAATACTTAAGGAATTAGTTGGTGTACTGGAAATATTATTTGGGATAGGGCTTTACAGAGAGTGGAACCATATAGAGAACTTGTCATATCAATTATAAAACCTTCTGTCGGTGCCGTTTCCAAAGAATTGATAGGACATACGGAAATTATTATGTCTCCATGAATCTCGATGATATAGTGATCGTGATCGTGATCGTGAGGGAGTGGGATATTGATATTTATCTCTTCCTTCGTTCTCAGATCTATTAGCTTTAATTGCCGTTGGAGGAGACACTCCAGTATTAATTTGTCCGTCATTAGATAATTCGACAATACCAATGTCTTCATGTTGGGAAAATTGCAAGATCTTTCGTAAAATGCTGAACCGTTTTCTACTCCGCCTATCATATACTAATGTCTCATCATCGTATGTCTCATCATGGTATGTCAGACAGATATACCGACCATTGGAACTGAGACATACTGATTTGGGAGGACGTCTACCGATGGTACAAATTGTCTCTAAACTAGAATTGCCTCCATCTAGATTATAGATTTTCATTTTGTAATTTGCGTTTGGATTTTTCCAAGGCTTAGAAAATGAGACCAAAAAAGAACCAAGAAAACTGCCACCTATAGATTTTGCTCCATTCATGGGATAGAAGTCATATTTGTTTGGTTTGATTGGGTAAGATCTCAAGTTATCAAAATAACTCATGATCATTAAATGTATTGGGTAAACTTCCAATCCAATAAACAGCTCTCTAATAAGACCAGTATATGCAATATCACGATATCTGATAGCAACTTCATCTTTAACATTAACTATAGCCCTATCCTGCATTATTATATTCTCATACCCAAGAATGTCTACACCATAAAATATAGCTCGTTGCCTTCTTATAAAGTTCACCAATAGTATTGTTTCAATTTTCTCATATCTTGGGATTACTCCTAGTAGAGAGTGATATACTTTCAGACCTGAGTTATAGAAGATACGAAGAATGATCTCGGGAGATAAATCCTTTCTAGTAGCAGCTTTCTCATTGTGCAGAAGCACCTCTTGTGATTTTGGCTCTCCAGTATCATTATCTCCATCAATTGAGCGTTCAGCGGCAGTAGATAACTCAATGTTTAACTCAACAGTATAATTATCTCTAAGAGAAGCTGAACTTTCAGTAGTAGTATATGATTCAACTCGTCCGAGACATAATGCTGTCTTCTTTTGTGTTCTATTTCTCCTTCTGTGAGTTTTAAACACTTTGTTTACTGACTAATGGAAACATCACTAGGAATAAGTGTGATTAGACGAAGTATGCCGATTAGTGAATAGTCAGACATTAATAAAAATATTGAAATTTAGGATATAGGCCATACGAATTAAACTTGCAAGTAAATAGAAATACAACCGTAGTTTGCAGCTATGAAAGCTTTATATAAGTGTAAAGTTGGTTATGGAATTGACCAACTCTGCTGCTAAGAGGTACTGTCATCGGCGTTATCTATTTTGTCAATGTATTATTTCTCCATAATAATGGACGCTAGCAATAAACTTTAGTTCTAATTGATGATAAGCTACATCTACTTTTACTTGGGCGGCGAGTTCTCGTTATGATTGTTCAGTGGGCTAATATTTCAATGATAACGATAAATGGCTGCTCTAACTTCATCCATCACCTCTCTCAATTAGCTTCACGATGCCCCTTTTATAGTATGACATTCTAAGGATGTAAACACAAAGTGTTCTCATAAGTCTCGCCATTTCCCTACCTCCAGCGGTTACAAGGTCTGTTTAAGAAATCAATAGCACGGAAGGCGGTTATTAGAATATAAATATTACAATCTTATCTAAAAGTACAGAATTTTAAAACCAGTTAATATAGAAGTTAGTGTTTGAAATATATGTGATTATTGAGTTTTCAGACTTAATGAGAAGATATTTTCTTCTGTTAGAGACAATGCATATATAATACATATTAAAACTATCCCAAGAACTTTCAAATGGAAAACCAGTAAAACTGAAGCAAAGGCTGTATAAGCCAGCACGATAGTTGATCTTTACCGCACAGACAATAATGTTTGGTGGTCTGAATCTCTTCCGTCGTCCCAAATATCGTGTGATCACTGAAGTTTCGAAGGCAGTTTGCAGAGTGGTCCTTTCCTCATTTAGTAATGGGGTATTCATGACGATCAACGCATCCAGTATACCACAGAGGCAAAGCTGCTCGGAATCTGAGATATTAAAAAACCTTCTGGAACCATCCCCCTACCAGTGCGTGGCCGGATCTAAACTGTGATCATAACGCTTAAAGGTCATCTAGATCCGTTAACAGACAAGTCTTTAAGCTGCAACTTCGTAAATTTAGTAGAATTATCTTGTGGTAGTTTGCTTCCTTAAACTTTGGATTGCGTTTTGGTGTGCTCGGTCAACTGCTCTAGTTCATGATTTTTGTGAAGTGACAAGCAGTGAGTTAACTGCTGCTTATAATGCATTTCTTGTGCTCATTTTTGGTCCCTCAGTTGATTTTTCAGCCCAGGGTGGTTTGTCCTTTACAATTCCTCTCGACGAGAAGTTGCCCCCCTCCTGAGAATCGCACTTTCAGCTTATGGACTGGTGGATATTCAGACGGATGGTCCATGTCTATTACCAGTGGACTACTGCTCTCCAGCTTGGCCATCAAACATAGTATTCGCTTTTGTAATACTTGGGTAATGTGAATGGGAATCAGCACCACTCCTAACTCGGCACACAGAATAAAAATAGGAGTACTTTTGAGGTCTCCCATTATTCGTCTCAAACACTACTTTCGATTCTTCCCCCATAGATGAAGCGGAGTTTGGATGTGAAGTAACTTTGAATTTAGAGGTAGATGGTACTGGTTTTTTGGAATAGTCTGAAGGACTGGGATTAGGCACAGCAATATTGCGCGCTTGTATTTTAACATCAATTGAAGCTGTTTCAGTTTTTTCTTCACAACGCTTAGTCTCTTGTAGAATCTCTTTTCTTAGTTCTTGAATTTCTAATGCAAGGGTAGATCCATGTACTTGAGTAGGAGATAGTGGAGAACCAGAAGATGACTTTGAAGGTGAAGAAGTTCGATTGTCTATTTGTAGGCATGGTGGTGGAACTGGATCCGAAGCTGAGTCTTTACCTTGTGGCGGTGGATTCAAAAGAATTGAAGCAGTAGATGGAATTAGTTTCCCAGTTCTTTCTTGTGATACTGGTGGCTGACCAATTTTGCAGCTTAGATTAAGTGTGCCTTTTTGCAGAAGTACACTGCACTTCAACTCCATACAGGATGATTGACCACACGCCAGCAATATAAAATTGTCGCATACCCATACCTGTTATCCCTTTGTATTCATACCCATCTCTTCGAATGCTGTCGAAATCAACGCTTTATCTATAATGAGACCGAGTAACTTGACATGATCCTGTGCCATTCGTGGCTCGCTCTCGTGGAGTAGAAGCCGAGTAGGATTAGGATCGTTTTGTTTAGATGAATGAAACTTCGTTTATCACCATATATCGATTGAAAGAAGTAGTAGGGTTGGTGGAACAGCGCCATATATATAAGGCTTAAACACAGACTTTCTGCCCTCATGTACATATGACATTGCTAACGCCTGCTCAACAAGTAAGAGCGGAAATTTTATTTGGTATATATACGAAAATATATCAGTAACCAGAAGATTAGCAGGGTGAAACTAACGAAGTTTATCAGATGACAGAGTTACGGCACCCCTCATTTTCTCTGCCATATTTGATGATTTGGACAGTGTCACGCAACTCGATGGCAACACTATCAGCACAATCTTGATTCAAGAAATAGATCGATCTGATCCATTGCCTAGGCTTGACAACATAAGTACTAAACATCGAATAACCATCAATCGCTGTATTGTCCAACGGCATACGTTCAAGCTTCGTTACCAAGTTCGTCAAGTTCATGAATGTGATTGCAGAGCCAAAGTTCATGAATGTAATTGCAGAGCCAGCACCTGGAGAAAAGTTATGAGCAATCGCAATCCTGGATCTATCACCAGATATTGCATATAGAGTGGGAAGTTCCACTTCTATGTTTTTAATTAGATAAGTTCCAAACTAATTCCAGTAGGGGTAATATGCTCTCTTACGATTGCCATATTACCCTTGGAGTTTTCCCCGCCCTTGATTCCAAGATAAGAGTACATAGTGCTAGAAGAAGGGAGTGGTGTAGCTTGTAATACTGGGATAATTAATAGGGTCTCAATATTATCATTGTTCAACTTTACTCTCCTGGTCTCACCAGCGGGAGTTGAAGATATATATAGATGACCATCTTGCTTGATCTTAATAGTTGATCCCAGTTCAGACGAATATCTTTGACCTTGCTCAGTAGATCTCAAGGGTACCAATCCATCTCTTCCGCCAACAAAGTCAACTATTCTAACCTCTTCATCGAAATAAATCAAAAGCTTACCATTGTGCTGTAGTTCAGCAAGAGCCACGTACCAAGGTGGTGATTCCAGATTTAAGCGGTACAGTTCAGGCAAACGAAATACTGAAATCTGATTAAGAATTGGCTCAGACATCTTTGCGTTGTCCGAAAGAACAGAGATGTGTGACCGAGATTATCAAAGGAAACTGAAACTACAGTACCAATATCAATGACGGATTCAACTATTAATTCAGGCCCACCAGAACTGATGTCAAAAATTGACATAATGTGACTTTGCTCAGTGAGTCTCTTCAATACCAATTTGGAGCCGTTGAGGAAAAATAAATTAGAAAGATCAGGCTTGAGGAAAATTGATTTTCTTGTGAGTCCATCGATTTTGATTGAGTTCTTTAGATAAAATCTCATTCCGTTTTGAAAAAAAAGTTCTTTGCAGGTTTCGGTATGACCCAGTCTTCTAAGTGTTTGCTCTATTTGCATTTCAATTTTCCCCCACGCTTCTTCATTTACAAAGTTCCTAATACTATGTAAAGCTATTTCAGTTTCCGGGATTTCATCCTATTTTAGCATCTGCTCCGCGAAGTGTTCGATTAGCTGATACATACTATTAACGCAATACAAAACTACACCGATGGATAACACTGGTAATAAAAAACTCTCTTTTGACACACCAATTTGAGAGCAAATCCAACAAACAAACTTGAGAGGGGAATGTTTATAGTCCTGATATCACGTATTATATACGCATAAGCGAAAGGGATTTTGTGGGAGGGGAAGACGGGATTTAGGGGAGTCGTAGTCTTCAAATGCAGTTGTCCTCCAAGATTGATAGTAGATTATGTCGCAGACTAGAGAAATCAGAGGGGCCATATTGAGCCTGCTGCAGGAAAAGAAAAGACTAAGTGCTTATGCACTCTGTTCATGATTTATATCGATCGTTGTTTTTAGAAGAATAGATTCTATCTTATCCATGTTAAATGTGTTTTTTCCAACTCCGAAACATATCTTTTTTTTTCAAATGCAACCACTCTATCAACTTGTGATTCCCGAAAATAGATTGCTAAAGTTCGTTTGCAAGCCTGTGCGTTGCAAAATCTGCGGATAAAAGTGCGTTTTAGTGTCCTCCCGAGAGTAATGATGAGAGGAGAGAAGATTAAGTACCTGACAGAGGAAATATAATATGTTGATCCATAGTTGATTTAAATCGCGCAAATAATACAAGTCGTTTGGATAAAAGTGAATGGCCATCAACGAAGATAATGCCAGTATGTTTGGATTCGAATGTCCATACTCCTATTATTTAGCATTTCCTAACTGCTGCGCTCTCTTCCTCTTGTTGTAAATTGAATCTTCAATCTCCATCTTCTTTTACTTTATGTCATTGCTAACTATAACTCGTTTCTAGAGTTATAAACTTTTCTGTGGTTTGAGCGAGTAAGAAATATTATTTAGGAACTTGTGATCTCAATTACATACTTTGCATAGATCGTCTGGATTCTACCTGTAATCGGCTAAGCTAAAAACCTACGGAAATACGAAGTTATAACATTTGGGATAATAATAAATTGCAAGTGACATGTATAAATTTCAAAACTCCAACAATAATTTGTACATACATGGGGTGGTTATATTCATATCAGGTTTCAAAAAATTTATTCTTTTTCTTTTTATATCATTAGTTCCGTTTTACCTTTAGTAATTTTCTTTTTACCTCCCTGCATGGATCTGAGATGAAAACTAACTGTAACGAGGAGAAATAGATGTTTCAGGGGAGTTAGCGATTTGATCAAGGGAGAATTGCAAGGTTAATCATATAGCTTATTAAATCAAGTAAAAAGTATAAGGGAAATGCTCTTTTTGCCTCTACAACTCCATGCACAGTTATAAAAACATGTCAATATTCTATACCAGAACCTAGTAAACCGGATATGATAACTGGTATTTGGTTACTTTTTAGTGATAGCAATAATTTTAACCACCCCTGCTGACCACTGATTTCGTTATTGCAGTAGAAGGTTACCCCCACTGTGTTAGTATAAAATTGTGGGCCCGTCTGCATTACTTGGTTTTAGAAGCAAGGGGGCTGTTTACATAGCAATCTTCAGATATAAATCTACCCGCAGGATACCATCCCTTATGGGTGTTCAACAGTTTCAGTTTGATTATCAAGTATGTTGCCTCCTCGTTATCACTCAGGTTCAGTAGGTTTTGAAGAGATGCTAGTATGCATGTCAATCGCAAAAACTGGGGCGAATCCAACCTCCTCCTATTCAGCATTTCGTAACCTGTGCTCCATTCCCATCACATCTTTATCTCCACCTAAGATATAAAACCTTCTATAGCTTATGAAACTTAGTGAATACTATTTAGGATATAATATGATGATCCATCACTCTTACTTTCTGTGTATAGATCGGCGAGATCTTATCTCGGACAGTCTCTATAGCTTAAAACTTTAATAAATGCTGTTTATGGTATAGTATTATGATGATCCCAATTAGTCTTCACTTTCATGTAAAGATCGCCATGTTCTACCTGTAATCTGCATGGCTCAAAACATGCGAGAAATACGAAGGAATAACGCTTTGGATAATTTCTAAATACAAGTGACATTTACAGATTTTAAAACCCCAAAAATAAATCGTACATCCATGTGATTCTTATGTGTCTATTGCCTTTCAAAAAGAAGCATTCTTTGCTTTGTGATATCTAGTTTCAACCAGCCCCTTTTTACCAGTAGTAATTTTCTTTTATATATCTCGCAAGCTTTCGTGATGTCACTAACTCACTGCAAGGAGGTGTAATAGGGGTTGCATAAAAGCTGATAAATCGGCCAAGAGAAATAGCAAGGTTTCATCATATAGATTCTATTAATAATTCAGGTAAAAAATAAAGAATGAAGGGCACTCTTAATACAACTCCATGCATAATTGTAAGTACCCTTCCGTCATTCCATACCAGCACCTTTACAGGTGACCAATACAAGACCAGAATATTTGATAACTGGTTTCTTCCATATTGGCGACAATTATCACTAAGTGAATTATTCTCTTTAATATGATACTTTGTACATTTCCTATACTGACTGGAATTTTAATGCTAGCCGGGAATTTCCAGAATATGCACCTCGTGGTTGAAATTGGCCACTCAATAATTCGCTTGATATATAATAGATGATTGCCCACAAGCACATACTCCCACTTTCAATGATCAAAGTCAAAGCTCGAGATGCATAAGAACAAGCTTTAAGTTTCAAATGTACAGGTTCTAAAGCTAAAACTAATCTCATGCACGCTTCTTTTATATGCGTGCATTTTTACTCACATGTCACTGGAAAGGCAATATTGACTTCAATAGTAGGAATTTTAGCAATTGGAAAAGGCAGAAAAGTAAATAGCACTGAATAATAGAAGCTATTGGGTATTATTGAAGACGAAACGAAGAAATTAACTTTCAACGGCAGTCGGTGAGTAAAATATCGAGGAAAAAAGAAAAAATGAAGGAAAAAAATAAAGGAGAAAAGGGGTAATTTGGGGTGAAACTGAAGAAAAGCTGCCAGATAAAAGAAGGGATGAGTGCCAAATTGGGGCCATTTTGTGAACCAATTGGGAATATTATTTAAAAGTTGAAACATGACTTCCTAATTGATATGTTTATAGTTTCCTTATCGCAGGGGAGTATTACATCTTTTTTGAAAGTGGAGATTCAGGAGGTTGGTCAGACAGAATCTTGGCCGTTGGATAGCCACAGAAAAAGTAAACAATGCATACCGGGCGTCGGTTTAGTGCAAACTGATAAGTAACAGTTGCAGATTGGATTGGATCAACTGATCGTCAGCTTAAGAAAGACAAAATAGGAAATTTTTTTGTAAGGTAAGCTACATGTCAAATTGCGCCCAAACCCCTGAACTATTGCATTAATTATCCAGTCAGTTATAGACTCTAACCGCACATGGCCGATTGCAATACAAACAACAGAAATAATTCAAGTCGGCATAAAGTAAGGGATGAATTTATACTGCCCGTGCTTGAAAAATCATAGGTTTTTCTCCTATTAATAATACCTTGGGAAAATGCCATTTACCTATTAATTTCTTATACTTAAATAATTAATAATAAACTTGCTTTCATTTGCCGTTGCAACCCTACTTATCTCGGTATCTCTTGCCAGTCTGGAATACTCAACAATTTCAAAAAGAAAATGTGACTCCGCAAGAGGGTAAGAGTAATAACGCGTAGCGAATTATGAAACGCTCAAATGTAGATGCTTACAGGGATATCTTGTTCACAATAATGACATGCTGCTAACTTAAGCTAACTTTGAAAACAAGCCTGTAGCCGCTGTATAGCCGCCCAATAAGACCGAACCCAGGCGTTTCAACGTATGATTTCATTACCATTGCAGATTTCCAGGCTGTTTTTCTTGGAGCTCTGTTAATTCATTCTTGCTTCTAATAGATGTGTTATTAATTGAGGCCTATCAAATACGGACGAACATGTTCGACAAAAGAATAGGCTTATTACGACAACGATTGAAGGCTTGTGAACGAACTATTGTTTCTGCATTGCAGCTTCCCGTCGGTTGAGTTTAAAGCGAGTGATGAGACTAACTAGCGGATTTAGGATCCTATTAGACGAACATGAAAACAGAACGAGAGAAAAGAGTGAAGCGAATTTACGTCCGGTTAGAGCTTGGCTGCTGTAGACCTTAGAGAAGGGGCAGAGAGTAAGCAATTATGTATGCTGTTATTGGTGTAAAACCCTAGTATTCTTTTGCAATTTGCCGCATTCCGCCGCACTCTGAAAAATTCAGATTCCCAAGCTATAAATATTTCTCCTGAGATTTCTTCTCTTCTTTCTTCACTTCACTATTTGCTGCTCTTTAGTCAGAAATTTCTGAGCTAACATTGTACATGCAATTCAGCATGTCCATTGATGGTACTGAAGTTCCTGCCTTGAAAGATGTTAACCATTTTCAAAGGACGACTGTCTAGGGCAGTGTGTTTGTATTTGTATGGATCAATTCCACTCAAAAGCCTTTGGCAATGGTAGACAAATTTGGGTCTACTCCACCCTGGAACGTATTATACGTTGTCAGGACTAAATCACTGACCTACATATGTAATTAAGTAGTTAATTTATTTCTATTATTTCGTATTCACTGTAAGATGTATGGCGGGGGTTAACTGATCTATGTCTAAGCTGTTACTGGTGCGAAATAAGTTCTAAACTCTGTTCCACCTCAAGTCAAGTTAATCATATGCTCTGCCTCCGTAACGGACACTTCGTGTGCCTTCAAAATTAGCTATATATTATTTAAATTCATGCTCGCAATAGCGTAGTATATAGAAGTGAACCATTAGTTTGAAGGGTGGACACTGTAACATTGAATTAAGCGTTAGTATAGTGGCAGCCCTTCTTACTGAAACGAGGTACTATGAATACATTAAAAGTATTTTAGTTTTTATAAATAAGCTTCTATTGAATATTATGATTTCTCTGTGTACCGTCTATATTGGGTATAATCCGACTTTAACCACGATCAAACCTTAAGATAAGATAAGGCTATCTGTATGCAATGTAACCGTTTGAAGTGCATCAAATCTAGACAAGCGGACCAGACATTTCGACTCGAACACAAACCATGGCTATTTTCAATTACTCAATAAATTCCCAGACTAATATTCTTTCACCCTCGGACAAGTCAACTTTACTTCTCTTTCACAAATTATTTTATGAATATACGTTAGATAACCTACTATCTTATAGCCCTAATTCATTAATGCATCGAGGAACAATTAGTTAGGCCAATCTTACTTCCTCTCAAAAGAAACCAACTAACTCAATTACATTCACTAACTGCTCATAGTCGGTCACTTTGCCTCCGGCGGCTGACCCATTGCTCTGCTTCGCGGAGACTAACTGTCAGCCCCCCCTGAACCATATAAACCTAGCAAATAGCTATCGTTAGCAGATCTTGTACAGTTAGAGCGCCACCAATCCGTAAAACACAGTTCTTCCACTTCCACGTCTACTAAGCCTTCTCTTCGTTGAAATCGCACCTTGCAACAGCATTACTGCTAGGCGCTGGCAGCTAGTACTAGTCCTCACAGTAGTCTCAAAAGCATGTGCCCAGACGACAGTTAAAAGTCTGTTTGCCTTCCTCAGTTGTTAGCTAAAACGCAGCTGAAACGCAGCTAAAGATCAGCCAGATGCTCAGCCTCGATGGCCCAATCAATGCCAGAGGTACGTAAATATTAAGCGCCTGAAACTCCCAACTGCTCATTACGCCGCCAATGAGACCCGTTTGATCCACTGGCGTCGCTCACGATATCGAGCGGTTACGCGCGAACGTCTACCCAGCCCCTTTCTCTCATTTTCCCCCTTAATGGAGAGAAAATTATAAAAATATTCTTATACGCAGCAGTGAAGACGGCTAACGACAGCTAATAAACAGGGCTTAATTTGTGAATCGGACAAAAACAAGAGACGACTCAGTGTTAAAAGGAGAAGGGAAAAAAAGTTTGGTTTAAATCATTACGCGCAGAGAACCTTTTCAATTTTATTTTTTAATTGAAATTTTCAACGTTTGAAAGTTCTTTTGTTTAGTGAGAGGATACGATTAGCAATTGAGGTTTTGAATTGGGTTCTATTATTAGAATCATAAGAGAGAGATTGAGTTTGATATTGCGACGTATAAAAAGGCAATATGAGTTATCAACCGGCAAATAATAGCTATTCAGAGAGCTATGATCAATATGGGTGAGTATTCCTCTCCGCGGAGCGGAGCAACGGGTCTGGGCGGAGCCCAGCCGCCGGAGGCAAAGACGTGGTTCTAACAATGAATAATAGTCAGAATAACAATTCAGGATATGAATTGTCAAATGTAAATCCTTATGCAACAAATGCATCATCCAATGGTGGTAATGGAAGTCAAGTTCAAGGACAAGGATTTGGTGGAGCTCCTGCTGATGATATGATTGCGTTCTTTGGAGAAGTAGACGATATTAAACGTAATCTTGTTCAATATGATGATAATGTTGACCGAATTGAAGCTCTACATAAGAGATCACTTTCTGAAGTTGGTGGTGAACATGAGGAATATATTCAGGGACAAATTGAAAGTTTGACCCAAGAAACTCAATCATTAGCTGATACTTTAAAATCTCGTATCAAGACTTTACAATCAAAATCTACTAAAGATTCCACTAAAAAGACTCAAGCGGAAAATGTTAAAAGACAATTTATGACTTCAATTCAAAAATATCAAACTACTGAAGCTAGATTCCGTCAAAAATACAGAGAAGCAGCTGAACGTCAATTCCGTATTGTTCGTCCTGATGCTACTGATGCTGAAGTTAAAGAAGCAATTGAAGATAGTGCAGGAGCACAAATTTTCTCCCAAGCTTTAATGAATTCTAATCGTCGTGGTCAAGCTCGTACTGCTCTTACTGAAGTTCAAACCAGACATCGAGAAATTCAGAAAATTGAGAAAACAATGGCTGAATTGGCACAACTCTTTAAAGATATGGAAGTTCTGGTTGCTGAACAAGAAGAGCCAATTCGTCATATTGATGAACAAGCTGCTACTGTTCAAACTGATATTGAACAAGGTGTTTCTCATACTCAAAAGGCTATTTTCTCGGCCAGAGCTGCTCGTAAGAAGAAGTGGTGGTGTCTTGCTATTGTTCTTATTATAGTTATCATTCTTGCAGTTGTTCTCGGTGTCAAACTAAGCAATTAAACTGCTTCTTGGAACAGTCTCTGTCTTCTTTTTATTTCTTTATTCTCTTGTTTATGTCTGTTGTTTCAAACTAATATCTTTTCTATAACATGTATAATTAATAATGCATTGATCCTCGTCTTTTTCTCTTGCCTCCGGCGGCTGGGCTCCGCCCAGACCCGTTGCTCCGCTGCGCGGAGGGTTCATAACTCCCGGAGATGCTCGGAGTTTCTACGACAGCTGTCAGGGTCTTCTCTGATAAGGGTTCGGGCGTGAGATTGACGTGCGATCAGCGCAGGGAAGGGCATAATTTCACTGGTGAGAATATGGTGTTGAGATGAGGGAAGACATTAACCAGCACACACCACATCGTAAACTCAGCCTCCTTCTCGTCAGATCTCTCGCAGAATATAACCACCGGTCCCGGGCAAAGTCCACCACCGAATGCAATATCGATAAGATAAGACCATGTCGATCATCGTACAAATCGCGTGCATCGTATTGGTCGTTAAGGTTTGTGCGCCGTATTGAGGGTAAGGGATCAGGGGCGTGATGAAGGTACTTGTATCCTTAGAGATGAACTAATATTATATTTCGTTATTTTAATTGAACTAAGAGAACAGAAGATTGTGGAAAAGGAAATAGTAAAAAAAAAAGAAATGAAAAGAAATGACTCTATCCGCTCATCTCATCTGACCCTTTAATCCACCAAATATTATCCGGTGTATGTTTACGAATTCATTACCGAGCCATACTCCCCCCCTGCATCTTTTGTTGTCGGATTTCCTGATTTTGTCTTAATTCCCTTTCCCTCTCACACTCTTTCCATGGTTAGGGTAGATTAACAGGGTTTGGAACCTATTCAAGAGTGGCCGATTTTTTAATATCCCAACCAGGAGTAATCGAATCATGCACAGACCGTCCCATGTCGTTACGACCGGACCGACTATAGCGAAAGTTCTCCAAGAAACGAGGAGGATATGAAAAAAGCTAAGTAAATAAACGGCTGTACGTGGGGTGGTGAATGCGTGTGAATGCGCAGATAACAATTTTATAATAAAAGGTTTGGGTCTTCTTTTAAAAATTATCACGCGTTATAGATTGTGTGATAGAAAATTAAAAAAAAAATAGTATAAAAGTGAGTATAAAGAAGGGAGAGGAGGTGAAACATAATTATAAGTAGATGAAGGGAAGAATAATTGAAAGTTCACAGTCGTCCAGTTAAAGGTTAGTTGAGAAATTGAATTAAAAATTAACTCAAAAATTTGCATAATATTATTATTGGGCATATTTTGATCCTACTTATCATCCTACTTATCATATCATATCCTCCCCACTTAACCCTTGAACCATTCTGTCTCATACTAACTCCCATTCAGCCTATAATCTCACCATCCATTATGACTCTGGAAAATTCCTCGGTCCTTTCAGACCAACCCTCCTTAGATACTTATAATCTAAGTCAATCATTATCATCATCTCTGATCGGTTCGGTCCTTTTATGGTCAAAAAATAATATCTGGTCTATTATCCTAACAACTATCATTGGACTACTTATCTATGATCAAATCTCTTATATTATTAAAAAAGGATCTATTGCTGGTCCTAAATTCAAAGTATGGCCAGTAATTGGTCCATTCCTTGAATCAATGAATCCTAAATTTGAAGAATATAAAGCAAAATGGGATTCTGGTCCATTATCATGTGTTTCCGTTTTCCATAAATTCGTCGTTATTGCTAGTACTAGAGATTTGGCTAGAAAGGTCCTTAACTCACCTGCCTATGTTAAGCCTTGTGTTGTTGATGTGGCTATTAAGCTTCTTCGTCCTACTAATTGGGTTTTCCTCGATGGTAAGGCTCATGTCGATTACCGTAGGTCATTAAATGGTCTTTTCACTAGACAAGCCCTTGGCGTTTATTTACCTCATCAAGAAGCCCTCTATGATAAATATTTAGAAAGATTTGTTGCTATTTCCAAAGCTCAGGGAGGTCCTCAACCTTTTATGCCTGAATTTAGAGAACTTAACTGTGCCGTTTCTCTTCGTACTTTCTGTGGTGAGTATATCACTGAAAAACAAGTTAAAATTATCTCTGATAATTATTATAAAATCACTGCTGCTCTTGAATTAGTCAATTTCCCTATCATCTTACCTTTTACTAAAACTTGGTACGGTAAAAAAATTACCGATATGACTATGGATATTTTTGCCAAATGTGCTCAAATGGCTAAAGATAATATCTCTAAAGGAGGTGATGTGACTTGTGTCATGGACGCTTGGGTTAAACTCATGCATGATTCTAAAACTTCTTCCTCATCTGATTCTAAAGAATCTGAAGAAGTTAAAAAGTTCCTTGTCCGTGAATTCACCAACAAAGAAATTTCCGAAACAATCTTCACTTTCCTTTTTGCTTCTCAAGATGCCTCTTCTTCCGCTACCACTTGGTTATTCCAAATCATCGCCGATCGTCCTGATGTAATGGCTAAAATTCGTGAAGAACAACTCCGCGTTCGTGATGGTGATATCCATCGTCGTCTCGATGTTGACCTTGTTGAATCCATGGAATATACTCGTATGGTCGTAAAAGAAGCACTTAGATATAGACCTCCCGTTACTATGGTTCCTTATGTTGTCAAGAAACCTTATCCCATTTCTCCAGATTATACTGTTCCTAAAGGTGCTATGGTCATCCCCACTCTTTACCCAGCCCTTCATGATCCCGAAGTTTATGAGGATCCTGATGAATTCATTCCTGAGCGATGGTTACCTAACTCTCCCGCATCAAATGCTGCCAAGAACTTCCTTGTTTTCGGTACTGGACCTCATGTTTGTCTTGGACAAACCTATGTCATGCTTAATCTTACTGCCATGATGGGTAAAGCTGCTCTCTTTTATGATTGGAAGCACACCATCACCGAAAAATCAGAAGATATCCGAGTATTTGCTACTATTTTCCCTGACGACGATTGTATCTTGGAATTCTCTAAGAGAGAAAATCCTCATAAACTGTAAACATATCCATTTGCACCGTAATACTAATTCTAATATCTAATTACTTCCCTCTTCTTTGCCTCCGGCGGCTGGGCTTTGCCCAGACCCGTAGATCTCGCTTCGCTCGATTAATTGCTAGTTTCTGATAGTGGTTAGGGTAATCTTATAAGATATACGACGACGGCCAGAGTCAGCTGGCTCTTTTCACCTTCAACCCGCTATGTCAAGAAAAGAAAGAGCGGTCCATCCTCGGATCTCGCCCTTGGCGTTCGCCCAGATGGAAGATCTGAACGTACTGAACTCGTTGATCGAGGAGCTGGCCTCTGTTTTAGATGAGAACAGGGAGGCCACTGATGAATTGTGTCGGATTGCTGACGAGTTGTCTGTCGAAGATGAAGTTGACGACGATGCAGGAGATCAGGTGAAGTCGTTTGATGAGATCGCTGAATCTGGGGTTTATCACAATCTCAGTACTGTAAGTTTATCGTGAGTTGTTGATATGAACGGCATTAACCAGTAATTAGTCGGTTGTCAATTTACGGCTACAGAATGAGAGCCTCCAAAAACAAGTTCGAGCACAGAGGATTAAGACAGAGGCATCCATGAAGTTGTTAAAGGTTTGCGTGTTTTCGTTAGATAAGTGTTTGGGAATTGTTCGTGAGGTGGCGTATAAGCGTACTATTCATACCCTCGAGGTTCATAAGGAGCACATTGCTTTGGTGCAAGTTCAGCAGGACAAGTACCAGGCCCTGGCAGAAAGACATGCAACACTGGAGGATCAGGTATTTAAAATATCGCGAGCGTTAGGAGTTGTGCTCGACCGTTCGTCTTCATGGGGCGAAGACCTGTCGAATTCGATTGATTTTGTATCGGGGGTTCGTGCTGTGCAGAGAGTGGAGAAGTAACGAGCACTTGCTTAATATTTATTTATTTATTGTGCGAAGGACAGACGCCCTCCGCGGAGCGGAGCAACGGGTCTGGGCGGAGCCCAGCCGCCGGAGGCAAAAGGAGTAAGGAAAAATATATGTACAAATAGGATTAGATCTAAATAAATGCAGTGGGGGGTAATTGTTGACGAGATTGTTGGAAAAGAACAGCGGCTTGATTGAGGTCGAAATTGGCTTGTTCTGCTAACATTCGGGAGTATTGAGGAGTTAATCGAGTCTCTTGCATGAGTTGTTGCACAATGGCCAATTGAGGTGGGGGAAGGCTTGCGAGTTCGGGAGGCGGGACATTGGAAGGAGAAGGGGTTGACACAGGGGGAGATGTTGTGGTGATTAGGGGAGGGACAATAGAAGGGTTTGAAGGATTGATTGTGGGGGGAGGAGGGGGGACAGTCGGTTGAGGGTTTTCTTTCCAGGAATCACTACCAGCCCATGCACGAACGGTCATTATGTCACTGGCAATAATCATATTACCTGACAGACTTTGGATGAGAATGAATGTACGGTCAAAGCTTCGAAGGGCGTTTGTTTGGGGTTCGGTGAATTCACCGTGGATAGCGGTTACAATGCCGGTATCATCAGTGGACCGAACACCAGATGTTCGCCATGCTTCAACTGAGAATTTTTCTGGAGAAGTCATTAGTTCATGCTTGGTAGCAGGGATTCGTCTGAAAACATTTTGAATGGCTTGTTGACCAACAGCAAGACGATTTATACGGGCAGTGTCGGTAGGCACTTTCTGAAGGTTCCGAGAGATGGGGATATAAGCACTCCAACTGCCTTGGCTAGCAGAATTGCCAGTAGGTAAAAGGGCACGAGGGGCACTACTATTCACTGAAATGGAAAATGTGGACGTTTCATCATAAAGTTGAAGAAGCTGAGTACGATCTTGATCAAAAGCAGAGAAAAAGTTTGTTAAAAAATTTGTGGAAATTCCTTGGATATCGGAATTTTCGAAAAACATCTGTTTGATAGGAAGGGGGAGTTTGAGACGATCAAGAGTGGATTCATCACGAATGATATGTCCGTCTAACATTATAAGACGAGGAAACATTTTCATAATATCTTCTTTATATCCAGGTTGAGTAGTGATTGGATTTCCATTTAGGATTAATTCACGAAGACGACGAAATTTATGTCTCCAAGGTTCAAGTCCTTTTATATTGGGGATATTGTTGTTTGCTAGAGATAGATTTTTCAGATCAGGATATGCTTGAGCTAAGGTGGTAACGCCGGAAACTTCTTGAAGATCATTTGATGCTAAATTTACAGATTCAACAGTGAATTGAGGTTGAGCTGAGTTATTTTCACCAGCTATTTTCATTAATGCTGGGAACATTTTTGAAGAAGTAGAAGACGTAGCAAAAAGTCCATTTTGTTGCAAATAAACATCATTTTTTAAATTTTGAAGATCCATCATTTTGAGCTGTGGGTTGAAACGAGAGTTGAGAAAATTACGAAGTACTTCAATTGTATTATTTGTAGCTGGAGATGAAGTTGATTGTGCTGGGTTATTGACGATTGAAATACGAAGAGGAGCACCAGCAAATCGTACTCCAGACCATTTAATTAGAGGACTAGCTTCATCTGGTTTGACGGTGGCTGTAAGAACTGGACCATTTATTATGACATTCTGTAATCTTATCGAAGCTTTTCGTTGAATGAATCCGATTAAATCATCTTTCGTACCACCTTCCCAACCACGAATTTCCACAGAAGATGAATTAAAACTGGAATTATTCGTAGATCCTAATCGATTTCCAAAGTCATTATTATTAGAATAATTATTAGAATAAGTATTAGAGCGGCCTCTACCGCCTCTCCAAGACATAATTGATCGGGCGAGCCCTGTCGAAAAAGTAGAAGAATTAAGAGAATAAAATAAATTGAACTGGAGACACTAAATACAAAGTGAATAAACTTATTTCAATTTAAATTTCAATCAAAAATTAATAATTTTTATATCGATTTTTCGATATTTACAGTTAATACTAGTAATTGTATGGTGAATATTGAAATTTCAAAATAATCTCCAATTTCAGAATATGTATAGCCGGGTAATGGTTTATTATAAGTCCTTTAATTGCATATTTACGATGGATATAATAATACAAATTATTCTATCCGCTACGTGGAAGAAAATCAATCTCCAAATATAATCCGATAACAGGTCTATTTTGGTTATGAAATTTCAATATCATACTCACACGTAAATAACTCCTATTTACTACGACTCGACCACCTTCACATCTCAAATCCATTCCTTAAGTCATCATCTCATTACATCCGTTAAAATGAGTGATTCATATTCATATGACGATAATGGAGAAGTATGGCCATATTTTGCTGCCACTCTATTAGGAGTAGTGTTGATTCCAATGACTGGAGTGGCATTAGTGAGTGGAACGTCTAGTACTGGCATTACTCCTACTGCTGATAAAACAGCTGGAAACACATCCGCCAAATTCATCCCCAAAAATCATAATTTATTAGTCAAATTTAGAACTTCTAAAAAATCTATCTTCACCACCTACAATGCTATCCTACTAATCGGATGGTCAATATTGGGTGGTTTGATTTATATTATAATTCAACAAAGAATCTCATCCTCCTCAGATCCTACTAAAGTAACATTTGATCCTTATGAAATCCTCGGAGTATCATATTCAGCTACTGAAAGGGAAATCAAATCAATTTATAGAAAAATGTCATTGAAATTCCATCCCGATAAAATTCGTGATTTAGGAAACCAAACTAGAGATATGATTGAATCAAGATATGTTGATATCACAAAAGCTTATAAAGCTTTAACTGATGATGTTGTGCGTGAGAATTTCCTTAAATATGGCCACCCTGATGGACCTCAACAAACTTCTCATGGAATTGCTTTACCTAAATTTCTTGTCGAAGGTAAAGGCTCCCCTATTGTTATTGCTTTATATAGTTCAATAGTTGGAATTCTTCTCCCATTATTCATCGGTTCTTGGTGGGCAGGTACTGCCATTTATACTAAAACTGGTATTAGACAAACAACTGCCGGAAAATTCTTTGAAATTTGTGCCAAAGAGCAACCTCACTTCATTACTTCTGATGGAATATTAGGTATTCTTTCACAAACTGACGAATTGATTTTGATTGGAAAAGGAAATATAGGAGGGGCGGAACCTTTAACCTCAAAGCAGATTAAACAAGCGATTGAAGATTATTTGCATAGAACCGAGTCTGAAAATATTGATTCTACTATTCAGCTTGAAATTGTTAATAAAACTATTCTCCTTCTTGATGGGTTTTTAGACATTGTATCTGCTTGTAAATCTTCTATTCTATGTCAACGAATCATAGAAGTAAAGCGTTCAATCATCCAAGCGATTCCATTCAAAGATCAACCTAATGGTGAATTTCTTCAGATCCCAGGAGTTGATCTCAATTCTAAAGCTAAAGAGTCACCTAATTCCTGGAGAAAGGTCCTCTCTTCAGAACAAGTTGAATCTGCTCGTCAAATCCCTAAGCTGCACTTCCTTAATGCCTACTTTAAAGTTCCTGGTGAAACTGTTATTCCTCCAAGCTCACAAGCTCACTTAGTAATAAAGTTTGCCGTTACTCCTCTTGGAAGTCATGCGAAACCCCCAGCACCAAAAGATTTTGATCCTATTCTTCTCCAAGATCCTCCCGAGGAAGATGAAAGTTCTAAAGTTCTTCGTGAACCTCTATCCACAAACGATATTCCTCCTCTCATCCCTCATGCGAGTGCACCCTACTTCCCTGGTGTTTATCAACCAATTTGGTATGGATTCATCGTCGATGGAAGAGACAATAAGATCATCGATGGTCCAGCTGAACTCACTAGACTATCATACGAAAATCTTTCACTCTCTGACAAAGATATTTCATCTAAATTTCCCGATAATCGTCTTGCCGTGGCAACTTACAAAATTCAACTTACCACGCCAACTCCTCCACAACCAGGTAGATCTTTTTTCAAAATTATGCTCCTTTCTAGTGGATACTTTGGTAGTGATATTATTGAAACACTTGAAATGAAAGTAGAGATCCCTCCAGCCCTCCCTGATGTTTCTCTCGAGGACGATGACGATGATATTTCTGAACCTGAAGAAGATTCTGTAGCTGGTGCTCTCTCTCAAATGAGGGGAGGTTCTGTTAAGAAAAGGGCCACCACTCCCCATGCTGATGACCCCGATAACGAGTCATCTGACGAAGAAGAGGATGATCTTACGGATATAGATACCGACACGGAAGACGAAGATGACTTCTCCGACGAAGAAAACGACACAAAGAAAAACAAATAAATAATCCAATACTTCTGCTGTATATATACACACATGTCTTTCACTACCTTTTGCCTCCGGCGGCCGGGCTCTGCCCGGACCCGTTGTTTTTATTAAAACTTCTTGGTCATAACCCAAGCGTCGCCCATTGGCTTCATCCTATGATAATAACCCTTTATCAGCTCATCCATAACAAATCCACGCCTTTTATACCATTCTAATGCCAGCTTATTCTCTGTCCAAACATGAACGTATACTTCATGAACTAGCAGCGCTCTAGCCCTCTTAATGATGTGCTCCAGCAGCTTCGTGCCAATACCATAATCGCGGTACGGAGCCAGCACGGCAATAGTCATGATATATATACGAATGGGCATCAATCCGTCATCTTCTAGCATGCATCGGATAGCCCCTACAGGGACACCATTGAAAGACGCAAATTTAGCCAATTGACCGACTTCAAGAGATTCTCGATACCATTTTTCTGAATATGGTGTAGGTAGCACTACTCCATTGATCCGCTTCAAAACAACCAAATTTTCAGCTGTTACATTCTCTAAGGTGACATTGGCAATATTTCCTTCCCCTTGCTCAAAACTATCCTCTTCTTCCGATGACAGCATATTTGCATGACTTGGTAAGATTGTTGGTCTGGTGGTGACAGGGATGTCGACTTCGTGAAGCCAGCCTCTTTTTATGAGGCTGATCTTGGATTATGCCCTGGTATCTCAGGTCAACGTAGGGGAAACATTCCAGTTGAAGCTGAAGACCCATCTAGAAACTTCGAACTTTAAATGTCAGATTAGATAGATTATGTGTTGAAAGACATGTTTGAAGTTTGAGAATATAAATTTGTGAGAAACTGTGGTGCTTGATGGCGATTGCTGTAAATTAATGTCAGTCCATTTTTTGACAACTCCATCTATATATATTTCCGGATATGAAAATAAATTGCTTCGTTCTCATAAGAATTTCCAATAGAGATATATAGCTTAGAGAGTCTATTCGCTTGCGTATATTTGTCCCTACATATGCAGGGTCGTCTTATGTGCATGCCCCAATGAGGCGCGCATTCGTGTGATCCATGCAAGCATATCTATTGCAGAGTAGCGACATCTCTGAGGTAGCTCGGATTTGGACGCTCTCCGCGGAGCGGAGCAACAGGTCCGGTCAGAGCCCGGCCGCCGGAGGCAAGATGAGGGAGAGATAATTAGGACAGATCGTATTGAACGGTTATTTAGTCGTAGTAGCAGGTTCTTCTTCGTCGTCGTCTTCATCAGAGTCACCAATGAAGAAGGGATCTTTGTCAGATTCGGGCTCCGGAGCAACGGATTTGAGAGGTTCCCACTTGGCAGTAGCACCAGTAGTTGTGGCAGTAGTGGCAGAGGTGAGTTTAGTTGCAGAAAGTGGGGGAGGAGCAAATGACTTGGTGATTTCTTCTGGGTCGTCATCTCCTAATGCACTGACAGCACGGGGTCTATTGGGCTGTTTAGGAGGTTCGGAAGAGGGGGTTGTAGAAGAAGTATTGGAAGTGCGACGAGCAGTTTCACCGGAAGGACGAGGGGGTTTGGGAGGCGCCTCGGTTTCGTCTCGAAGAGAGACTCCTTGAAAATCATCATTGATTTCATCAGGGTCTCTATCATAAACACGTCGATTACCAGAGTTGTAACGAGCAGGACGTTGTGGTTGTCTGTGAGAATCTTCAGGATAATCATCACCACTAGTACGACGATTACGTTGATAGTTACCAGTATCATTGTCGTAAGAAGAACGAGGCGAATTACCAGTACCACCAAGTGCACCGAAGATTCCTGGCTGTCCACCTTCACCATCAATTTTCTTGCGGAAATTATTCATCCAACTTGATACTTTGGTTTTAGTTTCATTGAAACCTTTTTCAAGGTTGGCTCTAATTTCAGGAAGATCATCATCGAAGAAGGAGCGTTCTGATTCAAGAGGGCGTGGTTCATCATAACGACCAGAGTACCCAGAGGAAGTCGATTGACGGGTCCTATTTGAAGAGAAATGATCACCTGAAGTGGAGGTTCTTGAAGGAGGGGGTGGAGGATTCCCTGCCGATCTACCGGATGAGCGGTTATATTCAGCAGCCAACTTCCTAGCCAAAGCTTCATCTTCTGCCAATTGTTTAGGATCTGGGCCAGAAGGGTGGACTTCTTCAGAATCATCTATGGGAAAGGCTTCTTCTGGTTTAAAATCAGGATCACTCATTGCTAATAAGGCATTGAAGGCAGGATCAAGCTTATATTGAGAGGCAATAAGGACAGCACGAATGACGGATTTATCTACCCCCGGGAATGCTTCTTCGAGAGTAGCTTGGGCTTGAGAATGTGGAGAGAGAGGTCTTGGAGGTTTAGCTGGAGGGGCAGGTGAGTCTGTTAAATCGGAGTTTTTGATATCATCTTTTGAATCATCGTTGGAGGTTTCTTTTGTAGTGTCTTTAGAATCGTCTTTACTTTCCGTTGACTTGTTAGCTACTTCTTTAACCTCGTCTTTAAGCGTGGCAGTAGCATCAGAGGAAGTCTCATCAACAACAGATTCGGTTGGTTTACCCAATTTATCTGATTCAGAAGTCATTATAGAGATATATAGAGATTATCTGATACAATCAAATAAAGTAGAATTCTCAAGAAATCTGAAAGATTGGCAAATGTTAAACTGTCAGACTATAGAAAGGTTAGATCCTGTAACTTTGATTATTATCAGATATCGACGTAGTCAATTTCACGTACTTCTTATTTCAAAGAATCTGATTGTATATTTCGATTAATTATTAAAAAAATTCCTATTTCTCAAGTAAGTACCAAAGACAGGTAGAGGCGACTTAATCTAATGGAGATGCTAAAACATACAGCCTAAGTTGATAAGGTGAGACTGAGAAAGCGGGCAGGGCTGTGGGGTTAGGAGAAAGGGGTATATAGGGGCATGTTAATATGATTGGGATGATTAACGGTGTTGCATTGGCGGTCGCACAAACTGACAGGCAACAGCGATTTTTAAAATGGTTTAGTAACCTGCTAAAGAATTATAAAGTCAACAGTTTGTACTTATATATGGTTATTGCTATACTCTCCTAATTGTTTCATAAATATTATTGCTTTTTTCTTGAGGAAAGTGAAGACCTTGTTTGAGTGATTAGCCAGTCTATTTTTATTCTTATATCGGAATTGATTGTTTTGCCGACTTACCGCAGTCATCACGGTGGATCGTCATTAGGCACGTGATTGGGTTATAAGTTGAGCGTAGTATTCCAATACTAATTAACTGTTGTTATATGATTAGTAGGTTAGTAGGTGAACATTCTCACCCTATTTTTAGTTTGTACATGTACATTAGCGTCGCAGACAAAAAATGACTGCTTCTATGGTGACAGCGGGCTATAACTACGATGATAAGGCACAGTTTACGGGAGCGAACGGAAACTTACCTTTACATACAAAAACGTAACAAGATGGGAATAGGTCCTGACTGGACATTTACTGCCTCGTATTTGAGATAGGAAACGGTATTACTGATACCTGTACTAGAAAGGATAAATTCTTTTTAATTACATATGTCAGGTTTTCATTAGGATTCAGGCAAAGAGCATTGCAGCAACATATTAGAACCACCATATGGCACTTTTATAATAGAATAGTATATTATTTCAACATGATGAATATAGAGTAAGCACTTGATAACACTGACTGTTATTGAGTCTAATCAATGCAGGGTCTTGGTTACTATGCATGAAGTAAAATTGAACAGCAGCACGGCGTCATATCGGGGCAGAGTGTTTTATACGATTAGCTGGAAACTTGATTCTCTTTTGGCTAACTTAAATTTGAAAGAGAAAGTTCCCTCTTATGTTGCTACTCATATATATATCAGATGTAGATCACCGTCGCGCGAACATATATGGAAGCTATATAGCCTAAGTCTTAACAAGCTGACATAAACTCAGCGAAGAATAAACTTTAAAACCTCGACTATAAGAATTTATCACTCTTCAATGTCGCCAGTTACAATTATAAAAAGACCAATTTCCAAAGGATTTGAGATATTATTGGTGGGTTTGGGTACATAGCTTGTTCTGTGAGTAGTAAGCCGCACAGGCCACCCCTGGATATGCGTTCATTATAAAAATCTTTCAAGCATGCTCTACTTCTTTCTTTCTTCTTCTTTTTTTTTTCTTCTTTAGTAGAAAATTTGTGCCTCTGATTTAGCTAGAACTCAGTTTCACTTGCACCATTGAATCTGTAGCGTGGACAGCGGAGGCAGAATCAGACCGATCTGGATGAACCAATTACGGCTTTATGTTGAAGTGTTGGCATAACTGTGTGGTTCATCTATCGGGAGATGCTATTTAAGCTATAGTGTAATTATGATCTCTCCGCGGAGCGGAGCCACGGGTCTGGGCAGAGCCCAGCCGCCGGAGGTTAAAGAAACAGAAAGAAATAACTATTAATGAATATATTGATTTCCAATTACATTTTATTCTTAAGTTCCCGTAATTTAGCCATGACTTCAATACGATCTTGGACTCCAACTGCCTCTTGAATGATGGGAGAATCTACCATCATAAATGGATTATAACTTTTTTCATCTTCAATGGTGAAAACACCGGTAGTCTCTTCGTTTTCTGAAGTGAATTTGTCTAACTTTTGCACTGCTTCATTGTTGAGAACAGTCTTAACAAATTTTAAGTTAGAAGCGGTATACTCATGACCAGGATAAACCTTTGTATCGTTTGGTAAACTACCAAGAGTGGATACTAATGCAGTAACCATTTCTTGAGCAGTTCCTTCAAAAAATCGACCACATCCAGCAATGAACAAAGTATCGCCAGTAAATACAGCTCGCTGTTTCTTAGCTTTATCTTCAAAGAAATAACAAATTGAATCTTGAGTATGACAAGGAGTATGTAAAGCGGTGACCTCGATATTTTCACCAATTTTGAATTGACTTTTATGACCTGGGGTTTTGGTAACAAAGGGGGAGTCTTTACCAGCAATGACCGGTAATCCAGGAAAAGCTTTCAACAAACCTTCATTACCACCGGCATGATCATAATGATGATGAGTGTTGATAATAGATTTCAATTCAAGCCCTTTGGAGGCAATTGCATTTTTCAATTTAGGTAAAACCCTGAAGAGTTAGTTGATATAGGTTGTCTACTTCAACGAGGATATATATCAGATTTATATAATACTGTTTACTTACTCGTCAGGCTCTGCTGGATCTATGATGGTCGAGATCTTTGTAGCGTCGTCGGTAACGAGATAGGCGTAATTATCGCCCCTACCCCAGCGCATTTGAATGGATTGGATGTGCATTTTACGAGTAATAAGGCGATTCTGATATGCAATTGCTCGTTCTACGGTGTATCTTGCAAGATTCAATCTACTAATTGACATGAAATTAGGTTGCTGGTCGGTTGCTTCGAAATGCCTAAGGACGAGCTCGGTGGTTACTAATCGTGCGTTCTCACAGGCTCGAGTAGCCGCTGGCGCCAGTGATTACGCCGGGGAATTTGAAGAAATTCAGAGATTGACGAATAACTCTTGTATGTTCAAGAAGTTGGTTATAAAGTAGCAACTTTTAAAGAAGATTACGTCGGGTAGCGAAAGTGTGGTGAAGCTATGCTGACTGGGGATATGAATATTTGATATTAATAGACGTTAGTTTGGTCCTCAACCTCGCCCGCCCATATGCTTAGAAATTTAAATAAGGATAGAAAGTAGAATAAGAGCCTAATAAGGATTATTTCCGCAATTTGAGATATTAATCCATTCTTTGATTAAAAATGTATGCAGCTTATCTTGAACTCTACTGCCAACATTAGTTCATCTTGCATGCCCCTGCAGAAGGCTAGCTTAATGCGATCATACCTCATAACAATTGTTTACACTTTATTAACACATGATAGAAATAATATACATCCCACACCCAGATGTACTATCCTCCCTTCGTAGGAGGTTGGTGGTCCATTCTGACTCCAATTACCTTATTTAAGGATACATTTACAAATACTTACATTTTAGGGTCACAAAAATCTGCAGCTCACCAATTTAATATCAGATTGGATAAATCAGGAATCGAATCGGCTTGCACTGCGGTAACTAGAGGGTGACGATGTAAATGATGATTAAGAATATAGATTGAGATAGATGTGTGCGATCGATTATCTCACTTAGGCCATGAACAAGTTCGAGGGTATATAACACAGGGTACAAAAATACAAAAATAGAAGAAATTTAAGAAAGAGGCAAATAATCTCACGTCTCCTCCTACTCTTACATGGGGTAAAAATAGCTTATGGCCCAGAAATTGATATTTGGGCTTGGTTGTATATCTTCTCAGTAAATGCATTTAAGAAGCAATTTCTATATGACGTGATGGATGTGACACTTAACGGCTAGCTGTTAGAAAATCTTCCAAGATTAGCAATGATTTTTTCACTTTGCTGTTGCAGACAATTGTATTAAGTGAGACATCATTAGATGAATTGTTTGACTTGAATAGCGAGGACAGAGTTATTCGACCTGCACGTTCACTGCATCAATAAAAATAATCGCTGTTTGCTAGGTTATTATTGAAGCTATTTTATTCTTGCTTTCATAATTATCATCAAGTATTTTTTGGAAATGCCTTCCTAACGCTATCTTCATATCCCGCTGCCATCTCATCACTAACCTTCCAATCTGTCTGTACGTTCTCAACGTACTCCATGCACAACCGTTTGGACCCTTAATCCCAATTGGGAATTCTATCCATGAGACATACCCCCACCCTGTATCCGATTTAGTGATAATTTACATTTTAGCGTCGAAAGATCTCTAGTTCACGTGGTTTTAATACATTATTCTACATAGGGGAAGCAGGACCCTACTAAAAATATAAGCACGTGGAAGGCGAAGAGGTTGAGAGAGGCTCGTCGGAGTTAGGATAAATTTAATATTTTGGCCACCACTGAAGGTATAGGTCGGATATAAATGGTGCCTGAAGTAAGTTTTTATTTTTCCTCATCTTGTAATAAATTGTTGGGAGGTCGTTGTTGAAGTTTTCCGGAGGTGTAATTAGTCACTTGGGAGTGTATTGGTATTAACCATCGTAATGGGTAAGTTGGGAGTAATGAGAGCGAGGTTTAGTGGCTAACAGCAATAGCATCGTATTTAGAGAAGAGTAGATTTGCTTCGCCGGCTCCCCATAGGCCGTTGTGTACTGGACATAGAGGGTAAGAGCATCTCCGCGCAGCGGAGCAACGGGTCTGGGCGGAGCCCAGCCGCCGGAGGCATGATCAGTTAACAGCAACTAACTCAGTTAAATGTAGATTCAAAGCTTTGTATCCCGAGAATACAATCCTGTCGTTCCGAAGAGCCATCGAGGCTGGAGCTACTATCATTGAAACAGATATACAAGTTGCTGGAGATAGTATAATCGTTGTTTCACATGATCCAAACACTCTGCGATGTTTTGGAGAAGATCATGATATTACCACCACTCCTTATTACGGAGTTTTGGATAGATTGAAGGCCATTGATACTCCATCTTCAAAAAATGAACCCGAACGTCAACACATGCCAACATTTATAGAACTTTTGCGCTTATTTGCTACCGATCCTCAGTTTGAGAAGATCCAACTGATGTTGGATATTAAAAGAACGAATGAACCATGGGTTATCCCTAAAATTGTCGATTGTTTAAAAGAAGTGAACTCAGATTTGGATTTTTGGGGTAAGAGAATGGTTCTTGGAATCTGGAGATGGGATGTTCTAGAAAGTGCAAATGCTACTTGTCCTACACTTCCGGTCCTTCATATCGGCTTTTCCAGATCATTAGCTCGTAGATTTCTCCATCAAAATCAAGTGATCGGAATTTCAGTCAATGAGATTTCCCTTAATGTCCCGGGAGGACGTAGTCTTATCCGTGAATGCAAACAGGCTGGCAAGTTAATCTATTCATGGACTGTAAATTCAAAGGCGACTATGAAATGGGCCATTTCTGCTGATTTAGATGGAGTTATTACCGATCATCCTGATGTATATTCCAAACTCATTGGACATGTAACTCAAAAAGAGATCGACACAATCTATGCAGTTCGAGAGCCATCTGCATTTTACACATTCTCTGAAAAGTTTGATTATCAATGGAAATTTGTCCTCATGTGGTTCTGGGTTCTTTACATGGAATGGAAAGAATACCTATCTCCTTCACGAAAAAGTCCTAATTAGCAATATAAATCAAATTATCTTTCTTCTACCTCAGATACGCCTCCGGCGGCTGGGCTCTGCCCAGACCCGTAGCTCCGCTCCGCGGAGTGACTTACACGAAATGAAATAAAGAATACGCTATATCTATTGTTAAATCTTAGCAAGGGATGACGAGGGTGAAACAACAGCATCTATAAGGACATGAGCAATAGCTTCAGGACCGGGAATGTTAAGAGGATATTCGTAATTGCCTCCGAAACGATACCCATGCTGCTTAGATCGCTGAACCGCCTTACGAGCTTCTTCAAAAGTGAACCATTGCGCGTCAAGAAGTTCAGGATCATGGCCCAAGTGGATCTTGCTTGCTTCGGGAGAATCATCAATAACCTCAGCGATACATCCAATCATGATATTGGCAGGGTATGGCCATGGTTGGGTCGAATGAACAAAAACTCTGCCAACAGTTACTCCAGATTCCTCATAAACTTCTCGACGTACACAATCTTCAATCGACTCGGCTGGTTCGAGGAATCCAGCAAGGCATGAGTAGAATCCTTTGGGGAATCGTTTTCCACAACCGAGAAGAATTCGATCGTTACTACGATTGACAACTGCTACAATGATGGATGAATCAGTTCTAGGAAATGAGAGATACGTAACAACCCCACGAGTCTCACAATGAGGAAGCTCCTTACCATCATCATGACTAGGACATGTTAATTTACATCCGCCGTTAACGCTCATATTGCGTGCTCCGCAACCTCCACAAAATTTGTTACGATTATTCCAATCAATATACATTCTTGCTTGTGCAAAAAGAGCGTAGGATTCATTAGTCAATCGCTGTCCAAATCGGAGATTTCTATGCTCGAATTTGGAGAAATCGACGGTTTCGGAAGAAGCTTCAGATGCAGAGAGAAATTTTCTATCGAGAAGGGTCTCAATATTGGCTTTCAATGCTGGATCTACAGCTTTCTCGGGACTCACATCAACAGCAAAATATGCTTGGCCATGAAAGTGCTTATAATTGACATGAGTAGATTCAGGGGCTGATTCATCAAGTCCGAGAAAGACAGTCACCACACGACCCACGCCAATGGCATCTCTTTTGGAAGACCAGTTTTTGATTTGATCTTCCTCCGACTTAGTGAAGGGGTCTCCAACAATGTTCTTCACATCGTCATAAGTTAGATAGGCCAGTTCGGCTTTGATTTTATTACCCGACTCAAGAGTAATGTATTCCTCGGGTTTGAGTTTACGGGTAGAAACATCTAGATTCTTCAGGGTGAGGAATTTGGTTCCTTCATGTTTTAGTGCTCTATTCAAAAATTCATAGTCATCACGAGCGAAACTTATTCTATTGAGAGGGTTTCCAGAGTAGAAATTTTTTGTTTCTGGGCCATATACACTAGATACTGGGCCGAGTGGTGTACTATTGGTAATAGCGTCTAAAGGATTTGCGTCAACCATTGCGGAGAGAATAGTAGGAGAAGAAGTAAATGATTTATAAATATGACGAGGATAGGTTTTCAAGAGGGACCTAGTTGTCAACATTCACTGGATTATATAGTTTTCAGCGGATGTTGACTATTCTTAATGACCGACAATCCTCGGATCGATGGATGGGGGATTATTAATAATGTGGGGGTATATGGGCCGCAGGGGGCCGCGTAAGCCGTTCCAGGGGTATAATTTCGGACCGTAAGTTCGCGAGTGAGATGGATAAGATGGTCTGGGATGCGCAAATTGACATCACAAGCGAGAGAATTAGACGGGCCGTGAAGGAAGGAGAACTCCGCGAAGCGGAGCCACGGGTCTGGGCAGAGCCCAGCCGCCAGAGGCAATAGGGTGGATGCGGTGGAATTGTGATAAGAAACGTATATATTAAAATGCTGAAGCACAAGAGGAATAGTAATATTTGTAATAG
This sequence comes from Sugiyamaella novakii, assembly GCA_030575175.1. NCBI lineage: Eukaryota > Fungi > Ascomycota > Dipodascomycetes > Dipodascales > Trichomonascaceae > Sugiyamaella > Sugiyamaella novakii. The sequence continues at coordinate 90,677 of JAJMIH010000019.1, forward strand.
TTGTAGTAGTATGCTAGCATATATATATATATTTGATTGATAGAGTGAATGAGGGAGATAAATCGAAAAGGGAAGTTTTGTCTTTGTAAAAATGATTAATTTATACTATTGTGTAAGTTACCTTTTCTTCTGTGTTACTCTTCTTCCAGGAGAGCGGAAGGTGAAAATGGGATGGGAATGAAAACTGAAGATTGTTCATTGTATGATTTTTTGTTATTTTTGGTGATTGATGAGTCAATAAAATAATATTTGTAGAAACAGAAGAATAATAATAATAAAATAAGATAGTATTAGTGCAAGTTGCATTTTCAATTACAACCAAGCTTGATTACCAAGCAATGCATCCATTACAGGATCACTATCTTGACGTTTGGGTGGTTGTTGAGTTTGAGATTGAGATTGAGATTGAGATGGTTGAGGTTGGTCGAGGGATGAATTTTTAGTATAACGGGTGTTATCATCATAACCTCGGTAATAACCACCAGTCGGTTCATTGTGAATGTTGGAAGAAGCGGAATGATTAATTTGGATTGGGGAATTTCCCGATAATTGTTGTTGACGTTGGAGAGCTTGAGCTTGTGCTTGAGCTTGAGCTTGTGCCTGTTGAGCTTGAACATGGGCATGAGCCTGAGCTTGGGCTTGGGCTTGTGCTTGTGCTTGAACTTGCGCTTGCGCTTGCGCTTGCGTAACTCCCTTTTCACCTCCTTGTAACAATTTTGGCTGTCCACTAGATGGTAATGCATTTCCATTATTAACAACCTCTCCATTACCATTCTTAGAACCTCCAACTACTCCTACTCCCGTACTCCCATTTCCACCACTCTCCGCTTGCTTCTGTTGATGATGCTTATAAATAGTCCAATCAAAAACATAATCATATTGATATCCTTGTCGATTAAACAATTCCCTCACAACCCGATGTAAATACAAATAATCAGGCTTATCATCAAACGTCAATGACCTTGCATAATTCAATATTATTGTAAATTCACATGGTAATCCTCTTGTCAATGCCTCTGTAGATGTTGTCATCTTCTTTTCCATAATTCGATCATACTTCTCCTTCTTCGTCTGTGCTTTCAGCCCTTGCCATGGTAATGACCCACGACAAAAATAAATCAATACATAAGCCAAACTTTCCAAATCATCTCTTCTACTTTGTTCAACTCCTAAATGAGTATTAATACTTGCATATCTAGCAGTACCAGTCAAATTCTTATTCTCCCTATAAGGAATATGCATATAAGTACGAGGATCTCTAAACTTCTTTGCTAATCCAAAATCAATAACATTAACTTGATTTCCTCTTCTTCCAATTCCCATCAAGAAATTATCTGGTTTAATATCTCGATGAATAAATGATTTAGCATGAATAAATTCCAATCTTGACAATAATTGATCTGCCAACAATAAAACCGTCTTATAACTGAACTTACGGTTACAAAAATTAAATAAATCTTCCAAAGAAGGACCCAATAAATCCATCACCAATGCATGATAATGACTTTCAGTACCATACCATCGAACAAATGGAATTCCAATTCCTCCTGCTAATGATTTATAAACACGAGCTTCATAATCCAATTGTGGATGTCTAGCTCTAACACTTTCCAATTTAATAGCAACTTCTTCTCCTGAAAGAATATTGGTTCCTATATCAAAAGTTAGTAACCACTTCTCTGCCTCCGGCGGCCGGGCTCTGCCCGGACCCGTAGCTCCGCTCCGCAGAGTTGCGCACACCATACTCACCAAGATAAATATCTCCAAATGAACCTGACCCAATCTTCCGGCCAATTCTGTACTTTTTACCAACCCTCAGATCAAGTGTCATTTCTCAATGCAGATCAACCTCAAAATCTTTTCCTAAACGATCAACAGAATCTTCTTCCGAATCTAACTAATCAACACTAAGAATTGATGCAATTTCAATTCCAATATCTAACTCAGTGATATACTTCAGTATCAGCTAACTCAACTTCACGTACAGCGCTAAATAGTTACTGTGAGAACTAAAATACTATCACAATATCCTATTCAGTAGCCAAAACTGAGTTGTTGTCAAGAACCCTTCTATCTCCTTCTAATATAACCAGGCCGACTGACACCTGTCTGTCTGTTGTTGTGTTTGACGGTTATCTGTTGGGTTGATAATTCTGCCTCACAAACTGCTAATGTGGCTTTTCGTTTGTATGCTAATTTCCGTTCTACTTCGTCGTGAGTAGACTAATATTGATTTTTTTAAAAACACCCTCCTACCAATCTTTGATCAACAACTTCTTGTTGTTTATCTTCTTTGTTGGTATTGAAGTCGGTCCTGTGTATGATATGTGTTTGTGGTGTTGTCGTATTATGTAGAGAGTAGTTTGTAGAGTGTTGTTTAAGACGAGTCAGTTTTTGAGGGCAAGAAAAAAATGCGTAAAGAAAGGAAAGAGCGAGAATATGCGCCGTTTCTGAGAGTGAGAATAAGCGTAAAATCGGACGTTCAGTTGCCCACACTGGATTTTAGCAGCCCAATTTCTGTAATCCGGTAGGAGTTTTCAAGGCAAGGAAACTTTATGGGCCCATTCGTTGCTGTGGGGGCTGAAAGGTAGCGCGGTAGTTGGGTAGGATGAGGGAGTTGTAGCGCATAAAATTGGGAGTTTTGGTGTGGCCTTACTACGGGAAGATTATGAGCCGGTTTACGGTCGAGTATTCGGCGCTGAACGGCCGCAGGGGCTGGGCTTGGCTTGGCTAGGCTAGATTATTGCTACTTTTCTTGGAGAGATGAGTGATAGAGCGGTCGGCTTTCTATTTTCATTCATCAAGTCAATGAGGTTATTGTAATGCTATTGTTATTTAGCAGATAAAGACAGTTAATTAATGTGTTTTGTGCTTTGTGAAGTGTACGTATAAGTGTACGTATTATTCGAACTCTATAGTGTAGTATTTAGCTAGTACTCTTGGCGATTGAAATAACCTTTGACAATGATATATCATGCTAATAATTAATTACTACATAGTTTTGGATATGTACGGCACATTAAGTTTAACTCATTCATGAGTGATATAACGCGAGGGATATAGTGCCGGTTCTAGTTCGGAGTTCAGTTGATAGAGTGGCACAGCATGGCAGAGGCACACTGTTAAGTTGATAAATATTGGTTCGGCACTACAAATTAACACAGTTTCCGGTTGCTCTTCATAAATACAAAGCTCGGTCGTACATTAGGTGAGGTGGCCGAGCTATGCATTTATCAGTTATTGCATCTCGGCTTTGACTGGCCATGAGTATTCTCACTTTAGCCTGAGTTTATTCGATGAGGCGGCAATTCAGCGGATATACGTGAGATGTAATCAATCGATCGATGAGTCCGAGGATCAGCTTGTTCTCGATCGTTTACTAATCAGTATGGGAACGATGCTGTAAGATCGTAATGACGGCAGAATTAGCGGTAATTAGGATTCTACGCCCTCTCCGCGGAGCGGAGCAACGGGTCCGGGCAGAGCCCGGCCGCCGGAGGCAAAGACGTGGTTTATAAGCAGATAAATAGCAATTTGTTTATTAGTTAAAATTAGACATTAGATATTATATAAGTGAGAGTACAAAAAAGTACACAGAAAGGAAGAGTTGATAACAAAAAGAAAAAACAGTAGGAAGAGCAGAATTACAGCTCACGATTCCTCATAAACCAAACAATGACAATAGTAGAAATAGAAAAAAAATAATTTTTTTCTAAACTTATTTGTTGACAGATTTAACAAGTTTCTTAAGATTGGTAGTGATCTTCTTGTACCAAGATTTGTTCTTGATATTTTCAGGAAGATCCTTATCAGCGGCTGTGAGAGCCTTATCAGCAGCTTCAGCAGCCTTTTCGGTGGTAGTCTTGGGTTTGGCGGCAGTGGTAGTGGCTGCGGCTTCAGTAGATCCTTCAGCAGCTGCTACTTCACCTTCAACTTTCTTAACATCGGCTTCAACAGTAGGAGCTTCAGTTTCAGCTTCTTTGACTGCTGATTCGACAGTAGCAGTAGTCTCAGTGATGGGAGTTTGGGTGGGTTCAGTAGCAGTAGACATTATTCTAAAGATGGTTAGTTGGATGGTCTCACGAGGACAGTGTGGGCGGTGAGAAGAGATGGCTGTATGAGCGGCTACGGCTGGGCGGCTGATAGCAAACGAGAACTGAACTGGCTGCTTATCAGACAAATTCTGATAATAGTCATTTATGGGTATGGGTATATTACAGCTACTGTATAAGATAGATAAGGGGTAAGATGAGTGAGAGAAAATATGAAATTAAAGCGATCAATGAGAGGTATAATAAAGACAATAGACGGAAAAAATATTAGA